>JABSTQ010010431.1:0-378186 GCA_013358835.2 Ixodes persulcatus
GCGGTCGGCGCCTCGGCGAGTTTTCTCGCCGCTTTCTCGCCGCCGTCCAGCTTAGGGCCCCAGTTCTCAGAGTGGGAGGGGGGGGGGGGGGCCAAAGCATGTGTTTTTCCCCCGTGAAACAGCCGCCACTGGGCACGGCAAACACTGGCCGGCGGTGCCCAAGGGATACCAAGGGCACTGCCCCGGCCCTTCGGGGGGGGGGGGGGGGGGGGGGTGTCTGGTTGCCCCCTACTCAAAAACAAGTTCATACGCCACTTCTGCTGAAAATGAGGTAATAAAAATGTTGTATCAGTGGACGTTGACGAGTTCTTGCCCTCAAAATCGGTGCTGACGTCAACAGGCCAGAAGACGTCGGCGGCATGAAGAAGCGCATGAGTCGAGTGCATATGCACCCGTGATGAGCGATCCCGCGACAAGCCAAAGAGGACGAGGAAGAAGAGGAGGGGGTGGGGCATGCGAGAAGCGCGAGAGAGGATTCGGGCGGTTGACAAAGGACGGAGCAGACGCAACCAGGCCGGACCTCCGTCGGCGTGACCAGACGTCAAGAGGCCCGACCTACTGCCCGCTTCTCACGCAGTCCGGGCGCCAACCTTCCGGAGGTAAACTGCATGCGTGGCGCAGTTGAACACCCGCTGCCGCTTCGTGTTACAGACGTGCTGGGCCTGATTCAAGCCTTCGGCCAATGCCCAACTACCTCGTCGCTACGTTCCTCGGCCCTGACCTTGGTGGACACCTGGTCATAGGCTCCCACCGACGTACGGGGCACGATTCAAGCCTTCGGCCATCGATCAGCTGCCTCGTCACTGTCCTTCGGCCCTGATGTCGATGGACCCCTGATCATCGGCTGCCACGGGTGCTACGCCGCAAGGACTTAAAAGTCGGGAGCGAGGGACTTTTTTAGGGGACACTCGAACCTTAACTTTTGTTGAAGTGATGTAAATACTTTTGTAAATATTCTCTTTCCATATTTCTACAGTGCAATGTGAATTATCCTATGACGCATCCTCGTGTCTTCTGTCATTTCTTTCTAACATCACAAGCCTCACGACAGCACCTACCCTTCGCGACGTCGAGCAAAAAGCTTCAAGCTTCCTCGTTTTTTTTTTTGTTTCTTTCCTTAGTTGGACGAAAAAAAAAGCTTCTTTTCTTTCGGAACTTTTTCAGTTTTAATAACTGCAAAATTTGAGTGCGATTTATTGAGTGGAATTTGTATTAAATACGCGCTGCTACTATGCTTTACGATTGCAATAATAATTTCTTTTCATGTACTGTATATTTTATATTGTATTTATGGCAGAAAACAGCCACCACGAGGACAAGATACAGGCAACAGAAACTGCGCACATCTTTCTCATGTTATCTCCTCCCTTGTATTCAAACACGCAATGAAGTCGATTTCGGTTTGAGATGCAGGAAGCAGGTCGCTATTTTCCCTAAACGGAGTTCCGAAGCAATTCCATAAATTCGTGTCGCTAGAACGGCATCGCTAATCCAACGTTCGCTCAAATGAACACCGCCATTCGCTAAAGTGTCGTTCAATGAAACATCATGGGCGGGGCTTCGGTGGCTAAAACGTCGTTAGATCAACTCAGTGCCTCCTAGGTCGTACCCAACTCAACGTTAATCACGGCACATGATCGAATGTTAATACTTCAAGATTTATTGTTTCTACCATTTTGACGAAGTGAATAGAAAAGAACCGATAAAAAGTAACGTCACTTATTAACAAATAACTAGAAAATGTACCTTAAAATACAGCTACAGATATCGAGGAATGAAAGTACCTAGGTTTGTACCTCAGGTACAACAAAAGTACCTAGATACCGATTTCCAGTTACTTGTATGTAGGTACTTTACAACCCTGGTAATTAGCATGTTGCTGATGTGTGTGAGAACGAAGCTCAATTCGTCAACTGTAATGGTAAGCATCCATCATACTCCCGATCTTGCCTTTTGTGGAAACATGAAAAAGAAATCCTCACCTTGAAGGTTACTGAAAATATTTCTTATAATGATGCAAAGAAGGGCTTCGCAATCGTTTCCAAAAACTTTTCTGCACAGGCCGCCGTACACAGGGGACCGGTATGGCCAGTCGTTCGACTGAAACACAGGCGTCTACGTACGACCTGCGTCTCCCGTCGAGGTCTCCTTCTGCGTTCTCGGGACCGGTGCCGGTAGCACCGCTTCCAAATCGCAAGACGGATGCTGCCTCGTCAGCATCCACCACGGAGCAGGGGATAACACCCCCTGCTCCACCTGGCACTTCGACCCCTCGATGCCGAGTTAAACCGCCTCGCACCTCTGCTTCCCATAAAAAGCCGGGGGAGCCACCGAAGCAGTCGACCTCCAAGGATCAGCTGCCGGTGGCAACAGACGATCCCATCGACGAAGGTGAGCTCAGATCCGATGAGAATGCTCCCCTCTCAGGATCGGAGCCCTCTCTTTCTGTCGCCAGTAACCCCACTTGGAGACAGAAAGATCCTCCTAAAAAACAGCACCCCGTCTGTAAAGATAGATTTTAAACCTTAACAAACCTCTCTTTTTTAGGTCAAAATTTGTATATCTATCTTTTTCTTCTCTAACTGTTAAAAAAAAACTAAAGCATTGTAACGTCTTAGGTTGTCCCAGCCCGACTCAGATGTTGAACTCCTCTGGAACGGTTGGTAAGAACAACTAATGTTTTATTAGTTAAGATATGGCCGAATTTAGAAGAATGATGAAGACGCGGTGTCGGCGTCTGTCCAGGCCGCTGGTCCCAAGTCGTCTCGTCTCCGTCTCATCTCCGAGCCTCCCTGTGCCGTCGTGCGCCGCATTTCTTGGTACCCTCGTGGCCAGGGTTACCTCGCGGTGGCGCGAAGTGGTGCAACCGCGAGGCAACACGGCAGCCGGACGAGAGAGTAGTGTCCGGCTGTGGATGGTAATATTGCTATGATATTATCCAACGTTATGCAATGGATATTGCGCGGAGCCGATGTAAGCGTGCGGCAAGGCATGCTGACGACGATCGAGTCGAGCAGAGAAATGTTGTCCCGGGAGCCGCCGGGTGTCGGTGTGTGCGTGACCACAGTACCCCCTCCCCAGAGAGTAGGCGAACGTTTAGAGACTTCCGTAATCCGAGCCTATGCTTTCGTCTCGCCGCGGGCGAGCGAGTGTCGTGTGTGGCAGGTGTCGGCTGCCCGGAGTGTGCAGCGTTGAGGGCATAGAAAGGACGCGTGTAGCTTCCTTTCTTTTCCTGGCGTTATGAAAGAAAGAAGATTACCGGCGGTGATGGTGACGGAGGCGGTAGGAGCGATGATGGAGTCGCGGGCCGTGGCGCCGATAGTTGGGGAGGAAATGGTTGACGAGCCCCGCGGTGTACATTGCGGCTGGAGTGGCGGGGACAGTGGCAGTAGCAGAGACCGTCGTTGCAAAGCGCTCGTCGAGCTTCGCATTTCCGTTGAGCGGTACCACCACTGCCATGTCGTGGGCCATGGGGAACAGAAACCGTGTCGGTGATGCTGTTCGGTTGAGCCGTTGTCCGGGAGTCGGCGGGCCAGGCAGTGGAAGAAGCCTCCGGGAGACGAGGGAAATGAATGATGAAGACGCGGTGTCGGCGTCTGTCCAGGCTGCTGGTCCCAAGTCGTCTCGTCTCCATCTCGTCTCCCTGTGTTGTCCTGCGCCGCATTTTTTGGTACCCTCGTGGCGAGGGTTACCTCGCGGTGGCGTGAAGTGGTGCAACCGCGAGGCAACACGGCAGCCGGACGAGAGAGTAGTGTCCGCTGTGGATGGTGAGATTGCTATGATATTATCCAACGTTATGCAGTGGATATTGCGTGGAGCCGACGTAAGCGTGCGGCAAGCTCTGCTGACGACGCTGCACTGAGCCGGGTAACGTAACCCGAAGCTTCCGGAGGCGATCGAGTAGAGCAGAGAAATGTTCTCCCGGGTGCCGTCGGATGTCAGTGTGTGCGTGACCACAGCATCATGCAGTGGAATTGTCGCGGCCTTTCTTTCTAATATTGATAATATAATTTTTTCTCTGGATGAGCTTCTACCTGTGGTTATATGCCTACAGGAGACTGATTTTAGGAATACGCAAGCTAATGTTCTACGCCGCCATCAAGTTGTTAAAAAGGACCCTGCATTATCTACCAACTCGACCTCACTAGAGGTAGTGGCAGTTCGTATTTTTCTTGGCCGCCTTATTACACTGGTTTCAATCTACCTGCCATCAAATATTTCACTGCATTTACATTTCCTTCGATGACTCGTTGACCAGCTTCTACAACCTTTTTTTAATTTTAGGAGATTTTAGTACGCACCACCCCATGTGGGGTAGTGCCCGCCAATTAGTGGTGCAAAACTATCGATAGTACTATCGATTGTATCCATAGTCGCCAGAAATTTGACTATTGATAGTAAAGCGCTATGAGTACTATCGATAGTACTATCGATAGTCGACTATCGATAGTTTTTCGATAGTCGACTATCGAAAATCTTTAGACAGTACTATCGATAGTCGACTATCGGAAAATGATCGTTTTCGACTATCGGAAAACTATCGATAGTCGGCAATCGTTGACCTATCTATAGTATTGTCGACAGTTTACTATCGATAGTTTTGCAACGCTAATAGTTTGCGTGGCTCCCTCTTTTCTTTTTCTCGCTTTATTTTTTCGAATGGAACACCAACTAGCCCAAGCACATACCATCCCAACGTTGGTTCAACTTGCAGTGATGACGAAGACGGGTGTTAAAGGGGAACTCCGCCGAATTTTCGAGCCACCTAATCCAAAGGCATAATCTGAATGCGGATGGCTTCCTGATTCCGAAATGCTATCTCGTTCTCCCATATTCACTCTAGTTAATTAAAAAAAGTGATATTTTGTTTGCTGCCGAAACCGAAACATCGTTCTCCCTAGTTTTTCCCCAGTGTTCCCCGCCACACAAGCGTGACGTCACGAAGGTACAGCGAGGCACGCGGCCGGCAAGCGGGTACGCTCGCGCCCGCCTTTCTCGCGTCTAACAGCAAGAAAACCTGGGCGTTCGTGCTGTTTGAAGTTGACAATTATATATATTTCCACAAAGTATGGCCTTGGCCTACATGCATAACTATAAAAAAGTAGAAAAAAAAAAAAAACGGGAGCAATTAGAATTTTCATAAATCCGTTTTTGCAACTCGCTACGCTTAATCCGCAGCACGCTAGTTTCGTGATATCGCTAGTAATTCCGTTTTCTATTTATTAGAAGATGGCTGGCGACGAAAGGTGGAAGAGTCACGCAATACATTGTTTTGACGAATTGCCAAAGCACCGTGGAAAATGCTCGGAATGTGGGTGCAGATGCCCCACACGCCCGTATGACCTGAAGGAACGTGCCCTTTGTTTTAGATTTTCTTTTCAAAAGTTACTGTTGCAGGCGTCAGCACGTGTAACTACTCTTGTGGCATGAATATGCTCCTTGGTGCTTAAGTAATTTAGCAAAAGATCTGTAGACCATTTCTTCTGGTCTTCTGGTCGCTTCTGGTCGATGCCATTTTCAGCGTTCGTGCGTGTGGCGCGTACATTGCTCGCCTTCCAAAGCGATGAACGTGTGCGTGTTGGGCTAGGACCTAAGACATGTAGACTGTAATTCTCGTAAACAATGAAATGTATAGAATGGAATGAACTGCATTCGTGTAGATCAGATGGCAGGTTACTGGTCATGAAGGTCGGGTTAAAATTGTAGTAACCAGCGAGAGATGGCGCCATCTCTCTCGCTGGGATGCCGCGGTCTGAACACGAGCGCGGAGCGCGCGACATAAAGATCATTCGTTCGAATCTACATGCTGGCTGATGCGTGTTGCTTCCTACATGATGGCAGCGATTTAAGCCCAATTAAGTTCTAGCGGTTCAAGGAAACGAAGCAACGCTGGACAGTAGGCCTGGAGAAGGTGGCGACCGCGAAGAACGCCGAAGTGAGCGAACAGCGACCACCATGACGAGCCTGCTGCCGCCGCCGAAACCGCTAGACCTGGCAAGCGAACCCTGGAACGCATGGAAGAAGTGGCTAATAGAATTCGAGCTGTTTGCGGTAGCAACGCACCTCATGGACCAACCTGACAAGGTGCAAGCAGCAACACTTCTCGTCTGCATCGGAGAAGAAGGTAAGCGAATTTACACTACCTTCACATTCGATAACGAGGAAGACAGAGAGAAACTAGAAGTCCTGAAGAATAAGTTCGCGGCGCACATGAAGCCAGCGATAAACCTCACGTACCACGAATTCATCTTTGGGAAAATAGACCAAAAAGAAGGTGAGAAATTTGATGAGTGGTTGACGGAACGGAGGGTGCTTGTGCGCAACTGCGAATACGGCGACGTCGAAGAACGTATGCTAAGAAGCCGAATAATACTCGGAACTAAAGACCGACAGCTACAGCAGAAACTGATCAACGACAATCCTACCTTTGACAAAGTCCTGGAGATATGCCAAACAAGGGAACGAACTGTAGAACAGTTCAACGAAATCCGTGGAAAGGACGAGCGACACGAGGACGCACTGACAGTAAAGGTGCTCACAAGAGCGGACCAAGCCACGTGCCACTGTTGCGGCTTCGTTCATCGCGCGAGCACGTGCCCAGCTGCTGGAAAACAGTGCCTTGGTTGTGGCAAGCTAGGCCATTTTGCAAAATGCTGCAAGAGCGGGACCCAGACATCAGACAGCCGTCAGCGACGCCAGTCGAAAAAAGGACGAAAATTTGATCCCAAAGTACGACAAGTAGAGCGCGAGGATACGGACGACAGCGATGAAGATTATTTGCTGTGCCATTTAACCGTAGATAAGATAGAGAAAGAAGACCGATGGAGTGAGACAGTCACAATAGAAAAAGATAGCGTACGCTGCAAGCTCGACACCAGGGCTAATTGCTCAGTCATCCCAGAGAGACTGCTCCGTTTATTATCTAACAAGAAAGTTCGGAAGTGCGACACCACACAGTCATCGTTTTTTGGCCACAAGAGAAAAGCATGTGGGAGAACAACACTGACAGTGTCGAATGGAGCCAGAACGGTGCAGGAGGAGTTCTTCGTGGTCAAGGAAGAGGTACCGGTGACGTTAGGAGGAGAACTGAGCGAACAACTTGGAATGATCAAGCGTCTGGCTTCAGTGTCAAAAGAACACGAAGACACAAATGCAGCAGGTACAAATCTTTGCGACCCTGCCGGACCATACGCAGACGTTTTCCGCGGACTGGGAAGGTCAAGGGATTTGTGTACAACATGAAGGTGAAGCCAGGTTCACAAGGCGTCGTTCGCCCAGCAAGGAAGGTGCCTGTGGCACTGCAAGAAAAGGTTAAGTGTGAACTTCAAAGAATGGAGAACCAGGGAGTTCTGACAAAAGTAAAAGAACCGACAGAATGGTCCAGTTTTATGGTAGTTGTCGCAAAGAAGGACAAAGTGCGCCGAAGAACGCACTTTGTCCACACGGCACACGCGGGCAAAGACAAAATGAAAAGAAGAGCCCGAGAAATTTTGTTCTGGCCCGGAATCAATGCCGACATTGAACGCGAACATGACAAATGCAGCAAATGCGAGAAGTACAAATCAAGAAACGTGAAGATGCCACTCCTGAGCCATGCACTCCCAACGCTTCCTTGGCAGTTTGTCGGGGCCGATTTCTTTACTCATGAAGGAAAAGACTACATAATCCTGGTGGATTTTTACTCGTTTTATTTCGAGGTAGAAGAAATGAAAAGCACTACAGCTTCCAAAGTAAAAGAGTTCTACCTTAAAGTATTCGCAACACACGGACTGCCATTGAAAATTATAAGCGACAATGGCCCACCATTTGGAAGCCAGGAGTTCAAGCAGTTCCTGGAAAACCCCAAGATTGAACAAGTTACATCAAGCCCCTACCACGCTCGATCAAATGGCATGGCTGAACGAGCCGTGAGACAGGCCAAACAACTCTTGCGAAAGAGTGCGAACAGTGAAGAGTTTTACTGCTCCCTCCTTGAGTGGCGCAACACTCCACGAGACGATGTTCTCCAATCGCCAGTACAGAGACTGATGAGCCGACACACAAGGACACTGTTACCTGCGCGATCGGAACATTACCTGCCCGCTGTTGTGCCACCCAGGGATGTCACACGTCGTCTCACAGAAATAGGGCAGCAACAAAATGCGAACTACGATAGAAACTCAAGAACGCTGCCAGACATTGACACGGGCTCTACAATCACCGTCTACAACACCCTGCGGCGCACATGGTCACCTGCCATAGTCGTAGGACATCCAGCGCCGAGGTCCTACAACATCCTAACCCCAGAAGGTCAAGTCCGCCGAAAAACCCGTGAACACTTACGACCGGCGACAGATTCTCGACAAGAACTGACCTCCACGGGGAAAGAGACAACTGGCACGGAACAGAGTCCCAGTGACTTTAACCAGAGTCAGCCTCCACCGGGACCACAGCTGCGAAGAGGAACAAGAAAAAGAAGGCCACCACAGCGATACCCCAACCATGCTGATGGTGACGCTCTACGCTGACTTTTCCAGAGAAAAGAGATGTAGTAACAAGCGAGAGATGGCGCCACCTCTCTCGCTGGGATGCCGCGGTCTGAACACGAGCGCGGAGCGCGCGACATAAAGATCATTCGTTCGAATCTACATGCTGGCTGATGCGTGTTGCTTCCTACAAAAATGACGATTAAAAGAACTTCGCAACCACCAAACCAAACATCAAGGTGCAGTGGAATGCGTATAAAATACACAAATACACTGTTCATCTCCCAATAAAGAATATTTGCTTGAAGATACAATAGTGCGTGAGGTACAGAAAGACATCTTAATTTTTTTAATTCAAAATAAGTTAACAAAAAGTTTCTAAAAAAATGTGTACCCGTATTTTTTCTTTTTACTTTTAGAGTAGAATGCAACGCGTTCAAACACCCATCCACGAGAGCACATGGGAAGGGAATAAATCTATATAAGATTTCTTTTTTTTTAATTAGGTTGGTTTAGCACAGTTTCTATCAGCTGTAAATTTGCATGCCTCCCTCAACGACATTAATAATTTCATGGTTTGAAAAAAACATTTCAGCTCTATATAAAATTTCTTCGCAATAGAATAAATAAATACGTTTTCATCACTTCTTCTTTAGAGTATATTGCACGCCAACCATTTGACAAACCAGGCAACGCTCTATCGTATATTAATGGAGCTAAACACCTGCTCCATAAACCTCTGTAATAACAGACAGGAATAGCAATATGTCGAAAGTCATGTCTAAATTCGGACTTGAACTTTGTTTAGACGTTTCACTTCTCGTCTTCAATATATCGGCCGCGTGGGTGGAACTCCGAGAGTAGCCCGAACACAATTCGACGTCCGAAACAAATATAGTGTTTATAAAAAATAAAAAAAAAAAAAATCACTGAACCAATTGTGAATAACAAATGTGACTGTGCAAAATGTCGACTATAGTGTTAGATTGTGTACTATATTTCTTGATATTATTAGCGCTCTTCTTTGGACGGATGTCGTAATGGTCACAGCCGGCTTGAGTTTGCGCTTGCCGCTCTTGAAGCTGTTCCAGCTGGTGAAGGATACTCAACTCGCAGCACTCGTCTATAAAGTATTCCGAGCAAAAGTGAAAATGTTTTACGTGACGCTAGTTCTTTCAGCACACAGCTCGCGCAAAAGCACCTTGACGTGGCTGGCCTCAATTGCTGCCGGGGAACGTGTTTTTTTTCGCTCACAAAAACAAGGGTAAAAAAAGAAGCTTTTTTTCCGTCACTGTTTCTACAATCACTCGTGGAGCACAGTTTGCTACCCATTGCAAAGAAATTTTCAACCTTGAAGCTGCGAAAAAAGTATCTCCATCGCTGGCGTCCGGAAAGCCACTTCGCGGCTGCCCGAGTCGCTCGTCCGCCAGCACATTCGTGACGTACGCAGGTAGGGAAAAGTAGGGATTTTTCATTGTTGCCAGTAGGGAGCCACCTCCTGGAACCCTCGCGGCCGGCGTAACTTAAAAATTCTATAACTTCAATGAACATTTTTATTTTTTAAAAAATATTTTGGTTATCAGTTGAGGAAGGGTTATTGATGCGGTCTGCAAATTTCCAGCCAAATCGAAGTCTACCAAAAAATCGGCGGAGTTCCCCTTTAAGGCGAAGAGAGGAGGTAGGGAGGCGAGTGGCGATTCGGCAACTGTGTTCGCTCTAGTAATTCAAAACTATCGATAGTACTATCGATAGTATCGATAGTCACCAGAAATCTGACTATCGATAGTAAAAAGAACAATCGATAGTAAACTATCGAAAAACTATCGATAGTACTATCGATAGTCGACTGTCGAAACCACTCATCTCTATTGGGGAATTGTTGTAGACCATTTCCGCAGCCCGCTAAGCACCCGGATAGCGCTCCGTAATCCGCCAGAAGACCTTGAACTATGCAGACAAGGGTGGCGGCGCGGATGCGCAGCTGCGGCGTTTTCTTCACGGATGCCGTAGCGGAGGAGGAAAACGATCTACTACAATTCCCTATTGTAGTAGGCTAGATCGCGGATCGGGAGCCCGTCGGTGTCGCCACCGGTGGCCATTGCTTGACACCGGGCAGTACACGCAAGTCTATGGGAGAAACGCACAGAAGTAAAAGTATTGAAGCATGTACGCTGTGCTCGGAGGCGAGTATTTTATGGTGTGCTGCGATCCTTATGCCGGGTGTTTAAAGATAGAATCGGTATTTGTCAAACGTTCGAACGCCGATTAAAAAAATAAAACGTACCGGAGCACCTACGGCTGAGCTGGCAAGCTTGCTCTAGTAAAAGAGTAAACAAAGCAACTTGCCGTCAATGAGACCGTCCTCGGAGACGAGCCAGACGATGGCCTGTGCCGCGAGTGCGGCTATGCTAGGACTACGCGGCACCTCGGCGGGGATTGTACCACCTTCGGAACCCTGCGCGCCATTACACTGGAAAGTCTCCCCGGGGAAGACCATTGTCTCCCCGGGGAAGACTTCTGGGTGATTTAGCACGGCCGACAAAAAAAAAAAAAAAACTCTCGCCCCGGCCGGTGGCGGCCCCGGCCGGCTGCTACGCCTGCGAGGAAGCAGGAGAAACAATACCAGCGGCAACGATGACACCGTTGATGTACCCGGCCGGCAACCACACGAACGACACCAAAGGCCCCGCCTGCGTCCTACATAACAACTGGAGGGACGGGAACAAGCTATGATATCCTTCACTGATGCCTTACGGCTAAAGTTAGCCGCAAAGGCAAAATAAGGACGTTCAATTAATCAATCAATTAATCAATCAATCAACCAATCAATCAGAAGGCATGCGAATACTTCGGAAGCTTTCCAGAAAAAATAATTGCGCACGAAATAGTTTTTAATTATCTGTGCTGCAACAGTCGTCTTTTGATAGTTCATTTGTGGTAAGAAATGTAAACCAAACAATAGACCAACAGACAGTCAAACCATCAATTATGTCAGATGTCTCAAAGTTTGCAAGATTATCAGACCATCAAACTGTTGCGCCATCAAACCAATCCATGTACTACACTCCGTCGCATCCTAAAATTAACTAAGCGCCAAAGCTCCGCACCGTCGGGCCCAATGACCAGCCAAATAGAAACCACGTGCTATATTGCTCCGATGTGGGTATCACTCAACACCGTCTAGAAGACAAGGCCGTAGTGCTGACCCTTTGCGTCACCAGCGAAGGCCAACGCTGGACACGGATCGGATACGAGTGCTGCGGCAGCGCTCGGCTTCTAGTCAAGTTTGATCCGAACGTTGACGCCATCGTCGTGTCCAGTCTTTCGATGATGACGACATCTCTATCAGCATACGTCTTTGTTATCTAGGAGGTGTTGGTATCACTGCGCCGGGAACTTTTCTTCTGCTATTCGAAATTTGTAGCTTTTTCGTACGTTTGGTGACAATTATACAGCAGCATAACAGCAAAATTAAACGGCAACTTTTTGGGGTTTGTATGTTACGCCATAATAAAATCTAGTCCGCATATATATAATATATATATATATATATATATATATATATATATATATATATATATATATATATATATATAGGGTGTTTTTGTTTAAGCTTAACAGATTTGTTTAACAAAAGCCGTGAAAGTTACACTTATGCCGCTTGTGGAGGTGAGTTATACGGCCAGGGGGACATATTATAGGAGGCTAATCGTAATGATCAGTCGACTAATTAATTAAAATTTGTTAATTAACTTTTTAATTAATGAAAATAGACATATGGTTCCAATTAGAAACTTGCTCAGCGTCATTAAAAACCCCTAAATCAGTCATTTGCAGAAAGACTTTGAGCGCGTGAGAAGCGTAGTAGTGAACTGAAGTTACCGCTCGTGGAGCAGGTACAAAGCTAGAGGTTGCGATTAGGCGCCCGCGCGATTTCTCCGTCTCTTATCTAGCCCCAGCCTTGTGCCTGCTCCACGAGCGGTAACTTTAGTGCACTACTACGCTTCTCACGCGCTCAAAGTCTTTCTGAAAATGACTGATTTAGGGGTTTTCGATGACGCTGAGCAAGTTTCTAATTGGAACTATCTGTCTATTTTCATTAATTAAAAGTTATTTAACGAATTTTAATTAATTAGCCGACTGATCTTTACGATTAGCCCCCTATAATATGTCCCCCTGGCCGTATAACTCACCTCCACAAGCGGTATAAGTGTAACTTTCACGGCTTTTTTTAAACAAATCTGTTAAGCTTAAAAAAAAAAAAAACACCCTGTATATATAACGGGCATGGTGGCGGGAGGCCGAAGGCGTAGGTATATAACTGGGAAGAAAAAAACCCTTGATGAAAACAGCAACAACGGACCATTTATTCTTCGAAGCTTCAGCCGGAGTCCGGCCATCGTCAGGAAGGCCGGACTCCGGCCGAAACGTCGAAGAATAAATCGTCCGTTGTTGCTGTTTTCACCAAGGGTTTTTGTCTTCCCAGTTATATATATATATGCGGACTACATTTTACTATGGCGGCATGTTTTTTTAAATGTATTTTTCTGTCCGCCAGTCTTTGGGTTTTAGTCCATCTAAGGGTGAGACGCAGTATATCGAACCACTAAACCATAAATCACCCTAAAAGTACGACATAGCATCAGAGTGATAGACCATCTAAAATGTCTCATGGTCCTTTTCAAATGGGGTTGCTTGACCTTGCGGCTCATTTGCACGCGCCTTTGCGCAAGCGAGACGCTGGAAAAAGCCGCGATGTTATGCAGCTAGCATTGACAACGTCGTGCACTGAGTATGGAACTGGCGTATTGAAATGAGATGTCAAAGAAGCCCACATTTCGTTACATAAGTGTAAGCCAATAGAACCCCTGAATAAGGTAAAAAAAAAAAAAAAAAAATCTCAAAACGCTTTGTCGGAGTCTCTGTGTGAAACACCCGGAAAGGCGGTTTCATATTGCGAAAGATGTAGGTATCAGCAGTCAGCAAGGGCGGCGGAAATAGTTTCGTACTGACGCATGCAATTGCCACTTCCTTCGAGATCACTCTATCATCTCGCGGTTGCAGTTGGCCGGGGAAACACGGAGAGCTCCGCCACCGACAGTCGTTCTGAACCTTGGCCGTCTGAGCCTTGCTTGACGTGATCGTGTCAGTCCATAAAAGGCAAGCTTCGAGACAGCCCGTAGACACCAGCAGCCTGAAACGGCTGCAGCAGACTTTCTTTTGTGCGGCTCCATGATGTCATATCAGGTTAGTTTTACCACCCGCTTGAGCGTCTATGGTTATCGTACGTCTAGTTGCTCAGATAGTTTCAGAGATGTTTTTGTATAAAACCAGGTGCGAACGCTTAATTATAGAACTTGCATATAACCCACTGAAAAAGATCACCACTAGATAAAAAAGCAAATAAATAAAATTTATTTGCTCTAAGTCAGGCTTATTTGATTTAGATTATATTGATTTGATTTAAACCACTTCGTCTAAAAAATAAATTTTTCTCAGTATATGTTTCTAGATATGGGATGTTGATCCACCCAATCACTGAACACAGTGTAAAGGAGAAATTCACTATCAATTTAATTATATTGAGAAGTATATTCTAATTAAGATCTTTTTATTCTTGATGTGAACCACGCAATACAACAAGAAAAGTACCTTGATTTTATTCTTTGTATGTGAAAAAGTTTTATTGCTGTAAAACTTTAGCAAATCAAAACAGGTGCAACATTTGAGTTTACATGCTTTAAAGATGAAGCTTCCGCCCATTTTTGTTTTTCTTCGTTTGAAAGCTTCCAGGCAAATTCTTTCCCGTCAGCTTTGTGGAAACGGCGGAACTGCTGTCATTGCCGAAGCGGCCGGCTCCGGGCGAAATATCAACGTTCTCTGAGCAGCACCAAAAGTGTAAAGCAACGAAGAGAACCTTAAACGACGTAGAATAGTGATCTCTAAACTCGGCACAACTTGGCTGAGTTCGGCGATGTCTTTTTTTTAACTTTAAATTACGCAAGTCGGTAACATGAAATCATAAAAAAAGAAACACTTGCAAGCTCGTGTAAGGCAAGACAAATATACTGGCGGATTCAATATTAACTGGCTTGCTTCGATTAAGATAGAAAGAACAAAAGTGTTTTTGATATTATCTCGTATATAACCCGCCCTTTAGGTCTACTCATGTTATCTAAAGACTCACAATACGTTCGTGATTGACCGCATTTATTCAGGCTGACAAGAAATTAGCCAAGTTTGATCTGCGTTTTAAAGTTGTAATTAATTCAATGCAGACACAGTTTCACTGGCCATATTCATGTCTACCACAAAGTAGTGGCCACACAGTAGAAATTAAAGGTGTGATTCGACAATTGTAGTACCACTGTAAGGGACAAACTAACGTCTACTACGTATTACCGATCCCGCAGTATTAATTATTGAAGTGATTTGGCCAGTGTACACTGCCTCGGCCAAACTGTACAAAAGTACCACGGTAAGACGCCATTTCATATGAAAACCGGTGGAATTCAATCCCATGTGACAAAGCAGCATGAAATGTTTTCTGCCAAATTTTGAGAATGTTTTGCGTGTTCACTGCTAATGATAGACTCGGAAAGACCAACCACGCAAAGGTACAAAAGGCACTCTTTTTTACTGAACATTGCTCTCAAACTTGGTCATCGATTATTTTTTTTTTTTTAACAGGCTTGAGGCTGAACTTTTTGAAGCAAAAAATGAAAGCCGTTTACAACCCCCTGTAACGCCTAATTAGAGCGCAGCTCTTGAGGAGGAGAATGGAAGGGTACTGAGGGGAGGGTATACCCCTCCTCCCTCCTCTCGTCCTCCTGGCTGCTACTCCGCCACAAGGGTTACGTGACCTCAGGGGGGTAACGTGATTTCACGCGGGCCACGAGACCTGAGACGGGGTCACATGACCTCAGGGGGGTCACGTGACCTCAAGGGGGCCACGTGACCTCGGGGGGGGGGGGGGGGGGTCACGTGACCTCACGGTTACGCCGACGCCGACCCCACTCGAGTCGGAAACGGACGCCTAAGAGCTGCGCTCTAATGCCCCTGTCCCACTAGAACTACAGTCAGAAACAAACGACAGCGACAAGCCTCAAACCAGAGTCTTTCGCGATTTGAGAGGCTTTGTAGAATAAAGGAGGCTATGCTTAAACACGAGCATCATGCACGCGAGGGTATCTTTGACAGACTTGCAATCGCTCGTGCTTACTTCACGAGCACCGAACGACTAAACGCCTGCCAAAGGCTCCATCGCGAGCATGCTGCATGGGTTTGAGGCTTGTCGCTGTCTTTTGTTTCTGTCTGTCGCTCTAGTGGGGCATGGGCATTTTAGCAAAAACCGCGAACGCGCGGAACGAACATCCACCGCCGTTGAGAAATCATGGGCACAGTCACGGTGCCGTCTCTGATGCCGTCACGGCGTCTACGGCGTCTTTTTCGCTCGCTGGATGCTTCTGAAGCCGGACGGACGAAGAGGCGCAAAAAACAGGTCACTGAAAATATTTTATTTTTATCCGCACACCCAGCTGCTCTTGGAGATACAGGTCGCACACATGGAACGGGAAGCCGACATTGAGCGTCCGTTCGTGCCCGTTGCTCGTTGACAGACAAAGTAACCGGTTTTCTTCAAAGCAGATAGCAGAAAGACCCGCTCACATTTTCCCCACGAACCCAATGCAAGGAAGAGAGGGTGCGTGGGGACTCGTCCTTGGTGCGTTTTAGGCACCATAATTACCCACCCAGTCCCTGGCTCGTCTCGGCTTCCCCCTACCCTTGCGTCGGCTTCCAGTGAAGTTCGGAAAACGGGAAAGCAAGTCACTTGTTTCCGGTAAAATCTTCAGCAGAGCCGGGTCGTCTGGTAAACGAAAGTAGCTGCCGTTGAAATTCCAGCGAAATCTGGTAACCGAGAGTAGCTACCGGCAAATCGTCCAGCAAAGACTGGTAAACTACGCTGGTTTAAGATGAAAATGGGTGAAACTTGACCAGTTTTCACCAGATGTCACTGGAAGTTCACCGGATGTCACGGAAAGTTCACCGGATGTCACTGGAAGTTTTTGCCGGATTTTTCAATAGGGCAGAGCACTATCTGAACTAAGGATTTTTCTGCAATCGAAAGAAAAAAAACAGAAAGAAAGATAGAAAAAAAAAGAAAAAAACGAAAAAGAAAGGAAGAAGAAAACGCGGCACTCTACACCTTTGCACGTGCATCCACCACCCAGCCCCCTGATGGCGGATCACCCTTGCGCCTGTGGGGCCCCATTCTCAACTTGCGGAAATCTATTGTCTTGCTTCACAACGTCACAGGTGGATCACTGATGCAGTCTATTCCCTCAATTCTTATGTAGTAATCGTCCTAACCTTGTGATTGCACTATTTTACTTCAGTATGTTCAGTCATTAAAAACTAGCCCAGCTATCAACCTTATTACAGTTGAAGAGGCTGTTCACAGGCTTTGATAACGCTAGGTGGCGTTGAGCGAGCACGTGACCCAAAGATTCTTCGACACAACTATACGTCCACGATGAAATAAAGAGCGCGCTAAAAACCAGGAGGAAAATTAGGACAGGTACGAGAGACAAATGCTAACTCACAACTAAAAGTTTAATACGACTTTAGGAAAAACAATGAATAGTCTCATCCCCGGCTGCACATGCTCCATTCAATAACCCCCTCCCCCCCCCCCCCCCCCCCCCGGCCTCTCAGTCCGGATATAATCTAAAAAAAGAAAAAAAAAACGTTAACGGGCGCGTGGCACTGTCGCCGATAAGAATGCGTTCTCAAAATCTGTCAAAGCAAGTGACGGATGACTTACGCAGCCATAACCCAAAGTTCTGATATTGAAAGCCTCCAAGATCACCCGCACTGTCTGCTTTTTAAATCGTTCTAAAATATTTGTATTTTCAAACACGGGAGCGCACCCACACCTGCCGCAGTGGACTGCTGAATGACCAGAGGGAGTCATACGAAGAGAGTCGCAGCGCTCCCTTAATCCGTCCTTAATGCAGCGTCCCGTTTGGCCCACATAGGCCTTACCACAAAACAGCGTAATACAGTATGCAACCCCAAAACGGCAGCGGAGAAAACGATTTACATGCTTCTTCCTACGTGAAAAAAACCCCTTTTCCTTTCCTGACAAGCCGACTTTCTTGCACAACTGTGGCATTTTACTAGGACCGCTGAAAACTACTGGCCCATCATACCGCACTTTTATTTCATCATGAACCACTACAACTAGCCCAGCTTTCAACCCTGCTGCAACCATACGTCGTTTCATTTTAGTCAGAGTGCAGTCGGCGCCATGAGCCCATGCGACCAATCAAGCGGTATTTTAAGTGCAATAGACCCTTTCCGGAGTTCAGTGCCATCTGGTGACTCAAATGGCAGTTTAACTTTTGCCCTACTAATGGCGCCAATGAACCTGTGGTCTGCAGTATTTTATGAGGCACCGTCACTTTCGCAAGTAAACTGTAAGCGAGATTGTGCGCTTCACTGTACAGTTCTCTTTCAATCTCAGAGTCGATGGCGAAAAGATGCAACCAGTCAGAATGAAGCGCCAACCCACATAGACGCATTGATAAAGTTCTATGCGTCAAGGGGCTTTGAAGCCGAGTGTGTGCTACTAACAGATTGACTGGGCCCAAGTTAGAAATGAATGCTTACGCAGCTCTTGCATCCAAGATTCACATCGCGCTAACGTCTAGAATGTATAGGCCTCGAATCATCTTCTTAGGAGCATCTTCAACTTCTTCCTTAATCAGTAAACAGAAGACCGCCATTAGTATAGCACATATGCCACTTTTCAGATGATGATAGTGATCGTCAAGGGGCTATTTCGCGGCGTTTGTCCTCCTTCTGTTTAAGCATTATCAACCGGCAAACCCAACCAAACACTGAGAGTCAGCGGTGACCCAGTGCTTGAGGTCTGTGCTTACGTGTTTCTCTGCCTTCCAGCCTTTGACTCCACTCCGAGCTTTGATAAATGGAGCATAGATTGGCTTTCGCCTACTGGCTTGATGACAAGGTCGTATTGCTGAATTTTCAACGTCAACTAAAGAGGTAATTGAGATTTACAGATGGGACACACGTTTTGCGTCTCCGCTCGGATGAGACTCGTCCTCAACCCGTGAGGGCACGAGTATCAACTAAACGTTCACTCGTGTACAACTCGTGCCCCGCGTTTTCTCTTTAGGTGGAGCAGAATCTTCAGCCCTCCCGTCTCTTTGTCTAGGAGGCGTTACACCAAATAGCCCCGCTTTGAACAGATGTCAAAGATGGTACATGCGCTGAGCTTGGACTGGTTTGGAACACAATTATATAAAGTTCGAAACCCCACTGACTGTGGGAACTGGCTAGGAAGCACCTTCTGCAAGCGCCGACAGATGACGGCGGGGTGCATATTTCGAGAGGCTTGGCGACAGGACGCAAAACAGTGGAGGCCGTACTGAATAGGCTGGTTATAGGGAACGACGCCGCGACGTAACCCCTAGCAACCAGAGATCGCCTGCGACGTCGCCCAACACCGATTTCGGCGCCGCGCAGTGGGGGACGGCGGGTGTATCACTGGTGCGCGTGTTAACCCACCCGGCGCCCTCTCCCCTCCTTTCACACCTCTTCGCGGCAACACTGCGGACGGCTCATTACAAAATATTAAGCAACCTGGGCCTCCCGTACACGTCGCCTCGCGGTGCCTCGCCGGTGGCCCAGGTACGCCCTGGCCAGGGTGGCATTCAGTTGGTCGAACGACGTTTAAGCTAACGCCGACGTTTCTACGAAAGAAGCTCTCGCGAAGGGTTGGCCACCGCGAAGGCGGGCCAGGTGGGTTAACATCCTTGTAATAAGCTACCGGAGGCTGGCGCCGCGAAGCGTCGTGAATGCAGGCCGGGGGAGGGGGGGGGGGGGTGAACACGCGCTCCAGTTATTCGCTAAAACGTCGATTCGCACAGATGACCGTTGTTCGCTAAAATGTCAGTCGCTCACTGTAATATGGACCCGCCCTAGCCCCGCTGTCCCTCACTGCACCTCGGTTGCTTGGTGTTTCTCCACGCCGCCACTTTCTATAACCAGCCAATCCCGTGCGGCCGCCTTCCTTCATGCACACGCAAAGTGACCTGATCTGCTCACACCAGGGAGAAGAGAGGCTTCGGGAATGTTCATCACGCGGAAAAGTGCTGGGAGCCTGCATTCACTATGTTTTGTTAATAATGCGAAAGCATAAACTGTTTCATGGAGCGAGCTGACTGAAGCGCGAAAACGGCTCCGAGTTTCCGCCGCGATCCCAATAGGAGCGATTCGCCTTCGATTCCATTGGCTGTCACGCGTCGACGGGGCTCCCATTGGTTGCTGCACCATGGTGTGATAATCTGAACGGGACATAGAAGAGAAGGAAGACAACATCGCAGATGTGACGGCTCAGGCAAGGTCGTGCAGTGCGGTTTTGGGGTTGGACACAGAAGAAACGAACACAGCTCAACGCCGTGGGTCGCAGCAGCCAAGTAATGTCCCGGACGGACGTCTGAGGCCCGTGGGGACACCAACCAGGCTTGCCGGGGAACCACCCCCGGCACCGAACATCGAGCCCTCGCCATCCAGAAAACGCCTAGGGTATCCGAGGTTCCGACAACACCAGATGTGCGGCGGCGAGTGAGCAGAACACCCCAGACTTGACTTTGTGTATATACTTTTCGTGGTTACAATAATGTTATTATTTCGATTCTTTTCTAACAATATATTTTTACTCATATCCACCGTGTCAAAATCCCGAGTCCATACTTCTTACCATCACACATGGGCTCCGAGATCCCGAAGCACGCGCGCGCTAGTACGCAGCAGGCGACAAAAGGGAGCGGACGAGCGGCTTGCATGCTTTCGCATTCACAACTCATTAGAAATGCTTAGGTGTACCTCGAGCTTATTTCACACCGCTGCGCGAAATGCTTACGTATTTCTTAGAGAATCAGCGTGGGGGAAGCATAGAAATTTTAATAGAAAAAGTTAGCCAGCTCACTTGCCTCACCCGACGCCGAGCTCACTCGACACCAAGCCTCGCTCGGCGCATCGATTGGACACGAACCCCACCCCAACGCTGACGCAGCACTCGTGTACAATCCTTGACCGCGCTCAAGCTCAATGTGACGACGGCGAAATGCTAGTACACAGGTTTTCATTATTCAAAGTGATGTTGCTGGAACTGGGGCATCTGATGTTTCTTTAAAGGGGTCATGACACGATATCGTATTCGAATGTTCGTGACTTTGCAGAGGCGTACTGGTCCTAGTCTGGCCCAATTGTACTCGCACAGACCGCCACTGATTTAGCAGCTTCTTTGTCGTGGTGAAATTGCGAGGATACAAGGGACTATTTATTTCAGTCTTGCCTTCGCAAAGCTTGATGACGTAATTGTGGGATAGAACCCACCAGCCTGACGACAGTCGAGCGCGGCTCATGGATTGGACACGAGAATTGCGTGAGCACTCGACTTCGGTTCGTAATATTCAATGCCTCGGCGGACACTCGGGTTGTGGCTCGTGCCCAACCATTGCGGTGATGAGAATGGTAGAACTCTAACAAAGGCTGGAGCTCAGCACGCGTCGTCTATCTTGCCGACCCCAGGGCGCTGCTATTATTAACGTTGGCTGCATAGGATAGGCAGCAAGCCGCGTGGCCGCTTGTTCTGGCTCCGCGTTGAGGGGAGGAACGATGCTCATATTTCTCGGATTTTTTTCGCGACTGCCATCGCCTAGAAAAAAAAAAAAACTAAAGCAAGTTTATTCAGTTACTAACGTTAGGCATTGATTCTAAGTAGTATTTAGCGAAAGCAGAAAAACTGTTTCATGACCCATTTAAAGGCGTGCGGAAACAAAATGACGTGGCCGCGAGCTTTCTACCTCTCGCTTCAAAATCGGCCAGCGAGACGCGCAGTGCGTATCGCACTTCGTGACGTACAGGGCCTCTGCAAGGCAAAGAAAACCATAGTTGCGAGGAGTGCTGCTTGGTGGCGTCAACTCGCGACAATCTCGCGTAGCAGTAATGTCCGAGGACTTTACGCCCTATGGCCTATACATAGCTTGCCCTCTATACGGCTCTGGCTTGCCCGTAACGTCATTCGTGCCCATGCCGGTATTTTACATGCAGTGACGGTTCGGTTCGTCGTGTTATTTTGACACCGCAGAAGTAGGAGCTGGAGGGAAGCAGTAAGTAGAAATAACCGTCAGTACCCAGCAGTGGTGAAACCTGCAAGCTATGTACAAGGTGCCCCAGAGAAAAAAATTACAAGGTTTTTTTCACCTCAATAATGAACTGCTCTTCGCCGAACGCTTATTCTCCGTCCAAAGGTAGCGCTAGAGGTCAGAACCATATGCCAAAGTTTCAGTCCGAACCAATATCTTATTCAAAATTTATGTGATATTCTGAAAATTTCAATTGGAAAATGGGGCCCGTTTTCGCCCGTTTTCGGTTTCTGGCACCATAGAGCTTACAGTATTCGAAAGCTCCGTTGGCCGCCATTTTCCCATGAAAATTGTCAGAATTCACTTATAAGATTTCGTTAAGATATTGGTTCAGTCTGAAACTTTGGCATCTGGTCCGGAGCTCTCCCGGTACCTATGGGCGGAGAATGAGCGTTCTGTGATTCATGGTTTATTTCTGCGGTGAAATAAACCCTGTAGATGTTTTTCTGGGACACCCAGTTTATAAAGTATTCACCGGGTGCCATATCTGAGCGTGCTATTCACAGCACATCCTGGGGGGGAGGGGGGAGGGGGTATGGTTTGCTTGGCAGACGTCCCCGCATACTCAGATCAAGCTCCTTCCTATCATTTGCTAATGACGGTGATCTTGATGGTGTAAAATGCACTTTGCTGAAGCACTGTGGATTTCATCGCCAAGCTTTTACGATTCCGTTCAAGCCCGAGTTTTCTATACATCTGCGATTTACTTCCGTGAGTGGCGCTAGGGCGGGAGGCATTCACCATCATAATTACATCAGTCTCCCAACTACCAGGTGGTATTGACAAATCGTTTTATTAGTTTTATTTTTTTATTTACAAGCGGAAGGTTGGTGTATTTAAGGTGCTGACACAACGTAGCTTCTGGCTGAACAAAAAAATACGAGCTAAAATATCGTTTCCGTACCCATTTAAAGCGAGGTAAATTACCCTCTTGATTTTGGAATGGCGTATTCTTTGCTGCCTAAATGGACAACTGAATGACATGAAGCAGAGTTTAATACTCTAAAGGTCGATTGGCATGGCAATAGGCTTTCAGCTGACTAAACTCTACATAGAATCCGCCGCAACCAATATATCGCAATCTAAAGAAAAGAATGCTTACCTTAGTTTAAGTGCTATATTTTCATTAACTTTTCCTTTCTGGCGGTAAAACATTTCGTAGAACTTTGCCGTGTTCATGCCAGTAGCCTGGACTACCTTTGTTTCTTTTTTGCATGAGAATGGCTTAGGGTTAATCACTTTGGCGAGTATTTGAACGTGTAAAGCCGCATTCGTACTGCCCATTAATCAAACAAAAGGCACAGCGCCCTCTGCAAGGAGGATGACAAAATTATCTTGGGACACACTTTAGGCACTAATCGAAGCATATTTGCTTTATACCAGGGGATAGCAAAATTACTTTCAAAAAGTAATTGAATTACTTTAATAATTATTTTCGAAAACGGCGTAAACGTAATTAAATTACATTACAAATTACGGCAGACTAAAAGTAATGACATTACATTACAATTACGTTCCAAAAGTAGTGAAAGTACTTTGTCATAACATTACAGTACCTGGTGGCAGTAATTCGTGCTAATTTTATTTACAGCATATGTACCAAAACTCGGATCTTCATGTTTTACACCGCAACAGCCTTACACGCCTCAAAGTGAACCATACTGAAGAGTTGTTTTGCTGGCGCACACGACATAAGCGTTCAACTTGATGAATAGCTTCTTTAAATTCGACTCAAGAACAGTCGACTAACCGGTTTTGCTGTTCATTCAGCGGTAAAGGTCCTTAGTTAAAAGGTGATTTGTTTCCGTCTTCCTGATTTAGAAGAAGTTAAAGTCAGTATCGATATGTTAGGTCGGGGTATGGGAGCTCGTTCTTACAAGGAGTCGTCAAGTGAAACGCGCTAGAAGCGCAATAGCGCTTCTGGCGCGAGCTTCCTAAAATATGTACTTTCCCAACAAACGGGTGCCGATATCTGCTCCAAGATTTATTCTCGGATAAACTTCCCAAGGAAAGGCAGGGATGCATACCGCGAGCGGCTCCTGCGTTGCTCTGTAACTCTCTTTTCCGTCTAAAAAAGGTACGAAAGCTGAGGATACGCATGAAACGTTGTGGGGCCTTGACAAGGCATTTGGGAGTAACTATTTATTTCGGTCATTTGTTGATCACAATCGACGAAGCTTATGGTTTTACCTTGATGACGAAAAAGCAAGAAGGCTGGGTATCTGTTTGCTCTGTCCTCTCATGTTTTACACTGTGTTGACCTCACTGGTAATGTGCCCATAGCCTTGTGGCCTATAAGCTGTTCATCCCTAAGCTGACAGTGTGGTGGAAGCTACGTGCTCGTTGAAACGGTCACACGTCTATCTTTCGCCACGAAATTACGTTCTCGTTCATACCCACGCGCAGAACAAGGGACGGGTCAGGCGATCAAAGGAATGTGGTTGATTGGTTCTGGTGAGCTCGTAGCTCCCACCGCACCGTTAGCCCAGGGATGAACGAAGCATAGTATCGCCGTGATGACGTGATGCCGTGAATCTGTTTGGCCTGGAGTTCGTGAGCCGTGGCCTTCCAGCAATGTCTTTACACATCAGCTCTTCTCCGCCTTTACAGCTAGACTATTTGCGTCTGCCAAGTATTTCGTACGAAGCTTTGCGCTGAGATGACCATCGTTTACTTTGCTCTGATGCCTCTTTCATAACATTTCACCAGGCAATATATATATATATATCACGTCACGCTCCCAGACCCCCCCCCCCCCAATTTAACTGGCCGAGGGTAAGCGCAACCTTTGGCTACTACCCCCCCCCCCCCCCCTTCCTGTGACCCCGCCGCCCTACAACTTAAATTTAACAAAAGGACTGTAGTCAACAACCGGCACCTCCTCCTTCCCAAGTCCCGGTACTCCGAGACGCAGTAGCCTCTATGTTAGCGTCGGGCGTCTTAAAGAAAACCACCAGGGGACAGTACCTTAGTTCAATCCAGCTTGCCCCGAAAGGCGACACAGAGAGTAGGTTTATCCTGAATGCTTCCGCGCTCACCCCGCACATGAACGAACCAAAGTTTCGCCTGAAGCCATTGCCAGTGGCAATCCTGGAAAACCCTCTTCCCCGCAAGGCCGTTTTCACAAAGGTCGACCTAGCCGAGGCCTATTATCATTTTTCTTTAAGTCCAGCAAGCCAACGCCTCACTACTTTCAGACTGGACAACCAGTATTTTTGTTTTACTCGACTTCCTTTTGGCCACCGGCCGGGGCCGTTCGTGATGCAGCAGCTCGCGACCGCCATCACACGACACCTAAGAGCATTAGGTGTGTGGGCTTGGAGCCACTTGGACAATTTTTTGCTCGCGCACCCCGACGCGGCCTTCCTTGCCCGAGTGACCCGACGCTTCCTCGAAGACCTACAACTCTGCGGCATCATAGTGAACCCAAAGGACACGCAAAAAGAGCCCACGCAAACCATCAAGTTCTTGGGTTTCCTCCTAGAGGGGAAAGATGAGATGATTGGCCATACCACACCGCGGAAGCGTGACCTGACAAGCCTGCTCCAGCAGCTCCAACAGCCTCTCCCGCTCAAAACAGTGGAGGGATTCGTTGGCCACTTGGTGTTTTACCTCTCAT
Organism: Ixodes persulcatus; assembly: GCA_013358835.2. Taxonomy (NCBI): domain Eukaryota; kingdom Metazoa; phylum Arthropoda; class Arachnida; order Ixodida; family Ixodidae; genus Ixodes; species Ixodes persulcatus. The sequence continues at coordinate 25,323 of JABSTQ010010431.1, forward strand.
TGTACCGAGCCCACTACCATATGTTAACGCCGTTGTTCCGGCTCCTCCACTACCCCGGCTACTTGCCTGACGACTACGTGACTACCCTCCGCAGAGTGTGGATGGCGCTCCCTCACAGGATTCCTTGGCGAATCATGTCTCCTACAACGACGGTGGCGTCCGATGCCAGTGCAACGGGACTTGGGATTGCCACGCAACATGGGAATGTGGCCATCATAACAAGACCGGCCAGCAACATTTACCTGCGTGAGACTCAGGCCTTGGCACTCGCAGCGCTCATCGCCCCACCAGAGACCATCATCCTCTGCGATAACGAAGCAGTTGTCGCCGCCATCACCCGCGGCCATGGCCGCGCTCTTCCTTCGAAATTAGCTATGGCCATCTCCCTCCTTTTTGTAATAAAGAGGCTCTGGACTCGCTGGGTCCCCACGCATGTCAACCCTGCCGACGCCCCCTCACGTATCACACGCACTCAGGTCCCAAATTGACCAATGAGGGGGCGCCGCCAGGGGGGGCACTTCTCTGGCTATATAAACGCTATGAGAAGAGCGCGTGCACTCAGTCTTGTCCGATCAGCCACCGGTTTCAAATATATATATATATATATATATGGGTGAAGCAGAGTAGTATGAGAACAATGGACCGGGAAAATGTGATAAGTCAGAGATCCGTGCTTGCGGAGTTGCTATGCTAGGAGTTTATTGTATGTATTACGACAGTTTCGCCGAGAGGCTCTCTCCTGGCGAAGCCGAGCCTCTCAGCGAAACTGTCGTAATACATACAATAAACACCTAGCATAGCAACTCCGCAAGTACGGATCTCTGACTTATATATATATATATATATATATATATATGTGGCGACATAGGCTCAGGCGAGCCCAACAGCAAGCCAGGCCTGCACAGGAGGCCACGCGCTAGCCCAAACGGGCGACAGAAGAGGAAATAAACACTAGACCGAGGAGGTGTTTTCGAAGACAGTCGTCCTTTGAATTCGTCCTGTTGAACATTCAACTCCGACAAATTGGTGACCCGGACGAACGACTCCTTCAAGATTCTTCACCCTCTTCAAAGATGGATTTGGCTGACGGTGAATCACCTGCGGCGGAAGCAATTCCATCGGGATCTTTGGCGGCATTCCAAATCAAGCTGCCGACCTTTTGGGCAAAGAATGCTACGGTTTGGTTTGCACAGGTTGAGGCACAATTCCAGCTCCATCACATCACCTCACAAGCAACGAAGTACCTCCACGTAGTCTCGTCGCTGCCAGCAGAACTTGCCGACGAGCTAGAAGACATCCTCGCAGCTCCGGCCACATCGAACCAGTACGATCTTCTTAAGGCAGCCATTCTAGCCCGGAAGACCCCGCCAGAGCGCAGCCGACTTCAACACCTGCTTAACATGAAGGAGCTCGGCGATCAACGTCCCTCTCAGCTACTGCGCCGGATGCGGCAACTTATGGGTGACGTGACTACCGACGCCGATACATCGCTGCTCCGTGAGCTATTTTTGCAGCGCTTGCCACACAGCATGGTACCCGTTCAGGCAGCGGCCGAGGACATGCCCCTGGATCAATTGGCGAACTTGGCAGATCGGGTGAGGGAGTACTCCGCTCCCACAATTTCCGCCGCGTCCAGACCTTCACACCGAGTGGCACGCCCTCCCTCTCGATCTACAGAAAACAATATGGAGACTCGATTCAGTCGTTTGGAACAAGCGATTCAAGATCTACGGCTGTTTCGCCGACCAAGGCGCATTTCTCGTCCCCGGGCAAGTTCCCACCGCTCTTCTTCAGACCCTGTTTCCTCGGACGCCAGTTTCTGCTGGTATCATCAGACATTCGGACAAGAAGCGCGCAAGTGTTTTCAGCCTTGCACATGGCAGGGAAACTAGAAAACCGGGCACTGGCAGCGGCAGGTGATTCCGGGTTACACGAAAGCCGCCTTTTTTATGTACTGGATCGCGTCAAGCGACGACGCTTTCTTGTTGACACCGGCGTAGAAGTAAGCGTTCTGCCAGTGTCACCTTCCGAAAAACGCCGGTTGTCCCAGACCTCGCCTCTTCGAGCCGTAAACTGTTCATCCATCGCCACATATGGCCAACGCTCGCTGACCATCGACTTGGGCCTACGCCGCACGTTCCGATAGATTTTTATTGTTGCGGATATCAGCATTGCGATCCTGGGGGCTGACTTCCTGAGTCACTTCAACCTAAGCGTTGACATGCATTCTCGCCGCCTTGTTGATGCTACGACCCGGTTGTCCATTCACGGCATCACCTCCCACTACGTTGTGTCCGAAGTCCGCCCAGCGCCCCCCACATGGAAGTTTGAGGAGCTCCTGAGTAAATATCCGGACATAACAAAGCCTACAAACTTGAATCAACCGGTCAAGCACGCTGTCACACATCATATTGTGACAAATGGACCTCCAGTATTTGCAAGACCACTTCGTCTCACGAGAGAACGCCTGACCGTGGCCCGACTGGAATTCGATCATATGCTGCAGCTTGGCATAATTCGACCGTCTGCAAGCAATTGGTCGTCCCCCCTCCACCTGGTCCCAAAAGCAACCGCTGGCGATTGGCGCCCCTGTGGGGACTATCGCGCACTTAATGCCCACACCGTGCCCGACCGGTACCCTCTTCCACATATACAAGATTTTACAGCAAATCTGGCGGGTAAGAGTATTTACAGCAAGACAGATTTGGTCAAAGCGTATCACCAGATACCCGTTGAACCCTCCGACATCCCGAAGACGGCCATCACCACTCCTTTTGGGCTTTTCGAATATGTACGGATGCCATTTGGATTGCGCAATGCAGCGCGAACATTTCAACGCTTTATCAATGAAGTGACAAGAGGCCTCGACTTCGTTTTCCCCTACCTTGATGATCTCCTCGTCGCGAGCACTTCCACGGACGAACACGAACAACATCTCAAACTCCTTTTCGACCGCCTTCAGTCCTTCGGCTTAATCATCAATCCAGGCAAGTGCGTATTCGGAGCCTCCGCAGTCGACTTTCATGGCCATCATGTAACGGCCGCCGGTGTCACACCATTGGAGGACAAGGTTCAAGCGGTGCGTAATTTCCCGCAACCTACATCACTGCGCAAGCTCCGCGAGTTCTTTGGCCTTTTCAACTTTCACCGACGTTTCATTCCTGACTGCGCTCGTATTCTCCAACCCCTTACAGACCTCCTCAGAACAAGGAAAGGTCCCAATACAACCGTGGAGTGGTCAGCGGAAGCTGCGTCTGCTTTCTCGAGCGCGAAGAAAGCCCTGGTTGACGCCACTCTCCTCGTCTACCCGAAAACTGACGCTCCCAAACGACTAATGACAGATGCCTCAAATATTGCAGTTGGTGCCGTCCTACAACAATACACTGAGAGAGAATGGCGCCCACTCGGATTTTTTTCCCAGAAGTTAAAACCAGCTGAGTCAAGGTAGAGCACCTTTGGACGCGAATTGCTGGCCATCTTCCTGAGTGTAAAACATTTCCGTCACAACCTGGAAGGCAGTACGTTTTACATACTAACAGACCATAAGCCTCTCACCTTCGCATTCAGAGGAAATCACACAAACTACTCCGCTCGTGAGATAAGACCGCTAGGATTTATCTCCGAACTCACTGTTGACATCCGACACGTGCAAGGATCAGAAAATACCGCTTCGGACGCTCTTTGGAGAGTGGAGACCCTCTCCATCCAACCTGTCATAATGGATTTTCAAGCGATGGCCCAAGCACAACACAATGATTCTGATCTAGTTGCAGAGCGACAAAAGGAATCCTCACTGAAACTTAGAGATATTCCATTACCACTTGCCTCATCAACTATCACTTGCGATCTATCAACCAACACACCACGCCCTTACGTACCTCTGCCGTTCCTGAGAACAGTATTTGAGGCCCTACACAATGCTAGTCATCCGGGAATTCGCTCCACACAGCTGCTGGTCACTGCCCGCTATGTATGGCCCAGCATAAATGCTGACGTACGCCGGTGGACCAAGAATTGTCTCCAGTGTCAGCGGGTCAAGATCACCAGACATACAGTAACACCCCTAGTCCATTTCCGGCTCCCTAAAACAAGGTTTGACCACATACATCTCAACCTGGTTGGACCTTTGCCTCCATGCCAAGGTTTCAGATACCTCCTTACCTGCGTAGATAGGTATACCAGATGGCCGGAGGCGATACCACTCCCAGACATCACGGCCGAAACCGTTGCCGATGCCTTTGTAATGCACTGGATTTCTCGTTACGGGTGCCCCTCCACCATCACAACGGACAGGGGACGACAATTAGAGTGTGCGTTATTCAAAGCACTGACCCAACTCCTTGGTGCGCGCCACATCCTGACCACAGCATACCACCCTTCCGCCAACGGGATGGTGGAGCGTCTACACCGTCAACTCAAGGCTGCGCTCGTAGCTCAAGATGACCGCACTCATTGGCTTCAACACCTTCCCCTGGTTCTCCTGAGCATAAGATGTGCCTTCCAGCCTGATCTCGGCTTCACATCATCCGAGCTAGTCTACGGTGCCACACCTAGGCTCCCCGGGGAGTTTTTCCCCCCACAGGATGAGAACGTATCATCTCCGTCAACCTACGTGAAGAGATTGCGCGAGTTCTTTCGACATATCCAGCCAACTTCCCCTCGACACTCGTCTCACCGAAAGCTCTTCAGGTCTCAAGATCTAGAGTCGTACACACATGTTTTCGTACGCAGTGAACTAATAAAAAAGAGCCTTACTCCGGCGTACGAGGGACCCTTCAAGATTCTCCAACGCTCTATGAAAACAATGACATTGGACGTCAACGGCCGTCAGCAAGTCGTCACAGTCGATAGGATCAAACCTGCTTATACCGACACACTTTCGCCCTCTCATTCATCAACCACATTGTTTTCAGGAACTGAGTCATCCGAAACATACCACATCCAACCTAAGAAGGTAACGTGGGCCCCAACTTCGTAGCACTCAGACTTTCTCCGCAAGCACGAATCTTTGAACGCACCCTTACGATTGAATGTATGATTCTGATACAACAATTATCTGCGAGACCAACGCGATTTCAACCTACACCGCACTCCAAGACCGCTGCTCTTGAAGATACGTGAACCTCCGCCGCGACAGACACTTATACATTTTTTTTATCTTTCCTCTCCATGCCACATTCGTATCCTGCTTCAGCCTCTACCACCAGGACATTAGGGGGGGACCTCTGTGGCGACATAGGCTGAGGCGAGCCCAACAGCAAGCCAGGCCTGCACAGGAGGCCACGCGCTAGCCCAAACGGGTGACAGAAGAAGAGGAAATAAACACTAGACCGAGGAGGTGTTTTCGAAGACAGTCGTCCTTTGAATTCGTCCCGTTGAACATTCAACTCCGACATATATATATAGGTGAAGCAGAGTATTTTGAGAACAATGGACCGGGAAATTGTAATAAGTCAGAGATCCGTACTTGCGGAGTTGCTATGCTAGGAGTTTATTGTATGTATTACGACAGTTTCGCCGAGAGGCTCGGCTTCGCAGTCTGATGCCCTCACATGTATGCCATCTCCTGACGAAGCCGAGCCTCTCGGCGAAACTGTCGTAATACATACAATAAACTCCTAGCATAGCAACTCCGCAGGTACGGATCTCTGACTTATATATATATATATATATATATATATATATTGCCTGGTGAAATGTTATGAAAGAAGCATCAGAGCAAATAAACGATGGTCATCTCAGCGCAAAGCTTCGTACGAAGTACTTGGCAGACATATATATACATATATATATATATATATATATATATATATATATATATATATATATATTATATATATATATATATACTTGGAGTGCTTGAAGTACTTGGCAGGCATATATATATATATATATATAATATGTTTTTTTAAGAGCTGGCCAACGAACGTTTTTGTTTGGGACAAAAGTAATTTCAAAAGTAATGAGCGATTTTATAGAAATCGCTACCTGAAATTAATTCATTTTATAACTAAATTACCAGTCTGGAAAAGTAATTTATTACATTAGTTATTACCAAAGAAAGTAATTTAATTACTCTAACTTCTTTAGAGAGATGCCATCACTGCCTTGTCTGCTTTATACATTTGCGTGCTTCAAACATGTCTGAGAAATGCTTTTGTGGGATAAACGTGACAGAACCGTCAAGGAAGAAACGCCTGAGACAGTATGCAGACTATCTTACGTATGATGTACATGAGCAGCGTGACTCGGGTTTAACGTTTCCGGTCTCTTTGTCGCCCTTTATCAAACCGACCCTCCTATCGACGAAGGTGCTTAAGTCGGTTGTCTTCCATCTTCTTTTCTGACAGAACGCTCGCCAGCATGACCGCTCCATCATCATGCTCCTGGGCATCCTCTGGCGATTGGCGCCCCTGTGGGGACTATCGCGCACTTAATGCCCACACCGTGCCCGACCGGTACCCTCTTCCACATATACAAGATTTTACAGCAAATCTGGCGGGTAAGAGTATTTACAGCAAGACAGATTTGGTCAAAGCGTATCACCAGATACCCGTTGAACCCTCCGACATCCCGAAGACGGCCATCACCACTCCTTTCGGGCTTTTCGAATATGTACGGATGCCATTTGGATTGCGCAATGCAGCGCGAACATTTCAACGCTTTATCAATGAAGTGACAAGAGGCCTCGACTTCGTTTTCCCCTACCTTGATGATCTCCTTGTCGCGAGCACTTCCACGGACGAACACGAACAACATCTCAAACTCCTTTTCGACCGCCTTCAGTCCTTCGGCTTAATCATTAATCCAGGAAAGTGCGTATTCGGAGCCTCCGCAGTCGACTTTCATGGCCATCATGTAACGGCCGCCGGTGTCACACCATTGGAGGACAAGGTTCAAGCGGTGCGTAATTTCCCGCAACCTACATCACTGCGCAAGCTCCGCGAGTTCTTTGGCCTTTTCAACTTTCACCGACGTTTCATTCCTGACTGCGCTCGTATTCTCCAACCCCTTACAGACCTCCTCAGAACAAGGAAAGGTCCCAATACAACCGTGGAGTGGTCAGCGGAAGCTGCGTCTGCTTTCTCGAGCGCGAAGAAAGCCCTGGTTGACGCCACTCTCCTCGTCTACCCGAAAACTGACGCTCCCATACGACTAATGACAGATGCCTCAAATATTGCAGTTGGTGCCGTCCTACAACAATACACTGAGGGAGAATGGCGCCCACTCGGATTTTTTTCCCAGAAGTTAAAACCAGCTGAGTCAAGGTATAGCACCTTTGGACGCGAATTGCTGGCCATCTTCCTGAGTGTAAAACATTTCCGTCACAACCTGGAAGGCAGTACGTTTTACATACTAACAGACCATAAGCCTCTCACCTTCGCATTCAGAGGAAATCACACAAACTACTCCGCTCGTGAGATAAGACCGCTAGGATTTATCTCCGAACTCACTGTTGACATCCGACACGTGCAAGTATCAGAAAATACCGCTTCGGATGCTCTTTCGAGAGTGGAGACCCTCTCCATCCAACCTGTCACAATTGATTTTCAAGCGATGGCCCAAGCACAACACAATGATCCTGATCTAGTTGCAGAGCGACAAAAAGAATCCTCACTGAAACTTAGAGATATTCCATTCCCACTTGCCTCATCAACTATCACTTGCGATCTATCAACCAACACACCACGCCCTTGCGTACCTCTGCCGTTCCTAAGAACAGTATTTGAGGCCCTGCACAATGCTAGTCATCCGGGAATTCGCTCCACACAGCTGCTGGTCACTGCCCGCTATGTATGGCCCAGCATAAATGCTGACGTACGTCGGTGGACCAAGAATTGTCTCCAGTGTCAGCGGGTCAAGATCACCAGACATACAGTAACACCCCTAGTCCATTTCCGGCTCCCTAAAACAAGGTTTGACCACATACATCTCAACCTGGTTGGACCTTTGCCTCCATGCCAAGGTTTCAGATACCTCCTTACCTGCGTAGATAGGTATACCAGATGGCCGGAGGCGATACCACTCCCAGACATCACGGCCGAAACCGTTGCCGATGCCTTTGTAATGCACTGGATTTCTCGTTACGGGTGCCCCTCCACCATCACAACGGACAAGGGACGACAATTCGAGTGTGCGTTATTCACAGCACTGACCCAACTCCTTGGTGCGCGCCACATCCTGACCACAGCATACCACCCTTCCGCCAACGGGATGGTGGAGCGTCTACACCGTCAACTCAAGGCTGCGCTCGTAGCTCAAGATGACCGCATTCGTTGGCTTCAACATCTTCCCCTGGTTCTCCTGAGCATAAGATGTGCCTTCCAGCCTGATCTCGGCTTCACATCATCCGAGCTAGTCTACGGTGCCACACCTAGGCTCCCCGGGGAGTTTTTCACCCCACAGGATGAGAACGTATCATCTCCGTCAACCTACGTGAAGAGATTGCGCGAGTTCTTTCGACATATCCAGCCAACTTCCCCTCGACACTCGTCTCACCGAAAGCTCTTCAGGTCTCAAGATCTAGAGTCGTACACACATGTTTTCGTACGCAGTGAACTAATAAAAAAGAGCCTTACTCCGGCGTACGAGGGACCCTTCAAGATTCTCCAACGCTCTATGAAAACAATGACATTGGACGTCAACGGCCGTCAGCAAGTCGTCACAGTCGATAGGATCAAACCTGCTTATACCGACACACCTTCGCCCTCTCATTCATCAACCACATTGTTTTCAGGAACTGAGTCATCTGAAACATACCACATCCAACCTAAGAAGGTAACGTGGGCCCCAACTTCGTAGCACTCAGACTTTCTCCGCTAGCACGAATCTTTGAACGCACCCTTACGATTGAATGTATGATTCTGATACAACAATTATCTGCGAGACCAACGCGATTTCAACCTACACCTCACTCCAAGACCGCTGCTCTTGAAGATACGTGAACCTCCGCCGCGACAGACACTTATACATTTTTTTTTATCTTTCCTCTCCATGCCACATTCGTATCCTGCTTCAGCCTCTACCACCAGGACACTAGGGGGGGACCTCTGTGGCGACATAGGCTGAGGCGAGCCCAACAGCAAGCCAGGCCTGCACAGGAGGCCACGCGCTAGCCCAAACGGGTGACAGAAGAAGAGGAAATAAACACTAGACCGAGGAGGTGTTTTCGAAGACAGTCGTCCTTTGAATTCGTCCCGTTGAACATTCAACTCCGACTATATATATAGGTGAAGCAGAGTAGTTTGAGAACAATGGACCGGGAAATTGTAATAAGTCAGAGATCCGTACTTGCGGAGTTGCTATGCTAGGAGTTTATTGTATGTATTACGACAGTTTCGCCGAGAGGCTCGGCTTCGCAGTCTGATGCCCTCACATGTATGCCATCTCCTGACGAAGCCGAGCCTCTCGGCGAAACTGTCGTAATACATACAATAAACTCCTAGCATAGCAACTCCGCAAGTACGGATCTCTGACTTATATATATATATATATATATATATATATATATTGCCTGGTGAAATGTTATGAAAGAAGCATCAGAGCAAATAAACGATGGTCATCTCAGCGCAAAGCTTCGTACGAAGTACTTGGCAGACATATATATATATATATATATATATATATATATATATATATATATATATATATATATATATATATATATATATATATATACTTGTAGTACTTGAAGTACTTGGCAGGCATATATATATATATATATATATATAATATGTTTTTTTAAGAGCTGGCCAACGAACGTTTTTGTTTGGGACAAAAGTAATTTCAAAAGTAATGAGCGATTTTATAGAAATCGCTACCTGAAATTAATTCATTTTATAACTAAATTACCAGTCTGGAAAAGTAATTTATTACATTAGTTATTACCAAAGAAAGTAATTTAATTACTCTAACTTCTTTAGAGAGATGCCATCACTGCCTTGTCTGCTTTATACATTTGCGTGCTTCAAACATGTCTGAGAAATGCTTTTGTGGGATAAACGTGACAGAACCGTCAAGGAAGAAACGCCTGAGACAGTATGCAGACTATCTTACGTATGATGTACATGAGCAGCGTGACTCGGGTTTAACGTTTCCGGTCTCTTTGTCGCCCTTTATCAAACCGACCCTCCTATCGACGAAGGTGCTTAAGTCGGTTGTCTTCCATCTTCTTTTCTGACAGAACGCTCGCCAGCATGACCGCTCCATCATCATGCTCCTGGGCATCCTCATCGGCATGGCGCCTGCCGTCGTGGCGGTCTCGGCAAACCCTGTTGCGACCCTGGCAGTCCTAGAGAGAGCAGAGAATCACATCGGTGAACTGTCGAAGATCGTATGGGACTTAAAGAGTGAGACCGTTTTCAAAATTAACCTGAAGGCCGGTTTAGACGTACAGCGCAGCACTACCCCAGCGCTGAATCAACACTAGAAACAGCGGTCACCTGGCCTTTTTCTAACATAGGTTCGCATTTAAGCAGTGCTTATGAGCACTGCATCAGCTCTGCGCACTAAAATGACGCAAACTCCGCGCCGCATTTGAGTGAAGCCAGCCCTGTTTCCAGCTCTGACTAATAGCGCTGCGCTGTATACGCACTTGCAGGCCTTAACACAGAAATATTTGTGCTTTTTGGACAGGTGCCTCCAAGGCAAGATACGCATTCATTGCATAATATAACGTACCAGCGTAATACGTTTCATTCAACATCTTACTATTATAGGTGTATCGAACAGGAGTATGACTTTGGAGTCCAGGGCTCATCGAGGCACCATGTTTATTTAACGCTTTTAACATCATTTTTTTTACACTCACTGCGAGTGGCATACTGAGTGTTGTATATCTAAAACAATTGAAACGTGCCGTCGGTATTGCAATAGATTAGAACAAGTAATCAACAGCCGTAACTGCGAAATCGCCGGGCATGGCGTTACGTTTTCGCGAATACACTGAGAGCGAGAATGGTCAAGCCGTTCCCACCCTTCAATGTCGGGACACTTCGGCACAGAGTCATCGTTTGCAAAACGTTTTTTGTTTATTACACTGATACTGGCATCTATGACCCTTGCCAGATTAGCGGCTTAACAACCACGAACGATGGTAAAACAGCGAATAAAATAAAATAAATATTGTTGCTTTCATTGAGGAAGCATGAAGAGACCCCCCCCCCCCCCCCCCCCCCCCTTCGTGTGCACAGTCGCGCGTGGCAGGCGAAAAGTTGAGATAGAGAAGCGGCGTTGCGAAAGCGCGCTTTGGGAACGGCTGCTGTCTGCCGACCTCCCACCTTTTACAAAAATGGCACCGACCAGGCAATCGTGTTCCCGCTGTGTTGGCGCGACTGCAGCAACACGTGTTGCCCTTTCGTCTATCAGGCAATCGCTTGTTTGTGGTAATATCTTTTATTGTTGACTGTAAGTACCTGAAAGCGTACTGTTTAACGATTCACTCGCATCACCAATCAATCATCCTCATTCGGTCGGCAGCTGGACAGAGTGAGCCAACACTACCAGGATGCCTCCAACCACTCTCTGGGCCCGCCTTCAAAGGAGCCATGAAACGATTTTTCTACTTTCGCTAAATACTAACTAAGAATCACTTTCTAAATTAAATAACCGAATAAAATTTCCTTAGTTTTTCTTTCTTGGCAATGGCAGACGCCAAAAAATTCGTGAAATATGAACATCGTTCATCCCTTCAACTCGGAGCGTTTTCTACTCGGAGAGTAGAAAACGCGTGCTGAGCTCCAGGCATTATTGGAGTTCGGCTATTCTCGTCACCGCAGTGGTTGGACACGAGCTACTACCGAAGTGTAAACCGGGGCATTGATTGTTACGAGCCGAAGTCCAAGGCTCACGCAGTTCTCCTGTCCAATACATGAGCTGCGGTTGAGTGTCTTCAGGTGGGTGGTGTTGATCCCACAATTACGTCATCAAGCTTTGCGAAGGCTAGTCTGAAAGAAATAGTCCCCTTTTGTCCTCGCAATTTCACCACGACAAAGAAGTTTCTGGATCAGTGGCGGTCTGTGCGAGTATACTTGGGCCAGACTAGGACCACTACGCCTCTGCAAACTCACGAACGTTCCAACCCAATATCGTTTCACGATCCCTTTAAAGGGGCACTCAAGTGGATTTTGAGATGGTCAATATATGGTGATAATTAAATCTACAGGCTATAAGCATCCTGAAAGAACCTGAAATCACGCTCATAAGCGGCCGATTTCCTTATTAAAAATCTAATCAAGCATCTTGACTTGCCCCTTTTTTCCCCCTTGGAGAAGACACCTTGGGCGTGGAGCGGTCGAGCCGCTGCCTCGTGGACGCGCAGCGCCATTGGGTGGTGGTTGTTGAAACTGACGCGCAGCGGCCAATGGGAGCCTCGTGGACGCGCGCCAGCTAATGGGACCGAAGCCGAAATCCATCAGTTTTATTCCGCTCCTCTGGGATCGGGGAAACTAGATTCCGTTGTCTAGGCATTTCGCGTGGTTTAATAGCTGGGAACTGGCTTCTCTTGGAGAAAGGATTTAAAGGGGCCCTGCAATCATATTTAAGCGTCTGCCTTTGTTGCGGTTTCCACGTCTCTTAGGGTTCGGGAAAGCCAGAGGGCACGGAGAGAGTAACTAAATATCAGTGCGTCAAATTTTAACCGGACGACGCGGAAACCTCCTTTGCCTACGAGGGCGACCCACGTTGCCGAAAGCGCGAGAAATGTGACGTCTTTGGTCCTGGGCTTACTACTGGTCAGAGACGCTAAAAGCTTTTTCTTTAGTCGAGATAAAAAATGTAAGTGTCGCGAATCGTTTCATTTTATGTATGAAACTAGTTTTTGTTCAGTATTTTAGATCAGAAAAGAAACAAATGCCGTTCATAAAGTACGGAAACAAGAAATGACCCGTCGAAATACCCGCCACCAAGCGGCGGTAAAAAACGGCGCATACTAGAAAGGGCTAGTGGGATGAGGCCCCGACGAACGGCGAGCGTAGAAAAATCCCAGATGTACGCGGCGGCTCTGCGATCGTATACCGGCTCGAGGATCCGTACTGGTTCCGAGCGTTCCGAAGGCCTTCGGCGCGGGCTTGGTCGGCGATTTGGCCATTTGGCGGTATGGCAGCGCGGCTGTCGTTTATGGCCTATGAAGTGTTATGCGGAATTAGTTTTTAATCGCGCAGCAAATGCAATGCGAGCCGCCCTGGCCGCCCGCTTCATACGTCCTATCCAACACATGCTTTAGTGGCGCCTTCTCGAGCCGTCGACACGGAGTGCGGCAGCCGTGAACGCTCGATGAGCCCACTACCCCTCCTCTAGTTCACGGCCACTCAAGCCAGGACCTACGACGTCACGAAGGAGGTTATTTTTTGCTTGTTTTTGTAATTTAAATTTGCCTATAACTTTTAAAATAAAGCGAAATTTGAGAAAAGAAACGTTTCATTAAGTTACTACGTTCAGTGCGCTCAGGTTCGGTGCAAGTTAAAAACCAGTAAAAAAGCCATTGCAGGGCCCCTTTAAGGTGCTGTTTGGCGCTGCTTCAAAGCTGATGACGTCGGCTCGCTCACTGGGACAGCCGAAATGAAAAAGCTTGAGGTACACCTAAGCATTTCTTATGAGCTGTGAATGCGAAAGCATGCAAGCCGCTCTTCCGCTCCCTTTGTCGTCTGCTGCGTACTAGCGCGCGCGCACTTCGGGATCTCGGAGGCCATGGCGCAGCTGCCAATGAGAGGCCCGTCGACGCGCGCCAGCCAAAGGAAACGAAGGCGATCGCGGAAACTAGCGGCCATTTTCGCGCTTCAAACTGATGACGTCAGCCCGCTTCATGAGACAGTTAGTGCTTTCGCATTAATAACCGAAATTTAGATGCCGATCCCATGCATTCCACCGGGCGAATGAATGAAAATGGCGGCCCTCCCCGCTCAGCAGGTTGCAGCCTGGAAATCTGCGCGCATGCGCTCACGCTTCTCGCTCTGCGCCGCGGGCTGATTGGCTCACTAGGGAGGGGGGGGCGTTTCGGCGGCGAGATAATAAACTGGCCAAACTCTCCCCTTATACGGCTCTGGCGCACACCAGCTCGGAGCACGTCGAGCGAAAGCTCGCGCTGCAAACCCAGGGGTACAGTGAACTGGAAATGATTGAGTGGGGCGAGCTATGGGGGCTCCGCTCATGCTTTCGGTTGATGCTCAGAATATGAAAAGTTGGCGCGGTGGCGCTGCGATCGAAGTGGCTTGGTTCGCCTGAATTTTCATCGTGACGTCGATGTCGTCGTTCGCCATCCTGACGTCGTGTCGCGTCGAGGACAACGCAGTGTTGGCACTGCGACTGATTTATCAGTAGATATACATATCTTTTTAGAATTCTGCTGATTCAGGGAAATTTTATTTATTTATTGAGCTTTTGGGAGGGAGGATGGCACAAGGCCGCTAGGGGGGGGGGGGGGGGGGGGGGCTAAGGGGCTACTGATTTGTTTTCCTTTCTTGCCTACACGTGGTTAAAAACTACTACTATTTGCTCCAAGGTGGGCCTCGAGTTTTTTCGGCGCACTTCGGTGGGTCATTTCACATGTGTGTGTGTAGGCGTTGTAAGAAGACAATAAGGGGGGAAAGTGAGAGCCAATCGTGTACACCCACAGGGTGTGACAACACAATGGAGGGGATAGCTGAACGCGGATACAATACAATACAATACAATTTTATTTTTCATCAAAGCGAATTTCGCTCAACACCCACATAAGCCGATGAGGCTTATGTGGTCGTGCGTGTACGAAATGGAAAAGGGGGAGGAAGGCTTGTCAAAGCTATAGTCACTACAGAGCGACGGCACGGTCGGCCATCTGAGAGGGCGCACTTCGCTTCGCGCCTGCCATTGGCCGTGCCGTATGCATCGCGGTTTGAGCGATTTTAATTTGCTGATCAAAATAACGCGAAGTTTGCCACCACGATTTTTTCTCCATGTTACCATGTTGCCTGACATCTATCTCAGTGCAAGGTTTCGACCAGTCAAAAAATCGTCGGAGGGCCCTTCCCTTCAAAACACCTTGGGATATGGGGACTTTGAAGAAAAATTCCGTCAACAAATTTGACACTCAAAGAACAAGAAGTGTGAAACTACTTGATTGAGCAGACGATAAAGCGATAGAGACTGGGCGATTTCTGGTAATCCCGTAAAGGTTGCGCAGCAGCTGACTTCCGGATTTTGCTTTGAATATC
Source organism: Ixodes persulcatus (assembly GCA_013358835.2). Taxonomy (NCBI): domain Eukaryota; kingdom Metazoa; phylum Arthropoda; class Arachnida; order Ixodida; family Ixodidae; genus Ixodes; species Ixodes persulcatus. Next base: position 40,511 of record JABSTQ010010431.1, read on the forward strand.
GCTTCCAAAAAAAACCTTGCTCAGCCCGTGATACACTGCTGCCTCACATTGGCTAGGTTGCGCAAGTCACCACCCAATTTGTCCGATTTAGAAATCTTGGGAAGTTTGCTTTGTATAAAGTTTCTACTTTTGTTCACCGTTCCCTTTTTTTGTGGAATTTTTCACATGTGCTGTAAAAATAATCAATGCAATAACCTACAACACAAACCAACGAATAAAAAGAAAGACTGCAGAAATTTAGAAGTCTACTGATATTTGCTGATTTTTCAAGCTGAAATCTACTACGAATTTCTGGGGAGCTGTGGCAACACTGGGACAACGTCATTACGCGACAAGTCGCCATTGTAACGCGGTCGTGACGCGTCGCGCCGCGTCAGGACGACGTCGGCGTGGTCGTCGACGGCGACGTTGACGTCCACCCCGGCACGCAACGTCAAACGTCGCTATGACATTACGTTAACGTCGTCCTGACGTCGTCGTCACCTTAAGGCTCTGTTATACTCCGACGTAACGCGCGCGCCGGCGAACGCTGGCCGAAGTCGGCTACGTCATGTCAGTCAAGCCGCGCGCGTCAAAAATTTGCCCTCTCTATACTCCGGCGGCCCTGGCGGCTCCCGCGGCGCGCGTCGGTGGGCCGCCAGCGCGGCGCATGCGCAGAATCTGACTACGAGGGCACGTTTCCTGCGAGAGTGCACCACTTCTGGTTCCTTTTTATTTCGAATAGCAGACGAGAATTCTCGCGCTTCTTGAGCACCAAGTTCGAGCGATGGCGTGGACGTACCTTGCACGACGAAAACTTGCGCTTGCACTCTTGGTGCACCGCCTGCGCCGCAAGCGTAGGCGGTCAATGTACATGCGGTACATCTTTGACAAGCGCATGGTCTACGGTACTCAAGCTTCCTCGTCTCGTAGACACACGGGTGAGGACGAATTCCCTCGATCAGCTTCTCGACGACCGAGTCCGATTCTTCAAACATGACGCCACACGGAGTGGTGCTCCCGTCGTCTGCTATTGCTCGTATTCGCCGCGCTTCCCGCGCGAGGGCTGCCGGGAGCCAGCGCGCGATGCATCCTGGTCCGCGTTGCTGGCGCGGCCGGCGCGGAATACGGCATGCTTCATTTTGGCGTCGAGGCGGTCAGGCGGCGTCGAACGCCGCCGGTCGCGCCGGTTACGCCACGACGCCGGAGTATAGAGCGTCGGGTCTTAGCCGACGTGACGTCGCTGACGCGCTCGCACGCGCGCACGCGTTACGTCGGAGTATAACAGAGCCTTTAGTGTCGTCCTGACGTCGCGTGACCTCGTCGTCAACGACAACGTCGACGTCAACGCGACGTCTCAACGACATCACGACGGAGCCCGGACGTCGTGTAACGTCGTCGTCGTTGACGATGACGTCGACGTCATGAAGTTGTCGATAACGTCGTCAACGACCTGACGCCAAGCGTCTTTATGACTTCGCGTTGACGACAAGGACGCCGTCGTCTTGACGTCGTGTGACGTCGCCATCGTCGTCGTTGTCAAAGTTGACATCGACATCGTTGTCAACGCTATATGACGTCAGAACGCAGTCTTGATGTCGTGTAACGTGGGTTGTCAACGTCGACGACGACGTTGATGTCGCATGGCGTTTCGACGACACGTCAGGTCGCGGTGACGTTATGTATTGACGTGACCCCTGACTTCTAGGTTGTATAAAAGATATAGCCCGTGGCTTTATTGTTTTTATGACCTCGACCTTCGTTCCAATCGAGCGTGGCGGTGGAGCGCAACGCTTTTTTTTTCATAAGAAACGGCTGATAAAATACATTTTATGTTAAAAAATATCTACGTGTTTGGTCGCGAGCTCATATTGTAGCACTCGTTTACTTCTTGTCTATGCAAATCCAAGCCACTTCGCTCGAAGCGCCCTCTAATAATTTTTCCACATGCGGAGCTTCGAAAATAGCACTCCGGTGGCCCCATTCATTCACTCTACCAAGTGCCCTGTGTTAAATCCTCACCCCTGCCTGTTTCGATCGGGATGGGCATCGTGCCGACGTGCGGTCGTGCAGGACTAATGCGTGGTACACGTTAAAGACTCCAGGCTTGCGGTTCTACTGCACTGGCTTAACTTTCTCATCTACCGTGGGCAACAATGTCGCCAAGTTCAGACAGACCTACTTCCCGCTGTATAAACAACTAACGAGCTCCAAAGCTTTTCCCTGCTGTGCAGTTGCAGGATTTCAAGAGCGCTGAGCTTAAACAGCTTTTCACTGTGCCTCTTTTGATTAGCTTCGAATGGGCCAAGAGGTATTGAAGAAGTATTTTTGAAACTCTTGGATTGTACATCCAACAGGTATGGTTGTTGTCGAAGTAAAGTTTTATATCTAAAACTGGTAGCGTAAAGTCAGTTGGTGCCTCGTGGGTGAACTTTGCGCCTTGGTGTTGTTCTAGAACGTTTCATTGTCCTTCGCACTTCTTGATTTTCGCGATGTGTAACCACCTAGCCAAACTATTGGTTTTGGTATGGTGAACTGCTAGCTCAAATAGCGCGTTCTTAATTGCTCTTGTTTGGAAATCGACTGTGTTTCGGTGCTGCTGTGTGTACGAGCTTTGCGAAAACACTGTCCTCAACGTTGTGCATCCGGCTTTCCGCAATAACGCACTACGCTCATATGCAAATGTTGCCGCTCGTTCTCCACACTGCAAAAGCTAAGTGACTCGAAATGGATTGCGGGACGGTATGCTTGCAGACATTTTTGTGACTGTGCTCGACATTTGTGCTTCTACAAGCATGACCTAACATAACTGATTTATTCTTCTCATTTTTCTTTCTTGGGTCAATGCGCTCACTCTGCTGTCTCCAGAAAGCCTTCGCCCTCGAGATTGCGGAGACCTGCTAAAGGCTGGACAAATAAACAGCGGAGTTTACGTCATATTTCCGACCTCGGATTCCAAGGGAACATCAGTCTATTGCGATATGAAAACCGACGGTGGAGGATGGACCGTGAGTATTTCAGTTCAAGCAATTGAATCCACACATATCCCAATTTTTGTTTTTGTTATTTTAGACAAGTCAGAGGGTTTGTCGTCTATCCAAAAATATCCACCTACAATGCATTGCATATTGCGTCCTGCGACACAGTTAGTGCGGACACGACATCCTCACTCTTCTGCATTTTACCCACAGAGGCCAGTGTGGAAACAGTGTCTCGTCCAATACCGACCGTCGAAGTCGGTGTCAAACATAGGGACATTCTACGACGCTGATAGTTTCCCGAAACCATTCAAACCTATTTATTCGACTGCCAAACGATATTCGCCTTTGCGAAAATACCCCCGCATAATTTAGCAAATCAAAGGAGAATATTGAGGGGAGCTTCATAACATCGTCTTCAAATTCACCTCCAGGTTATTCAGAACAGAGGCCAGTATGGGAACAGTGTCTACTACTTCTACCGAAACTGGACGGAGTATGCAAATGGATTCGGAGACAGGGATAAGGAATATTGGATTGGTGAGTGTCGCACGCTAATGACGTGAACGGTATCCCCCAGCTCTTACAGGGAGAATTTGGCATCTCTCAAGCTGTGCCTCTCGATGACTTCATTGTTACCCAGCCCCGAATAGCCGGATTAGCCACACGCGTCATGCTTGATTGAGTACCTGAGCGCGCTTACCGTACTCTCATGCTGGGATGCCCCAAAAATACTGGCCCAAGCGCAGTGCACGCGAAACAGCAGTCGTTTGAAATAACAATCATAAGGAGGAAGGCCTGCAACTGTCCTAATTGGCTCCTAAACAAAATCTGTCGAAAAATGAGATCTTGGTAGTTGAACACCTTTTTTCGTTTTATTTCTCCTTTTTTATTTTTAAAGCTTGTTTAGAAAATACTTAACAAACAACATATTCCATCTACTTCCCCCGCAAATACGCGAAAAACTATATTCACTATAAGAGCAAAGAACTAGAGTAGAAAAAAAATTCTACCCCCTTCTCAAAAAAAAAAAAATGTAATTCGCGCTGGTATACTGAGCAATAATACGTCACACTGAGTGTTTCGGCGCAAAGTCAATTTCTAAGGATTAAATTTTTAAAGACTTTAAGCCTCATGTTCTCCGCTAAACTTAGCGGAATAATTTACGTCACCGGACCTATTCATGAGTATAGTTTCCCCCTTTAAATTTAGCCGAAAAATTGACGTCACATGACCTATGCACCAAGTCAATTTCCCCGCAATATTTCGCGGAACAATTGATGTCACGGGGCCTGACGTCTCGGGACCTACAGACGAAAACAGCTTCCCCGCTAAATTTAGCAGAAAAATTAACGTATCACGATCTATGCACCAATTCAGTTTCACGCTAAATTTGGCGGAAAAAAGTTGCCTGCGGCGTGAGCCTAAACGAAAATAATTTCACGGGCAGCTGTTATACTCTGTTTACCTTTAGGCTGAGACTGCAGCCAAAGCTACAAACGGAAGCTAGCCCACGCTCCTTGCTTTGAGACGTGCATTTCAAGTGCGAGTGCTCATCCTGCGGAAGAACGCGTTAGAACAGCGACCTCAAGCTCTCGTGCTTGTAGCATGTGAACAGAGACTTCGTGAGGAGAGGTGTCGGTGCCGCCACCTAGCGGGCGCCCTCCTGTCACGGCGTTGCTGGGATGCGAGCATACGACGCTCTATGTCAAAGCACGGAGCAGGCTATGTTAGTTCGCTTCTGTGCCGATTAAAAACGGTTTATTTATTACAAATTTGTGTATGACGTTTCTGTGAGTGATCTCTGTGGTGAATAACAGCGCCTGCAAGTTGCTTTTTATATAAAAGAAAAGTTAAAATGTTCAAAAACAAGTTTGGAGCTTCACGTTACAGCTTGCGCGGTGTGCCTCAGTTCTATTCACGACCTCTATGATTCTCGTTTTTTTTTTTCAGACTATTTCTGTGAAAACACAAGCCGCTTTATATTTGGCTGGCAGAATTTCGCTAACGGATCTAGACCTATGTATGTTCTTGCTACCATAAAAAATATAAAAGTAACTTAAATGTAATTCGGTACTTTTTTATGGTAGTTAATAATTTACTTAATTACTTTCCCTTTGAATAATCTCTATTCTACTCAAATATATTTTAAGGCCAATAGTCGGTAACCTAACTTAATTACTTTTTTTTTTTAGTAAGTTGTACGTGTCTGGTCAGATCTAAGATAACCTTCGGAGTTCTGAACCAGACGTTCAGCTCACAGGCAGTGATCACGAAAACATGTCGCACTCCCTGACGAATCAAAACTTTTATTTTGCGTCAAAAAGGAATTGACCGGAGCCTCACCATTTATAATGTGATTCAGAGCTTTAAAGGGATGGTGAACCGAAATTTGGATTTCAGAAAATAATGCAGGAGCTGTAGGCGGGACACTACAATTCCTACAACACTACTCGTAAGGCAATACCTCCGATGGACGGCCGTATTTTCAGAAAATGAGGTCGAGATTGAACAAGGCCGATGAGGCGCGTGACGTCAAGATATCTCGTTTCCTCCTCTCTTCTCTTCGCCCCCTCAAGGCGGCGAGGAGGAGAAGACGCGAGGCCGTTCCCTCTTCTCGGAGAAACAAGACGTAAACATATCTGTCAAATGCGCCTACTTTTTTTTTTTTTTTGAAAAACACGGCCATCCGCTCGAGATATCGCTCTATGAGTGATGTTTTGGTGTTCGTAGCATCCCGTTGCACGCTTTTGCAGCCGTGTTTTGTAGAATCCAGATTTCGGTTCAGCCTCCCTTTAAGAACGGCTTGCCGTAAATGTGCACGGCAGCGCTTGACCTGGTGTTTTGATTACTGATTGCTCGCCATGGGTGCTACCGAGACCGGAAAGGCCGCCCATAGTATAAGTAAAGTGCCTTAGAAGTTGGATAGTGGGCTCACCGCCCTATCTTCCCCGTGTATTGCGCTGAAGCGGCCGATGTCTAAAACGCCGGAGGCGCAGCAGCAGATTTTTCCTAAAACGTCTCCCGCCCACTGCCCGCGATTGTTAAGAGTCGCCTAGCCGACCTGGTCCGGCCAATGCGCGCTGGAAAGTTTCAGGAGGAAACGCTTACAGCGCCACCGCGGCGTCCACATCAAACGCGTCAGGCTGATCCGTCCCGTGAGCCCACTACAACTCTCTAGGCAAGTGGTTCTCAAACGGGGGTCCGCGAAGGCATTCTAGGGGTCCGCGAAGCCCTGCCTCATCAGTCAAGCCCGGCCATAAATGTTGTCTTTTTTCAGGTCGAGAAGAAATGTTTCAATTTTCGGGCGAGTTTTCTCGTGTGTATGTCAATAAGAGAGGTGTACTTCACACCCTGAGTTATATCCATTTATTCAATAATTATTATGTTTAACGTATACATTTACCCTCCCCTCACCATGAACAGGGTCCTCCATCATATCCGCCGATCCACAAGGGGTCCGGGAAACATCGATGGTTAAGAACCATTGCTCTAGGCCACTGTAGTATAAGGGTAGAATGGTAACTGGAAGCCAACACACAGTTTACAAACAAGCTCGCGTTTGCCCGCAGAGGGGTGTGGACCTTGCGCGTGCGCCGAAACCAGATTCGCCCGAGGCAGCATCTGCGCATGCGCAGTGCGAACAGCAGTGCCACCGCCTTGACGTGACATCACAGCGTCCAGCGTCTCCCGAGCATCTTTTTACCTCCCCGCAGCCAATCAGATTGCGGCGTTAGGCGATATGAACGCCGAAGTAGCGATTCCTGGACCAAACATTTCGTGGGCGTAATGAGCCACGCCCTGTGTTTCTTAAGCTGTTTGCGTCCATTGACGTTTGCAAGTACAACCTCTGTGCGCCGCCATTTTGCGGCTGGTGTGCGCAGATCGTCTGATGGTCAAGCGTTGGTGAGACTTAACCCCGGCCTCAGCAAAGCATGACTATCAGACGATCTACCCACACCACGCAGCAAGATGGCAGCGCACATGGGCCGTTTTCGCCAAAACGTTTATAGTCACAAAACGTTCGGAAGCTCGTAGTGATTATGAGTTAATTGAATTAACGCGGATTATTGACTCAAGAAGTTCAACTGTTGAAAAGCAGACGCATGGGCGTTTTGTTTTTGCAGCAGTGCGCGCTCAGTTTTAGTTGCTGCCTTGAAACGGGCATTATGACTCCACGTGGCATATTACATTTTGCTGCGGTACCGTCTGACTACACACTTTCTTTGATTTCGCAAGGAAACGACGTGCTGCACACCCTTACATCGGAAGACAGGGGATTCTCTCTACGAATTGAACTGAAAAACGAGACAGGAGAAAGCCTGATTGCAAACTACAATATCTTCAAAGTCGCGTCTCAGGCTAACCTTTACAAAATGACGGTCGGCGGCTATTCCGGACCATCAGGTAAGGCCGGTTCATATTTGTGTTTTCATCTACGTACTGGTAAAGGCGAGCGAGTTGAACATGAATACTTAAAATCGAAAGAATAAAACACGGAGGACAAGCACAGGACAACCACGTTCTTTCAGTGGTTTTCCTGTGCTTATCCTCCGTGTTTTATTCTTTCGGTTTTAAGCATCTATGTAGTCTTTAAAAAAAATTACATCAAGAGAAAAACAAAAAAAAAAAACACTGAGGCATGACTGCATTTATTTTGTCCTTCAAGAGTGGTGTCGAAATGACGTTCGTTCATCTTCCGTAAATCAGCTTAGCTAAGAAGGAAGGCGATCAGTATCGCACTCCTAGTGGCGACGAGATGTTTTGGTGGCGCCACCTCGCGGGTGCCCTCCTGTGACGAAGCCGGTAGGATGCGAGCAGACGACGCGCTATGTCGAACCACGGAGTGACTATGTAAGTTTCCATCTTGCCGACTAAAAACGGTTTATTTATGAAAGAAACGTGTATGACGTTTTTGTGAGTGATCTTTGAAATGAATAACAACACCTCGAAGTTGCTTTTGGTAATATTTTGTTTTCCCACAAATGTTCAAAAACGAGCCTGGAGCTTCTTTCCATTACAGCTTGCGCAGCGTGCGTCAGGGCTTTCTGATTCTTTGCTTTTTCGGATCTGTGAAGGTTGTTTTTTGCATTCCCCAGACTAAATGAAGTGCTGTCATCTTAGCTGTGCACGCGAGCACAGTTGTGTTGCAAAGCGCCGCACACTTGTTTTAGCTACATTGAGCTTGCTGATACCGACACTTCTATCCAAGTGTGACTCGACCAGTTGCTGACGCTTAGCTCTTCCCGCATCGAGTGAGTGGCAAAGAGGTTTGTCACATCGATACTTCTGCTTGAAAGAAAAGCAGACATTTTCATTAATTCTTTCATTGTCGGACTTGGCCCGGCAAATTCAGGCGATTGATTAATTTGTTCTATCCAATTTTTACTAAGAATTGTTTACAAATTTATAATGGCTCACTGAGAAGTGCATCATGCATTGTGCGCATTTGGGTCCAGAAAATTAAACATGCAAGTGGTAGTAATTCCTAGCAGGTGTATACCTCATTTTTTGGGACGCTGAAGTGTGACCGACTTACTAAATTTACGACTTCGATCGCGAGGCTGTATTGCACGTTTCGCGTCAACCGGGTGAATAAGCAGAGATTTAATTGAAACAACTCAGGAAGCCAGCCCCCGCTTCTTTCTGCCAGTTATTTAGAGGATAAGTTTTTTTTTACTGATTTACAAAATTCAAAAAAGGAATCAACTTAGAACTAATCAGAGACCAGCACTCACAGAACACGTTGGAACCGCAAAGTCGCCTTCACTTGTGTGGTCACTACACACGCGAAAGGATCTCAAATTTTGATTTCCAATGTTAAATTTAATGAGACGATCCCTTCTCTGTTTTATATTGTCCAAATCATAATAAAAAGACACGTCCTATTCGTCGTGGTAGATGTTGTAATGGGGTAAAGCGCTGGATATTCTATCTGAAATATCCAGCATTTTGTACTGGGGTAGAGGACAGCACACCACCATCCCCGCGCTTCGACACTTCAGCGCCAAAAGTGTTTGTTAGCACGACTAAGGGGGCCACGGTTTCAAGCTTTGGTAAAATGTCCTACTACAAATGTCACTTCACCAAACAAACAAAACGCGTGAAAAACGCTTTGCCGCGCGTTACGGAAACAGCGCGTGAAGCGAGCTGACGAGTCGAGGGATCCAACATCTGCGCGGCCAGTCTCAGACTGTCCTACCCGTGACGTCACGAACGATGATGATGGTAGCTAGAGAAGCGCCCCCTGGAGTTCGCGCACGCCGCCAATATTCATGTAGTCTCAGCGGCAGAAAGAGGTAGACGACCTCTTGCAACTGCGAGTAACTTACCATGAAGACTCCGCTTGCCGTTCTTATTGGCCCAGCTTACTAAAATAACAACAAGAATTGGCGTAGGAGGGTCTGAGTCTGTTGTGTTTACACTGATAATTTTACACTATTTTCTGGGCTCGCATAACTTCTCCTTTCCACAGAACAAGCCTGTAAATGATCCATAGGATCCAATGGCATCGGAACGGGGGTGTGGCGCGGGGTTAGGTGGGGGGGGGGGGGGGGGGGGGAGAGGAGAGATCGTTTTTTATTGAAATTTAAATAAATCCTGTAAGCAATAAAAAAAAGCACAATCTCTCCCCCCCCCCCCCCCTCTCTCCCAATGAATCCCACACCTCTGCGGCGATCTAGGAAGGAGTCAAGCAAGGATGTGGATATAACGCTCTTACGTTCAGTATAGTTACTCTGCGGCACATTATTGGAGACACGTTCTCAGCCATGTCATTCACAAGGCTAATTTTGTAGAATGCAGTGATTGATTATACGCGTGCCCTGCGGAAAAGTTGACGAAGCAGTTCTATTTAAAGAGAATTTAGTGAATTCGCATATGTCGCATAAAGGCGTATCGGTTAGAAATAACGAAGTGATCTTTCACTCATCCGTGTTTCATGGTTGTAAATGCGGCACTACTCCCTTTTATCTTAATCGGTTTTCATAATGCCAGTGCCATAGTAATATGAGGTCATCCATAGAACAGTTCTCAGCGATAGCACTTCAATTTATTCATATTTACAGATTCTGACTCGTTCATCTCCACGAACGGAATCAACTTTAGCACCTTCGACAGTGACAACGATAATCACGACAGCAACTGTGCCACGACCTACAAAGGCGGTTGGTGGTACGCCGCCTGCCACATCAGCAACCTCAACGGCCTTAACCTGAATGGGCCACACGCGAGCTTCGCTGACGGCATTGAGTGGTCCAGGCGGAACCACGTCGGAGGCTTGTACCATTACTCCTACCCCGAAGCACGGATGATGATCCGGGAGGCCAACCCTATGCCCGAAGCAGTTTGACCTAGTCGGAGTTACCTTCCATGAAAGACTGGGAAAATCTGTATGAAATAATGTTCACTGTACTCAAGAATAAACTGAACTCTACCTAAACTAGAGCGCAACCCGAGCCTTCTCGGTGACTTGTGGAACTTGAAAAAAAATATGCCTGGGGACTTCCCCTTAATCATCATATCTAGTTGGCAGCACTGTATTCCTTTATTTTCATTTTGTTTTTGAGGTGAGGGTTGCTGGCCGATTAGGAGTACGCTTTAGTGAGCGCGTCTCTGAACGGTGTGTTCAGCTTCCTGCATCGCCACTGCATTTAAGTGGTCTTCAAAATGGCAGTACAATACGTCGCAGGAGTAGCAGGGTAACGCTAAGTGTTGTCACAATCCTGGCGGATAATCGTAAAAGCGCCAGCGAAAAGGGACAGGGGACGCTGACGGCAGCGTCGTCACTGTTGTTGCGTTCATAAAAATACTCTGAACTTCTATTATAAAAAAATGAAAGACGTTTACAAATCTCTGTAATGTGAAACTAGAGCGCAGCTCTTGAGGAGGGGTAGGGTATGCCCTTTCTCCTCCGTGTCCTCCCCTCCTCCTCTCATCCTACTCCTACCCTCCTCCTCTCCTGAACCCCTCCTTTCCTCCCCATCCTCTTCCTTCCTTTCTCCTGCTCTCCCCTCTTGCTCCTCCTCCTCCTCCTTTCCTCCTCTTCCTCTTCTGCTCCGCTGACCAAAGGTTCCTTGAACACACCTTCGATCGGCGGGGAAATTATGTCACGTGACACGAAATCATGTGACGTCATTTTCTCCGCTAAATTTAACGGCGAAACTGAATTGGTGTTGAGGTCAAGTGAGGTCCATTTCTCCGCTAAATTTAGCGGGGAAATTGACAAAATTGACGGTCGCAGCGGGCAAGAAGGATTACGCTTCAAACACCATTTCCGAGTCTAGGGGTTATCAGGGGAAACTGGCGTGTGTCAGCGCGTGTTTTAAAAGGGATCACGCTCTCCATGGGAGTTTGCCAACTCAGTTGATCGAGTAACGTTGGGCTGTCCTTCGTTGAAATTTCTGATGCAGGCATCTTTTCTTGCGGTTGTTCCTCTTAATACTCTCTCTGCATAATGGAGGAATTGGCCTGCTTAAGTTTGTAGCCACTTCGCGGTCGAACTTCATACAGTCAGGTGCCTTTCCGGTCGAGGTAGATATAAACATAAATAATAATTGTGTGCATGTTTCGACAGCTAGGAATTAGTCAGCCCCAATTGGCGTCTGTGTTTCAGCTGTAGATAAGAAATGTAGCGTGTGAAGTACAACCATTAGCCTGGGGTATTTAACGTGAATCACGGAGTAGCGGCACACGACAGCACGCCGACACGATGCTCATTCATATCGAAACGGGCAGAAGTGGAGATTGAACCCAGGATCCCTGGTTTCCGCATTGCGAGCTTTGGCTTTACGCGCTCCGATTGCACTCTGAGGTATAGACCCTTTTCTTTGCAAACGCCACCAGTCGGTGCTCCAGTCTTCGACGTCCCAGCGAACTGTTGATTCATAAAAAGAATGAGCGAAGTAAGAAAATGAACGTCGATCAAACACTTAACCACAAATTATCCAGGCGAACGCCAAAAGAACCAAGAAGTGCGAGATCTGTTCAATTTGTTTTTAATATTCTTGTAAACCAAGTTGTCTCTTCTTAGATGTTAGATCGTACAGCTGAACGACCTCGTTAAATGTCCATTTTTGTTTTCCGTGTAGCATTTATGCTTTCTAGCACTGGTCACAAAGCAAGCTCGACAGGCTTGCAAAACTGAGGGACCGGAAGTCGCTTGCGACGCAAGCAGCGGTTCATGTTTGTAAATAGTAAAAGGGTCTATAGATATTGTTGTGTGTGGCTCATCAAATAAATTTGCAGCTCTGAAGGAAAGAAGTCATTTTCTGTCTTTCGAAAACCCCTGTTTTTATTTGTACTGCATGCACCCGGCTTGGCCATTTGCAGCGGGATGGCGCGGAGTGCTGGTTACAGCCCGAATTTAATTTGTCTTATAAACGTCCATCGTTTTAGCTTGAAACGACGACTGTTCGTTTGTTGGGCACAGCTTTCGGTCGTATACCCCTTTCAGCCTTAAGCTGAGACTGCAGCCAAAGCTACAAGCGCGAGCTAGGCCGCGCTCCTGGTCTTGAGAAGTGCATTTCTAGCTCTCGTGCTTTTGGCATTGGCTGCAGTCTCAGCTTAAGGTGCAACCCCACCCTTGGTTAGTGTGATTCTTAGCCAATAGAAGGAGGCCGTGGGATCGCCTTCCATACCTCTACATCAATGCTAGAAATCGTGTGTGGTGGCGCTTCGATACAGTGGGGTATTTTTCTATATCCTGAAATCGACATCTCAGGTCCTTCGCTTGTTTTTTTTCTGAGTGAACGTTTTTTGGAACGCGCAAGGCTGCGCAAGTTCTCGTGCAAGCGGTGCCAGGTACCTACACTCTAAGCTTACGCCTCCAGCAAATGTGGTCAAAAAAAAAAAAAAAAAAAAAACGCGAAAATTGCTCAGAGCCAAATGGCGAGACACATGCACAACAAAACAACCGACGCGTTGGAAAATATAAAATTGCCTGTGTGCCGTTAGCACTTCGCAGGGATTTTGAAGGCCAATTACACATATTTCAATGTGATCAGATTTATATGACGGGCCGGTCATTTTGTCGTCCATGTGTTTGGCTCTTTGTAGATTTCCAGGAAAACATGACGTGATAGACGAGTTTCTAAAATTCTAGCTTGAGGAATTAAATACCTCAAAAATCAAAACAAATAAACTATTTTTCTTTGGGGGGAGGGGGGGGGGGGGTGTCAGGTGTCTCATTTAGGAAGCTGGGTGTTTATTTTGACCAAAACCACGAGACTGGAAAATACAAAAATGACACTCAGGTTTAGATATTGAGTTTGGTAAACCCAAAGTAGGACTGGTACGGGAGTCATAATAAAACAAATGGATCGTTAAAAATTAACTCGAAGCAATAAATGATAAGAATTAATTTTAACACGAGTTCAGTGATAAATGCAATGACAGGCCAGGCAAGAATTCTGGGCTTGTGGATAGCTTTTGCACAGAGTTTAAGCAATGTACCTGTCTTAATTTGGTGATTTATGCGGTCAAGTAACGGTGTGTAAAAATGAAAAATATGCAAAGGGGTAGAGTTTGACGTTGTATAAAATGTAGTGTAAGCACGCACATGATACGCTCATTGAGACTAAAACAGCGCTACCTTTTACACTAGCGTTGAGTGTATCAAAAGCATCGCAAGCTGAAGCTTGTACCTATATACTGCTCAGGCCGCAATCTTTGAATGTTCATAGTACTTTATTACCCTCAGATTCGGTGTAAGTTGTCTCCTGATTGCTTACAACAGAAAGAAGAAAACCTTCAAACTCTGGGTTGATAGAAAAAAATTACACCATCTTCCCGAGGGGAACCATGGGGTGATGCGGAGCATCGCGGATCGTAATTAACGGTGTTATTAACGGTGTTAGTAACGTTGTTAGTAACGTTGTTAACTTGCGTGTTATTACGTTGTTAACTTGCGTTGGTTACCACACAACGAATGGACGCCGCTTCTCGTTGCCGTAGTTCAGGGTCTGCCGCTCGCTTTAAGCGCTTGTGCTCAGCGTCGCGTGCCCTTCGCTGCGCAGCTTTGTCCTCAGTGGACGTAGCGTTGCTGTGAGTTTGTGGGGTGGTGCTGACGCTTGCTTGCGCCAACCCACTAACTGACGGGACTGTTCCTTCCATCGCACTTCATCGGAAGAACGGAGTGAAGTGGAGTCAACAGCGCTGAACTGAACGCGCGCAGAGAGAGAGAAGGAGCTACCGCTGCTTATACTCACAGTTGAAGGAGAGGAAACTAGAGGAGGAGAGTTGCGCATGCGCGCGCGGTGTGGTTAGAATCGAACGCACGCGAAGTGCACGCACAGCTGGTAGAGAGAGAGAGCGGAGAGAGTAACGCGCAGCTGTTGGAGAGAGGGAAGGAGGAGAGTTGCGCATGCGCGTGCGGTGTGATTAGAATCGAACGCACGCGAAGTGCACGCGCAGCTGGTAGAGAGAGAGAGCGGAGAGAGTAACGCGCAGCTGTTGCTGAGAGGAAGGAGGAGAGTTGCGCATGCGTAGTGTGAGTGCAGACTACAACGCCGACGCCGCGGGACATAGACCCGAGCAAGAGATGCTCCGCATCTAAAATTCCACCTGCTGACAGCTACCAATAATCTCGGCGCCGATTATGAGTATTCACTGCATGGCAACGGTGGCGTGCTTAGTACGAGTTTTTCCCACGCAATTTCATACAATCGCAGCTATTCTTGACAAACAACATTGTTTACTCACGCAAGCGGACACATCTAAAGTTCAGTATATTTTCTATTGATAGTGGTACACGTGGCAAGTAGCGTAGGTTTTTTTTTGCAATCCGCGAAATAGAATGCTCCTGGGCTACCTTGTTCTCTAATGAATGTAGCACACAAATTTTAGCTTCACACGTAAAAAAAAAAAAAAAAAAAAAATTGACACACAGTATTATTTAAGCAATGAGCTAGTAACGAATGAGAATAAATTAACGTACCTCGGTGTCATTTTGTCATCCGACTGCACGTAGGATTCGCAGATTGATGATGTCATTATGAGGGCGGGTCGCGCACTCGGCTTTGTCCAAAGAGACCTAGAAAACACTACACAAAAGAATAAAATAAATAGCATATCTTGCCTATGTAAGGCCACCCCTAGATTACGCATGCACTCTGTGGGACCCTTCCAAAAACAATCGCATTGATGGCTTGGAAAAAATACAAAATCGTGCCGCACGCTTTGTCCTGGGCCAGTACCACCGTTTTTCTAGTGTAACTAACATGAAACAATCACTAGGATGGGCGTAATGGGATCTTCGGCGAAACAATTTACGGTTGAAATGTTTATACAACTTTTATCATGACGCTACTGGTATTAATAGCTGATTATACCTCTTAAAACCAAATTATTTTTCCAAACGTAATGATCATGTGCACAAGATACGTGAATACTGTACTAGGACGGAGCTCTGCAAAAATTCGCTTTTCGTGAGGACGGTCAAGGACTGGAACGTTTTACACGAATGTATAGTTTGTGCTGCAAATGCTGATACGTTCTTTTCGTTATTATTCGCCCCCCGCAATAATGCCTTCTAGGTGCTCCAGGAGTTCTCTGAATAAAGGATAAAGCACAAGCTGAATCGCAGTGGGAAACGAAAACAATAATGATAAACAAGTGTGTAATCACGGGAAAACTGAGGTGATTCTACATGTGCACAAGGTAAGCTTTGTATCACTAAATACAAGACCAGTAAAGTATTTGGTTTTATTGTGCGAGCGAAGTAAAACATACAAGCGCGAGCATGCTGCCCTGAACTACTCTTCCAGCGAATAGGCGCACCGTTCAAAGCATGGAGCTCGTTTTTATCGCTTTTGGAGCGCTCAAACCTTTTAAAACATTTATAATCAATCTATTATATGATTTTGTTTTATTAAGGGTGTTTTTTGTTTTCGTAAGTGTGCCGTTTTCTTAGTTAAAAAATATTTTCCCAGACGTCCGACAACTATAGGCTGTTTATCATAAGTAAGAGCCGCATAATCAAAAATGTAGACAAAAAAAGGAACGCGAACACGCGAACACACATTACAAATGCAATGTAACGGCGCATTTAAAAGTGGTCGTTGGTTTTTTAGAGAGTAGAATTTTCGAAGGGGGACATTGTTACCCGTCGTAGATCGTAAATTTAGCCAGTGCTGTACAACTGTTAGCTCGGGGTTTTTAACATGCATCACACAGTATATGTGATACACGATCGCACAATGGTAGGATGCAGATGGGCGACTGAACCCAGGATTCCCGCTAAAGCCCCCTGATAGAGGCGTTTTTACAAGAACCGCCAACGGAAACGCGCAAGAAACGTGCCACGAGCCGGTGCTCCGCCGCCATTCGCTTCCAAGGGCCAATCATTTTATTTATTCGCCGCCATTTGCTACCAAGGGCAGCTCGAGACATGGGCCTCGTTCACTTTAACATTTGACGTTACTTGAAAGACCAACGCAAACACATCGAGGGGCTTTAGTCCCGATTCTGCCTCCAGCTCTCGAGGATACACTCTCGTGAACTCTTACCTGAGGCCTAATCATTGCTCCAATTCGAACGGGTCTTGGCACCCCTTCGCAGTCACTCTCGATATCGACGACCAGCAAGGACGCCACAGCTAACTAGCCGACACGTCAATGGACCCTTGGAGGTCCCCGAAAAGGGAATTTCAAGGGTCCGAAGATAAGCATCGGAACCGTAGCGGCTAGGCCTAAAACTACCACCGCTCTCGTCCAGGCAATTCACACAAGCATGAAAAGCCAGGCGACCTCGGCCGCATCTTTGGGAAACCTCGAAGAGGCGGTCGAAGCATCTGGCCCCTGCATTCAAGGACTTGAAGATATGGACACGACAACAAAGGGATCTGCCGCAGGACCCAAGCCCGCTGCCGCCACGGCGGACAAGACTGTCAGATTTCTCAGGCACTTTCAATCGCAGACCACACTATCATTGAGCAACGTCCGCTCTTACCGCCCTGCCCGGCCTCAGACGTAGAGCAAGTGTTACGGACCTTGCTTCGGAGCATTCCAAGGGAAAGCCTAGTCAACATTTTCTAGAACATTCAAAAAGACTCAACAGGCAATGCCTCTGCAGCGGTCAAGGCATCGATGCGGAGAAAGAAGAAGAATTCGGTGGCTGGTAGAGCCCCGATAGCTCCTGTAGCAACAACAGAGGAAATGGCCTTTTCGTCAAATCCAACCACCATTGCATCAGATATTCCAATGCTGAGCCAGCCCTGCGGCGCAGAAGGGATGCTGACGCCCACTGACTGTACGAATATGGTGAGCGACGTAGCTGGCGGCGCGTCTGCGGACGACAATGACGGCTCCGAATGGACCCCCGTTACAAACGAGAAAAGGAAGAGGAAACGCCTTCGGGTCGATCCTCTTACCGCTACACCGCTACGCCAGAAACGCTTCATCGAGTATAAGATCCGCCTTATGGTACGTTTACACTTGCGGATCCGCTAGCGAATCCGCCCAGCTTTTGCCGCTGGGGCGAAACGCTGGGCGGAAAACGCGGCGGCGAGCCGTTTAGGTCCGGGACCTATTTCTGCCGCCGAACGAGGCGTTTCGCTGACCGGAAGTGACATTCTTGCGCAGCGCGACGCTGCCTACGTCATGAGCACGCGTAGTTCCGGGAGCAGCAACGCCCGGGAGAGAGAGCCGAGGCGGGAACTCTCGCGCCTTCTCGTCATATTTGACGAGATGTTACGGGAACCGCTGCCGCAGCTGGCGCCGCCGCCACTGCTCGAAGGAAATAGATGTAAACGCAACCCGCTCGTCGCCGCCGCCGCCGGGAGCGGAACCGCTCCCGCGGCAGCGGATTTCTTCTCAGGTGTAAACGTACCATTACTCGGACCAGGACATCGATCAAGCCGCTACTACCACAACTGAAAACCATGATCAACACACGACATGATACGGTAGCATTTACAATGCACTTGATGGAAAAAGCCAACGCCATCTCAGTCAGGACTGACTCAGAGGAAGCTGCCAAGTTCATCCAGGAGATCCGGGAGGTCGTCATAAAGCAACAAAATATACCCGTGCAAGTATTCCGGGCATATAGAGTCGCTTACTGCAAAGGAGCCATTTATGACATCCACACCTAAAAAGATGATCCGCGGAACGAGGTCCTAAACCTCGAACAGGACTCTGAGAAGATTCCTGTGGTAGCATCCCGGCGCCTGGGCAAGACCACCACGGCGATGCTCACCTTCGACAGCGACAGGACACCACGATCCGTGTTATACAGAAGACGGTATATGCGAGTATATCCATACAAGCCGAAGGCAGTTACATGCACCAACTGCCATCGCCTGGGCCACAAGCCGGACATCTGCCCCAATGTTTCGGTTTGTGCCACCTGCGGAAAACATTCACGACAACATCCTCCAAGACGTCAGCTGCCCGAACACCAGCGCCCTGTTTTGTCAAGGGTGCCGAAAGGCAGGTCACATAGGCACTGACCGAACCTGCCCGACGTGGCTGGAGGCAAACAAGCAAATCCGGGAAGAGGTAAAAAAACACAGAGCTGAATAAGGCACAGCAACAACGACAACAGGCGGCGCGGGAACTCAACGTCCCACTTCCGCCCAATGCCGCCACGTGGGCCGATATGGTCAAACGTGGCCGCGAACCACCGGCACCGCCAGCGGCGCCTGCGACAACACAGTCGGCAGAGGTGCAAGAGCTCAGGAACACATGCGCTTTCCTCAAGGCTGAGCTGGATCGGCTCAAGAACATGGTTCAAGCCCAGCAAGAGGAGCACAATCAGTATAAGGCGAAGTTTTCACAGATGAAAACTTTGTTTACCAGCCCATTCATCACCACAACAACGTGATTCTGGTCTTACACTGGAACTGCAATGGGCTCAGCAAGCGGGCAGCGGAACTTCGAGCAAAATTCCACGACAAACCCGAAGAGAAGCCTGACGTAATCCTGCTGCAGGAAACCAACACGCGCACCATAAATTTTTTATGGATTCAATATATATTCATGTCCATCCATCACTTTCCTTCGCCCCGGTCAGAGAGACGACCCTCCGGGGAAGTCCCTCGTGTACGTGCGGTCGGATTGGGCTGAGCAGCACCAGATCGACTTGGGCAGTTACTGCACCGAGAGGCAAGAAGTCGCCGCAGTCCACGCCAGGGTCCACCTGGGCGTGCACGTCGTTTTTACCTCTTCCTTCTACAGACCCAACCGAAGTAACAAGCAAAAATTGGATCACGGGTGGATCGGGCACTTACACGATCTCTACCCGAGGGACCAAAAGCTCTATGGGGGCGACTTCAATATGCAGCACCATCTGTGGGGCTATGATCATAAAATCCACTGCGCAGAGAGCTTCATTGGGGAAATGCAAGCTCATCGCATACAACTGGTAAGCAAGCCTGGAATCAAGACGAGGATCGGGGACGCCCGGAGCAAAGACAACCCTGGACCTGACTTGGACCTCCAATCCGCACAGCCAATATCACAAGTGGAAGTGTCTCCAAGACTCCTGGAGAAGCGACCACTGCCCAATTTACTTTGAGTTCTCCCCAACAAGGAATGTCAAGACAGGCAAGAAACGTATAGCACGCACTATCAACTGGGACAAGTTTCGTCAAGAGCTAGAACAAGGGGACTCCTCCGCGGCGGCATCCTTCGAGGAAGTTCTGCACTCAGCGCTGCAAGAGGCAACCACGGAAATTCGCGTCGAGGAGGACGCGCCGACACCAGATCTCCGACTACTGGGCCTATGGGCAAAGCGGCTGCAAGCGATACAACGGTACCGCAACGGCCCCAGGACCCCGCATGCTCGGCGTGCGATTACGCGCGCCACGGTGGATGCCAAGATCTATGCCAAGCAACTGGATTCCAGCCGCTGGCTCGATATCAGCGCCTCTCTCTCGGAGAAGACATCGGTAAAAAGGCTCTGGAAAGTCAGCCGAACACCTCTGGGGAAAAGGAAGGAAAAGGGAGCCACTTCAGCGATGCCCCTCACGATGAACAAGACCAACGAGTAGCTCGCCAACATGACAGGGGACCTCTTTTTCCCCCAGTCAGATAGCGCGAGCGAGAATCCATCACCGTACGACATGGAGACTGGCCCCGGACGACGGCCTGGACCGGCCATTTACGTTGGGGAGCTTGAGTGGGCCCTCCACAAGGGTAAGTCCAGCACTGCACCGGGCCCGGATCGGGTCACAATGACCGTGCTGAAGAATCTTCCGGAGTCCACCAAACTTCAATTACTTGAGCTGGTGAATCATGTGTGGGTTACAGGCACGCTACCCGAGCACTGGAAATACTCTCTAGTCATCCCCATACCGAAGGCCGGCAAGGACAAGGGCACGCTGAGCAACTATCAGCCCATCTCTCTCACACCTTGTACGTGCAAAGTTATCGAGCGGACGGTCCCGTCTCGAATCGACTGGCACCTCGAAACGACGGGAGCCTTCCACCCGGCGCAAACGGGGTTCCGATCGTGCCTTGGCACTCGAGAGAGCCTGACACTCATCTCTGACGACGTAATTCATAATGTGCACCGATCCAAGTTCCGAACCATCGTGGCAATCGACGTGAAAAAGGCGTTCGATTCTGTGCCCCACTCCACAATCATTTGAGAAGCCCATCGGCTAGGCATTGCGGGTCGGACTCTCCATTTTATCAAGAACTGCTTGGCTGGGCGAACCTTTTCAGTCCGCTGCCGACAGCATGACAGCGAGCCCAAGCCAAACCGAGTGGGGTCCCCACAGGGATCCGTACTTTGACCCATCTTGTTCAATCTGGCCATGGAAGATCTACCTCATGAACTTAGCAAAATGTCGGGTCTTGGATTCGCCGTCTACGCAGACGATTTCTCCATTTGGACCTGCATGGAAAATCGAAAGGTGCACCAAATGGTACCACAAGCTGGACTCGATACAATTGAAGCCCACCTAGCCCGAGTGGGGATGCGGGCTGCACCAGAAAAGACTAACTACACAGTCGTCACCTCTCCTCGGCTATACAACCGAGGTGAAGACTACGCATCAAAACTCAACCTCATACTTACTGGAACACGCATTCAACCATCGACGTCGGTCAAGATCCTCGGTATTACGATCGAGCCGAACGGCAAGGGCGACATCTGGTTGCGCAACACACTGAAGTAAGGCAGGTCTGCGCTCAATATGATCCGTAGGATATGCAGCGCTCGCGGAGGAGCAACTCAAGCCGTCGCCAAACAAATGGTCAAGGCCCTCGTGGTGTCCCGGGTGTGCCATGGGGCCAACCATTACAAGATTACGGCGCGGCAGTGGAAACAGCTTGAAGCCCTGGACAACCAGGCAATGAGGGTCATTACGGGCCTGCCCCGCTTCACCCCTCTCCTGAAGCTGAAGCAGTACGCGCAACTCAATCAAAATCAAGAAGTCGTGCGCGCTAGGAAGGATGCACATGAAGCTCGTCTCTGGACAACTCCGCAAGGCAGGGCCATCCAGAGCCTTCGCGGGGTCACACCTCCATATCTTCCCGAACTATCGGAGCCGATTCCACCGTGAGAGGACCTCCCGGTGGTCACCAGCAGCAAACCACAGCTCCGCAAGAAGGACTTAAAACAGCACGAAAGACGCGTAAAAGCGCACATCAAGATGTTGGAGAGCTGGCAACACTGTGGATTGACACTGGCCGTATACACGGACATGGCCATGCTAGAAGGTCCCATCACCCGAAAATCTGCCGCCGTGGTTTTTCCTGACTTGGAGTTGGAAGCAGCCGAAGCCCTTCCACCTGGAGTGTCAACCAATGGCGGGGGGCTAGCAGCCACTCGGCTCGCACTTGAAATCATCAGTGTGCACTTTGGCCCCCTTTCTGAGAATCTTCGAATATTTACAGACTCTCAGGAGGCAGTCAAGGAGTGCCGCACCCACAACAGTCCCAGCATCCAAGTGCGGAAAATTAAGAAACTCGTCTCAGAACTTTTTTCGCGGAGAGGTGTCACAACAAGAATTGAATGGGTTCCAGGCCATGCTGGGATTCCCGGAAACAAATCGGCTCACAACCTCGCCCGCGCGTCTCTTCTAGCTTTTCCTGGGCAACGAGACGATGAGCCGCCACATCCACGCATCGGCCACCGGTACGACCGGACAACTCGCTCTGACGAGCGGGATCTGTCACCCGTTGACTGGGAACATCAGGAGTATGACCCGGCTGAGGAGAGGGCGAGGATCAAAGACGACATAAAAGCGAGACTAGACGAGCGCCCTTCCAAACCGGATCTTCCCGGACTCCCTTCCAAGGGGTTCGGTCGCAGAGGGCAAGTGCTGCTCACACGAGTAAGAACAGACGCCACCCTATCCCCGGCCCGCCTCGCCTTGTGGAGCAAGGGTAGAAGGTCAGCTCTATGCTCCCACTGCGACATGCGTGTCAAAGCAGACATCCGACACTTGATCTGGGAATGTCCCACATATCAAGACGTAAGAGCAATATATAGACCCTAAGCCGTTGACTCATTTGAAGGCTGGACTCACCCTCCCTGAAATGAAGACCGACAACGAAAGATTCTACGAAGCCTGCTGGACTTCGTCAATGAGGCCAGTGTAGACTCTTTCATCTAACCTCATTTTTTATTAATATGCTAGCACCCAGACCTCGAATTTTGTCACCGGTGCCCTCCCGAATCCCACTCCCTGATTATTTTTTTTTAATGATAAATCGCGTTCTAATCTAATCTAAGCCTTAGTCCCTACAGGTTCTGCAGCGTGAGCTCCGTGCTTTGAAAGGAGCTCGCGCTTGCGTATTTCTCCACGTGCTCTGATCTGCGGTGCCACAACCCACTCGGCCAACGATCCCCCACCGCACTTGGTGTAGCCTAGTGAGCGAACCAAATGAGCTACGCTCAGAGTATTGGCACTCTTTTCCCCGACATTGTCGCGGGCGCCGCCATCTTGGTGGTTAGTACAAAGCAAACGCAACTGACGATCGTCATAATTCAAACGTCCGACTTCCTCAGCATTAGTTGCGGTGTTTGGAAGCTCACGTAATATTGCTTTGCATTATCGCTAACTGTTTAAACATTTGTGAAGGACGGAAAAGCATTTCCTGCGATTTCAGATAAAGCTTCGGATAATTGACAACCATCATTTTAAGCACCAAGATTTGTATGAATCGTAGCTTATTTAGTGGCTCTAGCAGCCGAGTGCAGCTGTAGCCTCCACCGTGGTAAGGAGAAACTAGCGCCACAAGGCGACAGTGGCAAAAAGGCGAACATACGAAAGGTGTGAGACGAAAGTATCGCGATCTCAAAAGACGGCCAGATGGCGCCACTACTGTCGTTGGCGCGCGCCCTCCACGCCTCCTCCTCGTCCTCCCCCCCCCCCCCCTCCCCTTTTTTTTTTTTGCGGTTTGTTTGCATTTGCAAGACTGGTGTCGCGCCGGCCGCTGCGAGCGGCCAGCACGACACCGGTCGAGCAGACGAGCCGCGCGCGCTATATTTCACAACTGCGCTTCGCGTGATACTACCAGTGCAATAAAACAGAAAGAGAAAGTTCATTGAAATGTATTTTTTTATTGAACACCATTCAAATGAGTTGCAGTATTTCAAGCACGTATTTACAAACTCCGTCGGCAGTCCACCGCCCCCCAAGCGGAACCAAAAACTGTAGTAGGCAGTAAACGTTGTCAAATATGTAAAACCAAATTAATTACTTGGATGTACAAACTAACAGAACAACACTTATAATCGAATTATCTAAATGGGTCTATAAACAACTCCTACAACGAAAAATGCTGAATACCCAAACAAACTAATCAACTACGATATAAAGCAAAAGGCTTGCATGTTAAGTTAATTAATGCAGGGTTGCAGGCGAGCTGCATAATAATAAACGATAAATAAACCATAAACAAACTCGCTTATCGGCAACGCAAAGAAGAAAAAAAAAAACTAATGTTTTGGAGTGACTATATATCTGACTGTGGGTGCTTTTAGCTACTCTATCCTAAGATATAAACACGAAGCTGTCAAATTAACTGAAGACTCTGAGAGCAACTCACTTGGAGGAGCCAGTCCTTGCAGCAACGGATTCGTAACAAGAACGGTGGGGCACGCGTTTTTACGCAAACGAATCTTCCCACATTTTGCAAACGCGGTTGCACCGGCGTGCTGGCTGCACAGACGACGCGGAGGCAGCTTGCTCACCGGCAGGCTTCCAAAGTCCTGGCGCTTTGCATACGCAATCCATTTCGATTCTGTAATGGAAAGATTGACATATCATATATCTCAATGCTTCCAGTTTCGAACGTTGACAAAAAAGTTTGATATAAAGGCTCACCTGTCGTTTGTTGGAAACCGGAAGAATGAGCAGTCCGAGTTCTTTTGAAAAACTGTTACACCACTTCGCCGCGCAGTAGAGTCCGTAATACGCCGTCATGAGGCACGCAACACACTCGGCAGATTCTCTGTCAAACTGGAGACGTCTCTAATCCCTCTAATAATTTTCTGTGCGCAGACGCGCAGCTCCGTACTCCGTAAAATCTACACTTTCGATTTCAACACGCGCGGAACGGTTTGAAAGCTTGGAGTGACGAGCGCAAACAAAAAGAGAAGACAAAAACGGTCGTTTGCCCTCACACTGAAGGTTGATGATTGGTCGGAAGAGCCCAGAGTGCTTCGGTTTCGGTAGCGAAGATGATATACACGACGCCAGCGCTCAGAACAACAGCGGCGAATATAAGCATAACAGTCTGGTGTGAGTCGGCTGGGTAGACGTACGAATCTGCTCTTTGGATGGACGTACGAGAGAGAAGCCAGCGACGCGGCGCCCCTAGCGGCCCAACTGGGAACTCAGTTAGCTGCATTCGGCTGGCTCTAGTTTAGCCCGACCGCACGAACAGAAATAGAACAAACTGCTTCACCTCGCGCTCTTGGCGTTGCTTCAGTGGCTTCAACAGCCCGTAGCGTTGGCTGCGCTCCGAACTAAGGTAAAGCAAAGCAAATATTCGGATGTTAGGGTTTTACAAGCCAAACCAACAAAAATCACCTAACACACCCAAATAAAAATAAATACAAAATAGCGGGTTTATTTTGACTAACTGAAGATCTTTTGACGTGCAACCGAAACTCAGATTGGCCTCCGTCAGATAGCGGGCACTTCGGCCGGTATTTAAACCCGACAAGATTCATGGTCCAGCGCATTGGCTCAGAGACATTGAAACGTTTTAATGCTTTGTGTTTTGTTTTAATATCATTGCCACTTAAAAGTCACCGAGGTGGTTTTTGAAACAAAATATAGTGGAACCATTCCGACAAGCATAGTTTAATTGCGAAAATGATTTTTTCAAGTGATAAAACATTTAAATGTTTTCGCATACGTGGTGGAATCCCAAATGGAGGAATCGGTTTCATGGCGCCCATTTTATTTGGATCGCGTCGGGCATGTGTACCGAGTCCGACGCAAAGTAGAACGCGCGCAGAAGCAGCTGTGGTGCACCCGCAGCCTCGCTCTTGTTGTTCTGACATCTCTGGCTCGCTCACTGCGGGCATCCAGGCATCTGACACCCTGACATCTGGCGCTTTTTCTGACATTCACGTGGCGTTCCAAGCGGCACACGACGGAAAATGCGCATCAAGCTATTCTTGAACACGTGTCGCCAATAGACCAATCTCACCAAGCGTTCGGCGCTTGCGTGACGCCGCCATAACTTTAGTTCGCAGGACACAGGCAGCAGTGCACAAGACGGCTCGTGCCGCCTCATGCTCCACACACGCAGAGCTCCAGCGAGGTTGTCGCTCATGCAGAAAGACTAAAGGTCCCTCGATGCATTGCGGCAGCGGTGGCGTAGTCAAACTGGCTGATGAGATTTGTCCATTGTATTTTATATTATTAAACTGCAATTCGCTGTGAATGGGAAAAGTTTGAGGTCTAATAACATTCTTAACATGTAATATATCAATATAGAACTGGAAAGTGTAATATCTAAGGATACTTTATAATTTAATGTCTCGTAATTTTGATTAGTTGGCGTGGTTCCGTTTTTATAGCACCATAAAGTAATACCATTTTAAACTTTATTTTTTATTTTAAAGTATACATTTTCTGTACAATTCGTTGCTTACTTTTTTCATTCATTATATCCAACCGAACGCTCACGTAAAATATCATGAACGATGGGACGTTATAACTCGAGAAATATTTTTTTCAATATCAGAGACTGTGGTCTATTAAAAGCTAAATAATTAACTAACAACTAGAAATAATTGTAATATCG
This sequence comes from Ixodes persulcatus, assembly GCA_013358835.2. Classification (NCBI taxonomy): domain Eukaryota; kingdom Metazoa; phylum Arthropoda; class Arachnida; order Ixodida; family Ixodidae; genus Ixodes; species Ixodes persulcatus. The sequence goes on from JABSTQ010010431.1 coordinate 66,684, forward strand.
AGACATTAAAGTATCGTTGAAAAACGGTTCTTTAATTTGACATTAACAAATATATTGTAGAATACTTAGAAAGAAAGTTATAAACCGTCAAAAAAGCACCAAAATGCCATGCATGGTGGGGTTGCACCTTAATGGTGAGCGGAGTCAGAGTGTGGCAAAGAGAGCTCAAAGCTCTGAAATGACTCCTGCTGAGGTGGCAGATGCATGTGATGCAGGCCAGAGCCGTATATGTAGAGAGTTTAGCCATTAATTGGTAAGAATAGGGCTAAAATAAGGGCATGCATTGGACGAAATTGTTTCAATGACCTTGGGTTCGATTATTGACACCTCTTGTGACACACCTCTAGCCACTAATATTCCCCTAGCGGAGGCCATGAGCTCAAAAAATACCCACCAATCTTCAATTTCTTTGTAAGCATGTATTCAAGTATTTCATTTCAGCACGCTAGAGTTGAAATTTGCGACTCTTCGTAAATAATAGGTCAATGCACATGTCGTTGTCGTCACTGCGACATTAAGAACGCGCTCAATCTTTCTTTTGATTGCACACAGGGCCGCGGCCGCTGCCGTGGCCCGGAGTGCGATTTTTTTTTTTACTATTTGCAGGTTGAAAAGTTTTATTATTTTTTCGTCGCCCATACCGAATACGAATATTAGGTGGTGTGGAACGAGAGTACACGATAAATATCTACATATTCATTCACCCTCAGCCTCATCTAGAAACAAAAAATACCTGCGCCGCACTACGCGAATCCTTCATGGTGATCCCAGCTAATTCTTACTTCGCAAGCTCAACACGTGGGGAATATGGGCGCTGGCGGCGGCGACGCTTTCGCCGCTCCACCTCGGCTTCCACCGGCTCCTCCCAGTAACCAAACTCTCTGAATATACGGCTCTGATGTAGCCCACTTGAAGTCACTTTTTATACGCGTCTACGACGACGAGCATTCCCGCGTGGGTTCAAATCTCATTCTTGTCGCCAGTTCTTTTAAATTTCATTTATTTGGAACAGAGCTTCTGTAACTAGATGCCTGTTCGACTGCAATCAGGACACGGTGGAAGAAATACATTTAGGTGATGACTCTCTGTCTCGCGCGGCGACCACATTATGTTCGGCGCACCGAGCGCGCTTCACTGGCACGGGGATAGATGGCGCCCACGTATAGAGGGGCTTGTGAAGGAAATTATGCATTATTTACTTGGTCCCTGTGTACTGTGTAGTGAAATGATGTATGTATGTTGGCGCACTGGCACTGATTGCCTTTTCCCCCGTGCGGTTCCTGTTTTTGTTTTTAAACTAGAACATTCCGATGATGACTCAACGTGACAAAAATACTCGTATAAATATAAAACTTCCCGGCATAATCTACTGGGCCTTCAATAATTTAGAGTAACTTAGAGTAAACACCTGGGTCGTGCTCGCATTTTTTGTCAAACAACATGTTTGGTAACAGTTTCGTAAATTTTTTACACAAATTGCGTGGCTTTATATGAGGTCGGGTGATTTTTTCCACCCTGCTCCTGCCTTATTAAAAAAAATAAATTCTAATAATGTTACATAGTGGGGCCTACATAATTCTTTACATGCGCATAAATGTTTTAGCATTACAAATGGTTTACTCGTACTGAGGAACGTACAAACCTTGTGAGCAGAAAAAAATCCTATTTATAATGACATAGTGACTGAAATGATGACACAGTATGATGACATACTGACTGACATGATGACAGAGGGACTGAAAGTCAAACAATAGTAGCGGTTATAAGACATAAATCACTTTTCATCTATATACTCTCACAATATGGTGTCACCCCGTTTTAGAGGTAATAAAATACCTGACAATTATTTATGCTTTAAAATGTACATAAAAGCTGAATTCACTGCATACAACCAAAGAACGCCATCTCCTACATCCTGTGTTTCTCACCCATGCCCTTTAACTAAGACGAGCGCTGCTTTGCTGATTTCTTTATTTCTTGAGCTTGTTTGTATTTACTCATCGTAATATGCTTACAGTGTTGTCGCATTCGCATGCTGAAGCAGTAGTGGAACAACTGGGCAATTGTTTCTTCTTTGTATTCAGCACATGGAAACGTCATTGTGCATGTGTCAAGAACACTGTCGATTGTGTCCCAGTAGACAGTCTGGTGGCTTTTATTTTCCACGAAGAACTGTTCCGCTTTCTTCAGTAGCTGGAAAATGTTCTTGTTGGGGTGCATAACGCCACCTCTGTTCTTCACGTTTGTCAGTGCTGCTTCAGTAGAAGTGTTCTTGTCGATGCTGAAAGCGAATCGGCATGCAGGGCAGCGTGTAGCTTTTTTTTTATTTTCACGCTCAAAAACTTAGTTACATACTATAGCATGCAGTTCACAGCCTTGGTTTCTTGAGCCTTTTCTGTCCAGACATCTTTGCATTCCCAGTCTTCGACAGAAATTAGACTGTCAAGCTTGGTCTTCACTTGGTCAACGAGATGAGGAGACTAGGTAGTAACTTGCGATCGGCCCTCGGGATTGCACGACGCCACTGCTCCAGGCGAGCGTCATTCGATGGAGCTTTAAACAAGGACACTCGCTCTGCGCAGTTCCCGTACCCCGAATTGCAGTTGGGAACGAAGCACGTCTTTCCCACCCTTATAGCATAACTTCTTCTTAGAGTTAAGGCTCATCTTCGTGCACGATGGTGGCACCTGTGATCAACACAGCGCGAAAGCAAAACATGAGGCAAGCCACTGACCGCACACCACCACCACACCGCGAAAAAGGCGAGCAAGCTACGCCCCCGACACCGCGGCCGCCGAGGAGAGACCTGGAGGTGCTCACACGTCAGCGCCCTCCGCGGCGGCGCGGAACAACTATACTTCATTTCACCTTATGTTGTACCGCCGCGAAGGCTAGAAGCGCGAGCTCATAGCGTTGGCAGCTGCTCTTAAGTCACGAGAGCTTGTGCCGCCGGGATGTGCCCCAGAGCAAGGAGCTCGCGCTTGTAGCCTTTCCTGCGGTACATCATAAGATGAAACAGAGTATACTCCTTGTTCGAGGCTAGCTCTGAACACGATCTGGTCGCTCGCTCCCCGCGGGAAGAGCGGCCAGAGTCACCACCTAAATGTATTTCTTCCACCGTGAATCAGGTGTACAGTGCCCGAGCGGAGCTGCTCGTGACCGTGCGCGCTCATTCCCCGCGCCCTTAACGTCACACACTATAATTACCTTTTCGAATATCGCATTATTCCTGAAGATCCAGCAAGCGATATACCCACTTGTGTGTCACCTCCGTGAAGCGGATGCCACTGACGTTGTTACTTTTTATTCTCTTACGTGTCATAATGCGCCTTGATGCGTTTGTGCTTGCAAGTAGCGTCAAATATGTCATTGAATATGCAGTCTTGGAAGCAAGTGGCGGCGATGCACTGAAATGAGCGGCCTTTGGATATGGTGGGCTAGACGGAGACGTAATGGCTAGCTTCGACCAGCGGGAGGAAATGGCAAGGCTGTTCAGCACTCAGTGTTAGCATCGAAGTGCCTGCAGCTGTGCGACAACGGCACTCCGCCGCACTGTGAACACTAAAGAAAAAGAAAATGTAGTCACCGTTGATCACAAGAATGACGTGTCGCGTAATGAAACTTGTTGAAATGCAGCTCCATTACTGCTGACCTTGTTTCTGAGCATTTTTCGGCGCCAAGTATAACCCGGTCCTTTGTTCAGAAATTTTGCATTTTTTGGGGGGACACCAAACAACATCGCCTTTTTACCTGCAGATTTCGAGGATACATATCCATTCCTTGTAGCCTAATACGCAACAGTGTTTTGTTGCTGCTTGTTAGCCATAACGTAATTGGAAAGGGCACATTTAACTCGACGCAATGAGGACAGGCTGCGTGAAGCTATGGTGGGCTTGTGAAGCCCTTGGATGTACATCTTTTTTCACCTTCTATTTACTGTAGTGCAGTGCGTCTTGCTATTCACTGATCGATGGCTCTCCGCACCGCTATTCGCGACTCCAGCAAAACGGACGGCACCTAACGGGAAAACTCTGAACTGGCTGCAACAGGTCCTTTCGCGTTTTCGGCTCGTGTCTTGTGGCTTCTGTGATTACATGTTGTCGGTGGTTAGCGCGATGGAATAGTTGTCCCGGGGGCTTTGTCGTAACTGTAGTATCAGCTTGTCACCCGTGTTGCTCTGCACGCAACCTACGTAACCGCGTAAGCCAGACATTCGGGGTTTATCAACGTTCATTAGCTCCGTGGAAGGACAGTCCATTCATCGCTTCCTAGAAAAAAGTCAGCCCCTGGAAGTTTGCTTACGCTAACACGAAGGTTCAGGACGTGACGATACTAATAGGGACAAACCAGTTTGAGTCTAATGTTTACTTGCTGATGCCCCAGCGTTGTGCGTGGAGCTGACAGATGGCACGGCACGACCTGTTTTAGACTTCCATCTTTGCCCGATAGTGACGTCCCCTATAAGTCGCTGGAGTCGCCAATAACCCACCACAACTCCAGATGCTAAATCACTGAGCCACTTTCGCAAGCGCGATCGTCACAAATATTGTTAAATAACAATATTTGTGACAATATTGTTAAATAAGCACGCGAAGCCCTTATCAGCTCTGAATCATATCGCCATGTCTAGCGCATTGTGGCAAAACAAATACAGCCACGGTGTTTATCCCATTCAAGCACGTGCAACATGATGGTGATGGTGAGCGTTCGCCCTTATGCTGAGACTAGCTCAATTTAGCTCAATTTAGCGGGGAAACGTCCCATAATGCAATCCGGGGTGACGCCGACACCGACGCCGACGGCGACGGTGACGCCGTTCAACCCGGAAATGGGCGCCTAGAGCTGCGCTCTAAAAAAATGAGGCGTTTACAAATCTCTGTAACGCGAAATTAGAGCTCAGCTCTTGAAGAGAAGAAGGGGAGGGTACGGAGGGGAACGTATGCATCTCCTCCCTTCCTCCTTCTCTACTCTCCTCGTCATCTCCTATGCTCCTCCTATTTCCTACTCCTCCTCCCCTCCTCCTTCACACCCTCCCCTCTTCCTCCTGAGTACCCTTCATCCTCCTCCTCCATACCTTCCTCTCCCCTCGTCCTCCTCCATACTCTACCCTCCTACCACAGTTTCGACGCTAAATTTAGCTGGAAAATTAACGCCACGTGACCTCAACACCAATTTAGTTTTCCCGCTCAATTTAGCGCGGAAAATGACGTCACATAACTTCGTGGCACGTCACCCAAGGACAAATTCAGTTTCTTCGCTAGATTCAGCAGGAAAATCGACATCCCGTGACCTCAACACCAATTCAATTTCCCGCTAAATTTAGCGGGGCGGCTACGCCGACGGCGACGGCTACGATGACAGCGACGCCGCAATTACGCGGATAAAGCACGATCCAAATTAACGCGTTTTTGTGCGCGCGTAGGTCGTGCGCTTCCCGGAAATGGCGTATTTCGTGACGTCGTGCCGATTCCTTGCGCCTTCCGGGCGCGCATAAAAAAGTTGGATGATTTCAACTTTTTTCTGAACGCGCACGAAAACGCGCTGTGAGGTAGTAGGGCAGTCCTCTCCCATATCCTCTTCTGGCCCTTCGGTGGAGGGTACCAGTCGTGGTTCCGCGTTTCTTCGCCGTCCAGCGGTAGATGCTCTCCGCTCGGCCAAAGGCGCACCGTGCTGTCCAACGCGCATGGTTGTGACTCAGAAAGCGCACCGGAAAGAGCAAAAACGTCACGAAATACGCAATTTTCGGAAAGTGCACGACCTACGTGCGCACGAAAACGCGTTGGTTTGGATCGCGCTTAAAAGCGCCTAAGAGCTGCGCACTAAAACTGCCCATTCTCTTGAAGGAGGAAGTCCACTCTTTTCGAATGAAAGGATTTGAGGATATGATTTTACAGCGAAGCTGTATACCTTTACCAGCCAAGGAAATTTTCGTGTCGTTGGCGTTGTAAGCAAAAAAACTTCCTGCGAACAATTGAAGGCAAAAGAGCATATCTCCTTTGAAATCAGGCATACAGCATACAGCTCAGTATACGTATCAATAAATAAAACCACAAAACACGCATCATAAAAACAAGCATCAAAACCACATGATGGATGATAAGGCGCGTGTGAACAATAGGAACACCCTCCCACGCGTTCCGGTAAAGATTAGGTTTGCAGCTGCTTCAAAAGGGGTTGACGTCATTCGAAGCCCTCGTGTGAAGTGCAAACCGCATAATGGATGAGAATGGCGCCTGCGAATAATGCGAAGCACGTTTCTTCTCCCCACGTATGTTTTAGATGCGGAGCATCTCTTGCTCGGGTCTATGTCCCGCGGCGTCGGCGTTGTAGTCGGCACTCGAACTACGCACGCGCAACTCTCCTCCTTCCCTCTCTCCAACAGCTGCGCGTTACTCTCTCCGCTCTCTCTCTCTACCAGTTGCGTGCACTGCGCGTGCGTTCGCTTCTCCTCACACAAAGCGCGCACGCGCAACTCTCCTCCTCTAGTCTCCTCTCCTTCAAGTGTGAAAAAAAATAAACGGCGAGCGGTGAGCGTTCCAAGTTTCTCTGCCGCGAGCCGCGACGAAGGCTCGCGTAGGGGGTAACGCTAGGGCAGTCGGTGGCGCCATCTCTCGACGTCAGCACGCAACTGACTCTTTCCTCGGAACCAACACGATGCTCTACATCACCCCATGGTTCCCCTCGGGAAGATGGTGTAATTTTTGCGTTTCTCCCCAGCTCGCGCGCTCGAGCAAAGCCTGAACGCAAGGAACTTTCGCGCTCGCGCTTCCAGCTTTGCCTCCGCTCGCACATAAGGTGAAACGAAGTATAGAAACGCGCCCCCGTCAACCTCGTCGTCGGCGCTGTTCGGCGTGTACTACTGAGGTTCGACTGGAGCCTCGGAGTACGTGGAGCGAAAGCTCGCGCTGCAGAACTCAGGGATCCTGGGTTCAATCCCCACCCCTGCCCGTTTCGATCTGGCTGAGCATCGTACCGGCGTGCGGTCGTGTATCACTACTGCGTGATGCACGTTAAAGACCCCAGGCTAGCGGTTGTACTGCACTGGCTAAATTGCTCATCTCCAGCTGGGAGACTCGCCGCCCGTCGAGGCAGACCAAGTTCTAGGCTGTATAAACATAAACGCAACCCAAATTTTCGCGATGCGGAACAATTGCTAATCTGAAAAATTGTAGTTTTCTAAAGCAAATAGCTAAAACAAATGGCATCTTGCACGCGCGTTCGTCAATGCTTTTTTGTGTCGGCGTTCTCACGGAAAAAAAGACTTCAGAAGATTGAAACAAAACGTACAAACACCACGCATACAACATAGGGTACAACATTCGTTTCAATAAAGAATAAGCACAAAACAATTATCCTAACCAGATAATGAATGATAAGGAGCTCCTGAAAACTATGCGAAGCACGTAGCGCTCACCGCATACGTTCCCGGCGGAGATTACACTCAATTGCCCAAGCTGCCGCGGCGACGGAAGGTTGCGACGTGGGGACTGACGTCATTAGCCTTTTATATATAAAAGAAGAACCCGCCTATACCTGCAGTTTCACATTAGGTCGGGACGCAGCGGATGCTACGAGCCATCTTAGCCAATCCCATTCTGTGCACGTGGCCCGTGATACGCTTACGGCGCGTCGCTGTGCCCCCTCTCTAAGGTCACGTGACACTCACACGGCCTCCGATTGGCTCCGATGGCTCGTAACATCCGCTGTGCTTAATTGATTGTTGCTGTAGCACCGCGATGAATAGGCCGCAGATAGGACTCCCGAGGAGCAGCGTGAATACTACAGGTTTTCCCGCTCATTTTAATCCAAGCGACGGCCAATTTAATCCAAGTGCCACCAAATTTAATCCAAGCGCCACATAATTTAATCCTTCCGCTACCCAATTTAATCCCGGGGTCAGTCAATTTAAACCACAATATATATATGCACTTATTGCCTTCGGCGGTCATGTTTCCTTACACATTTGGTAACTTAGAATAATTTTTTATACAATTAGATTTTTGGGGGGACAACTGATCATTTGATCCGTATTGTGATTTCTTGGAGTTACTAGTAGCACTATTGTCGAGGATTAGTTAATATGTTGATTACTCTTTTTGTAATATTGAGTGTTTGTGGCGCACTCGAATTTATATTAGCTGAATGGACGTTTTCTTTAACCTTTCTTATTACTCGACTTAACATTGCTACAGTTCAGATCATACAAGTACAATTGCAATTTATGATTACTCTTTTGATTACTTCGTGTTATTATTGCTCCAATTGATCTATAATGAACTCAGTTGACATTATTATTCCTCTTTTGATTACTTCGGGTTACTTTTGACCCATTGGACATGAATTCGAATTAAATGTCATTGTGATGACTCTTCATTACTTTTAGCTAATCTTTAACGAATTGAATTTTTATGTGATGATTATTGACATTATGATTACTCTTTTGATTACTTCGAGTTAGTGGCATTTGGAAACTCTTGTTTACTTTGTGTAATTATAATGCCAATTTATCGGTTGTGAGCTCAATCATACATTATTATTAGTCTTGATTACTTAGGGTTACTTTCGATCCAAAGGACTTTAATTTGGCCTCATTGATATTGCGATGACTGTTTTGATTTTTTGGGCTAATATTTAACAAAAGTATTTATTATGAGCTCAATTGACATCACAATTACTTGTTTGATTACTCTGACTTACTATATTGACCGAATGGACTTTAATTCGGCCTAACTGACATTTTGGCTACTCTTTTGATTACTTCGTGTTATTACACCTCCAATTGATCTATAATGAACTCAGTTGACAATACTATTACTCTTTTGATTACTTCGAGTTACTTTTAACCCAGTGGACTTGAATTCGACCGAAATGACATTGGGATGACTCTTTTGATTACTTTGAGCTTATCTTCATACAAACCTATTTATTATGAGCATAATGTATATTATGATTACTCTTCTGATTACCTTAAATTACCTTGACCCAAAGGATTTGTCCTATTTCACAATTTGGTAACTCTTCTGATTACCTTGAGGTCACATTCAAGCAATTGGTCTTTTAAGAGCTCGATTCACATTTTATTTCTCTTTTGTCCCAATTATTCCTAATTCGGCTTAATTGACATTGTAATAAGACTTGATTATTTTCTGATAATTTTCAACCAATTGATTTATTGTGGGCATAATTGACATGGTGATTATTTTTTATTTACTATTATCCCAATGGGCTTTAAATCCGCCCAATTCACATATTGGTGACAATTGTAAGTACTTGGAGTTATTGCGTTACCAATTTATCTATCATGAGCTCAATTTTCATTGCAATTACTCTTGATTATTTCGAGTTACTATAGACCCAACGAACATTGATTCAGCTTAATTGACAGTTTGATGATTCTTGATTACTTTAAGCTAATATCGAACCAAGTGCGTTCTTATGAGCTGAATTTGCATTATGATTACCCTTTAAAATGGTTTGAGCTTCTATTGACCCAGTATTTTGATTACTTTGGGTCATTATACAGCCAATTTAATAATTATTAGCTATATTGATGATTTGATTACTTTTTCGATTACTCATAGTTACTTTTGAGTTACTTCATACTTCACTTCAATTATCCCGGACACCAGAGGGCAGCGTCGGACCAGAAGTCCTTCCAGTGAGCCCTTCTCGTCCGACGGCTCCCTTTGGGGTCCGCGATACTTCCGAGGTAAGCGAACTTGGATTCCGATATTAATAGAAAAAATGTAGAGCACTTTCACTTCACGTGAAGATGGAAGGCCAGCGAACTTATTTTAACGTCTAGGACGATGCCTAGAGGTCGACGTCTAGGACGACCTCAATGACCACTTCTAGGACGACCTCGAACACTGCCTAGAGGACGACGTTTAGGACGACGTCTAGGACGATCTCAAAAACAACCTCAAGGACGACGCCTAGGCCGACGTCTAAGACGACGTCTAGGACAATTTTAAGGGCGACCTCAAGGATGACGCCGAGGACATCTTCAGGGAAGACGTCTAGGACGACCTCGAGGACAACATGTAGGACGACCTCGAGGACGACACCTAGGACGACGTATAGGACGACCTCTAGGATGACGTCTAAGACGACCTCATGGACGACGTCTAGGACATTAAGGACGACCTCAAGGACGACCTCAGGGACGACCTCAGGGACGACGTTTAGGACGACATCAGGGATGACCTCAGGGACGACGTTTAGGACGACGTCTAGGACGACCTCGAGGACGACCTCAAGAACGACGTTTAGGACGACCTCAAGGACGACGTCTAGAACGACCTCAAGGACAACGTCTAGAACGATCTCAAGGACGACCTCATGGATGACCTCAAGGACGACCTCAAGGACGACGTCTAGGACGACCTCAGGGACGACCTCGAGGACGTCTATGACGACCTCGAAGACGACGTCTAGAAAGACCTTGAGAACGACGTCTAGGACGACCTCAAGGACGACGTCTAGGACGACCTCATGGACGACATCTAGGACGACCTCAAGGACGACCTCAGAGACGACCTCGGAGACGTTCAGGACGACCTCATGGACGACGTCTAGGACGATCTCAAGGACGACTCCGATGGACGATCTCGGGGACGACTTCTAGAACGCCACATGGACGACCTCAAGGACGACCTTAGGGACAACGTCTAAGACGACCTCAGGGACGAAGTCCAGGACGACCTCAAAGACGACGTCTAGGACGACTTATAAAATAACCTTGAGGACAACACCTAGAGGACGTTGTCCTCTGTCATCCTCGAGGTTGTTCTAGAAATTACCCTTTAGGTCGTCCTAGACGTCTACCTTGAGGTCGTCCTAAACGTCGTCCTTGAGGTCGTCCTAGACGTCGCCCTTGAGGACGTTTTAGACGACATTCTTGAGCTCGTCTGAGAGCTTGTCCTTGAGGTCGTCCTAAACGCATCCTTAAGGTCGTCTTACACGTCTTCCTCAAGGTCGTCCTCCAGGTTGTCCTAGAAGTCGTCCTTGAGGTCGTCCCTGCCATTGTCCCTGCGGTCGTCCTAAACGTCGTCCTCTAGGCGTCGTCCTCGAGGTCTTCATAGAAGTCGTCCTGGAGGTCGTCCTAGACGTCGTCCTTGAGTCCGTCCTACACGTCGTCCTCCAGGCGTCATCCTTGAGGTCGTTCCAGAAGACAATAACTGCATATATATATTGTGGATTAAATTGACTGACCCCGGGATTAAATAGGGTAGCGCAATGATTAAATTATGTGGCGCTTGAATAATTTATACCCCTGTTACACGGGCACACTTAACTGCGGTTACGCTTAGCCACAGTTATACCCTTGTTAAGGCTGAACTCCATGGAACGAATTATGTGACGAATAACAGGCAAACGCCGCCCGACGGCACGCTCGTTTTGCGCGCGACGTAGCAGCCACTGTGTTGATTCCACGCGCAGAGCAAAAGCCGCCGTCCAAAATTCGTCGGTTATTCGCAGCATATTCGTCCCATGGAGTTCAGCCTTTACACGGGCAAACTTAACTGCAGTTACGCTAAGCCACAGTCAGCGCACAATACTTACCGACAACATTCTGCGGCTATGCACTCAAAGCTTAGGGCGAACGTGCGCTTGAGCATCGTGAGCATCTATCGAAGCAGTGCACGCGCGCTCTTCACGTGTTATTAAATAGCTGTCCGAGAGTATACTGCGGCATCTGTGGGGCCGCGAAACAGCAGTTAAGCTGAGTTAACTGCGGCTAAGTGTGCCCGTGTAACAGGGGTATAACAGGGGTATTAGCGCACAATACTTGCTGACAACATTCTGCGGCTATGCAGTCAAAGCTATGGGCGAACGTGCGCTTGAGCATCTTAAGCATCTATCGAAGCAGTGCACTCGCGCTCTTCACGAGTTATGGAATAGCTGTCCGAGAGTATAGTGCGGCATTTGTGGTGCCGCGAAACAGCAGTTAAGCTGAGTTAACCGCGGTTAAGTGCGCCCGTGTAACAGGGGTATTAAATGGGATGGCACTTGGATTCAATTTTCCGTCGCTTGGATTAAAATGAGCGGGAAAACCCAGAAGCGGCAAAGGGAAAAGAAACGGCAATACGACCATTGGCGGCGTGCAGCGACCGGCGGCGGCATTTCGTATAGTGTAATAGGCACTCGTTGCAGGTGATACCACAGCTTCGCTGACCAACCACCTTCACAGCGTGGATAGGAGCCCCAACTTTTTAGGGGCGAAGCTCCTTAGGGTCTAGCTTTGTCCGTCCGTCCGTCCGTCCGTCCGTGCTCACATCGATTGCCATCCCATCTGTCTTCTTAAAAAAAGAAAAAAAAATGTGTGCGCAGTCGACAGGATTCGAACCTGTGCGGGGAGACCCCAATGGATTTCTAGTCCATCGCCTTAACCACTCGGCCACGTACTGCGGGACGAGTAGGGGTTCTGAGATGTGGTAGTAACTCAAGAGCTGTGGNTATGTCATGGATGAAACGTTGCATGTAGCCGCTCAACGTCTATACAGGAGAGGGCGCTGCGGTCAAATGCGTATATAATCGCGTTAAACTTTTCATGCATTGGCTCAGCGTTTATAGACGAGAGGGCGCTGCGGTCAAATGCTCAAATGCGTATATAACCACCTTCCCTACCACACATTCTCTTTCTGACATGGACCGTTGACTTAAGCGGTGGAGATGCGTTCCCACGGCTTCTAGCGGATCCAAGCTAATCCTCTAGAAGAACCACTGGCTCTGCATTTCACCGACCATAAAGCAGTAATAATGAAGTCGAAACGCAACCCGGAACTCAGCACTACCTATGAGCAATAAAAAAAAAAAATCAGCACCATCAGCACTACCCTATGAACAATAAAAGTCAGTATCATCAGCACCACCAGAACTTCGCCCCAATCAACATCATTCACCACGTGAAGATGCGGTCATTTTTTTTGTTGTCTACTCATACTGTTTTAATACCCAAGAATGGGGCTCGAGTTAATCTACACTTGGTTGGAGCGTACCGCCCGATTACTCTCTCGAATGTGGACTATAAGATTTTGATGAAGGTGCTGGCGGAACGAGTACAAGGCATGATCAACCTAATAGTCGGTCCTCACCATACGTGCGGTATTAAGGGGAGGACAATTGTGACAAACGTACATGTAGCGCGAAGTATTTTGGAGTGCTGCGACGATTTCCAACAAAAGGTTGCGCTACTACAGATAGACCTCGAGAAAGCCTTCGACCACGTATTTCCCGAAGTTCTTTTTGTCCATCTTAGAATATGTTAATTTAGCTTCGGTGATGTGCGACGGGGTACGCATGGCTTACCTTAACTGCGCCATCCGTCTGGTTGTGAATAAAAGTGTGAGTGAACGTATCCCCCTTTTTTCTGCTGTGCCGCAGGGATGCCCGCTTTCACCGCTGCTGTTTTGTTTTTTTCTAGAACCATTTTCTTCAAGTGCGTTTCGTAGTGGGCATATACGCGGCTTTAATTTGCCAGCCAGCGAGGCTGGCTGGCAAATTAAAGCCGCGTGGCTTTTTTTTGTCTTGACCAAGAGAGTGTAAAGAAAGCCGTAGAACTAACTAAGAAGTTATGCGAGAGCACGTGTAGTGTTGTAAATTGGCAATAGTGTCAGGGGTTTTGGCATGGAGATTGGCCCGCCAAGCCCACTGTTTTTGAACGTGTCACGCGGTCCGACACGCCGGTTAAGTATCTTGGAGTTCCACTGGAACAATACCGCGAGAACGAGGAGTATTGGAATAAAGAAGCTCAAGCGCTGCGCCCAAGGGCGGATAAGTGGGACGGGGAGAGGCTTTTCAATGTTTGCGCGTGCCTCGGTATGCAACGCCTTTTTAGCTCCGAAGGTATGGTACGTGCTGCAGGTGCTGCACTGTTCGCGGGTCAACATCCAGCGCATACACCGTGTTTTTGTTGTGTTTATTTGGAGCTCGACCTAGGAGAGAACGAGCCGAACTAATCTTTTCCGGCGTGTCGAGGATGGCGGGCTTGGTCTGTCGCATCTTTTTGTGAGACAACTCGTCTATAGGTTTTGTTTTCTAAGGGACCAGGGTCGCTAAACTCGTCAAACACAAAGTTGGGCACGAAGTTCGCGGAGCGTGCTGATTGGACTCCCGCGACGTTGGCGTCACGCGGGACGAGATGTCAATCATCCAAGCTCTCTCGGTGCTCATATTCCAGCGAAAATGTTGGTCACAAAGTTGTAGCGAGCTTCATCGGAGCGCGCGCGAGCAACACCGTGGGACCTGCCGATTCAACGGCTGCTCTGATGACGTCGCGCCCGCGTGTCCCTACATCCATACGCCGCGATAGAGTCAATGAAACGTAGATTGTACCTAGACGGGCTGTAAATACTCTGAACTTTCTCGTCGGAAGATCGTCGTTTGTGGAAGTTATTGGTGACGACATTGTGACGTTTCACAACTTTAGGAAGGAGTTATTTGAGGCCAAAATCTTCGCTTCTGAATCGAGGCGAAGATTAAACTTTGTGATATTGTGGAGCCGTGCGCGGTGTACGCGGTTTCAGAGCTCATCTTCCGCCACTGTCAACAACGCCACCGGGGTCACCCACAGGCGTTGTGTATAGAGACGTCGGTAATTTCTGAGAGATGAGGGGGCGAGGGGGGATGGCGAGAAAAAGCCGTGGAAAGGGAAAAAAAAAGGTATAACCAACACAAACACACACTCAAATAGGGATCAAGAAGAGCCGTAGAAATTGTTCGGGAGAGAGAGAGAGAGAGAGAAGGGGGGTGGGGTCATAGTAGTGAAGAAGGGGGATATCACTTCCCCCGAATGTTTAGAGCGCAACTCTTATGCGCCCCTTTCGAGCTTGAGCGGCGTCGCCGTCGGCGTAACTGCGCGCGCGTTGCATTATGGGACGTTTTTTCACTAAATTTAGCGGGGAAATTGACGTCACGTGATTTTGACACCAATTAGGTTTCCCCGCTAAATGAGAAAGCAACAGGATAGGAGGAGGGGAGGCGGAGAGGCATACCCTCCCCTCCGTGCCCTCCCCTCCTCCTCCTCAAGAGCTGCGCTTTAATTCGACATTATAGAGAACTGTAAACGTCTGTCATTTTTTTGTTATTATAACTCTCTAAAATGCTATAGACCAACACGCGGCCCTAACGTCACGCAGCTGCGGTGGCGCTGTCGACGGTACTGCGCATGCGTAGACACTTCGCTTCACGCGAATTCGGTTTCTGCGCACGCGCAGTGCCCACACCTGGTGTGGGCAAACGCGGGTTTGTTTGTAAACAGCGTGTCGGTCTATAGTTCGGGGCTGGGGCGATATCCCCCCCCCCCCTTACACCCTTATGCCCTTTGCGCCCCCTTTTTGAACGCCACTGGGGGGGGGGGTGAATCGCCCCCCTCCCCGTTCTTCTGTTTCGACGACTCTGCTTAGAGGCGTTCCAATTGAGCGATGACGAAAAACAGCATTATATTCCTAACGAGCGTGTTGGTAAGATGCACAGCGTGCAATTTTCTAAATTATGGTTCTAGAGATTCTGGAATTAAAACGGGGCACGTTCCATGAACTTACGAGCGGCCATGACAGACTTTCAATCGAGAGGCTCGTGCCAGGGCTCGTTGTGTGCAGGCGCGTTCAGTGACGTCCTTTTATAGTTCATAACTTTGACGTCAGGGTCAGGATGATCAGTTGTGAACGACAAATTTGATGGTGCGTGTTCGAGTCGACGGTGAAAAGTTTGGTTGTGTACGATGAAAGCTTGGTGTCCTCGCGTTCTCGAAACATCACCGTCAGTATTGACCAAACTGACATTACTCTTATTTTAGTTGATGAACGCAGAATTAATCCTAGTTTGGCTTATCTTTGAAAGTCTATCATAAAAGGATTTTATCTCCCGCTGATGGGGGACAACTGCCTGTAAGCGAAATCCGTCCAAAGGTGGACAATGCTACTCGGCTGCTTGTGACCTAGCCACGTCGGGTTACACTCTGATCAAATTCAAAAGGCCCAGATAAATAAAAGGGACGACAGGGACGTTTTTTTAGTAAATTCTGCTTTATCGGCGGAAATAAGAACGATATCAGACTATCAAGTTCGACGGTGTTGATTTTAGAATGCAATTACCCAAGCCTCCGCTGTGCTTTTTAGAGACCATCAAGGTCGCAGCTGCTAATCTTCATCGTGACATTATACGTGTATACGAACCACGTTCGTCTCCGTGTGCTGCTTTAGCTCGGCGCCTAGGGAGTAGTAGGGATTTTTCCCCCTTTCAATGAAAAACGTCACGAAGATATACGGATCTGCGGGTTTGTGAGAAAAGAAAACTTCGCAGCAATCTTTCGGCTCCTCCCCCCGCTATGTCATAACACGAAGAAAGTTGTGTCTGACGAGTTTAGCGACCCAGAAGGACCTTCTACTGCGTTCAGTCATTCAGGTGCGGCTAAGCAGAGCATTGCCCGAATTTATTGCTTCGAGTGATATTCATTTCAGTCATGGTATACGCGGTTTTTTAAATAAGTTGTGTCTGCTTATGGGTTCTTGGCAGCGCGGTTTTCACTCGAGTATTTGTCCTGTGTGTCGAGAAAGCGTTTGACCAAACACTTGATTGTTTCCCCTTTTCCTACTCCACTGTACCACTCCTTGTACAGTGCGGAAAGTGAACAAGATGTTTTGAAGCGTGTCAAGCAAATGAGGGTACCCACCTTCCCTACATTTTTTTTCTTCAAACTACACAGTGAAACCCAGCCGGTCAAAGTTTTTTTTAGAGGGAAAAGGTATTCCCATTGCATGGTCGGTAAATTGTTTACTTTGCAAAATGCCAGAGACGATAGAACATGTTTTTCTTAACTGCTGGGACGCAGTGTTTCTTTGGACCCTTAAAAATAACTACCGTTAACACCTCACGGAATTCGTTATTTGCCTGTTGGTGGAGGAGACAGTATCGTACCCTATGACATGATCATGCTGGTTGGTCTCCATAGCTTGTGTCGCTGCCACAGGGCTGTAAGACGCGCGGACGTCGACGTGCGTCCCGCACACAAGTATTTTGTTGACATGATGTGTTTTTTGAAAGAAATTTTTAGGGTTCAGCAACCACCTCCAGACTTTTTGCCACTTCTTGAGGAGCTGGCGACCATTTATGGTCTGTGAAGGTGTTTGGTGAGTTTGATATATGTATGTGCACAATAGCCTTTGAGGCTTTTGTTTTAACCTTTTATTGTATGTGTGCTGTATTTGTCACCTGAACCAAAAACAGGCAATAAAAAAAAAGTGGTCTAGTGTCTAGGATACCTGGCTCTCACTCAGGAGGCCCGGGTTCGATTCGGGGCATCGAAAGGGCTGGGTCTCATGGCGTAGCTTTTATCACTCTGGACTCTGAATCCAGCAATCCGAGTTCCAATCTCGGTGCGACCTCTCTTTTAAACTCCTCGCGTATTCGGTGCCGCTGCCGACAAAAGGCACGCTTCTTTCAAGTATTCCCAATCCGGCGTGGTCTAGTGCCACTCCTCGAAATGCGAGGATTTTAATGTACCCTGCAATAAGTCTTGCAGAGCAATTTTTTAAAGTGACATGACCGTTTTTGCAATCCTCCTGCAATAAAGAAAAATAAAAAAAAAACAAGCCGGCGCGGTTTAGTGGCTAGGACAGCTGGCTCTCACCCAGGAAGCCCGGGTTCGATTCCCGGCGTCGGAAAGGCTGGGTCTCATGGTGTAACGGTTAGCACTCTGGACTCTGACTCCAGCAATCCGAGTTCAAATCTCGGTGAGACCTCTCTTTTAAACTCCTCGCGTATTTCCTGCCGCTGCCGACAAAAGGCACGCTTCTTTCAAGTATTCCCTATCCGGCGTGGTCTAGTGGCTAGGAGACCTGGCTCTCACCCAGGAAGCCCGGGTTTGATTCCCGGCGTCGGAAAGGCTGGGTCTCATGGTGTAACGGTCAGCACTCTGAATCTAGAAATTCGAGTTGAAATCTCGGTGAGTCCTCTCCTTTAACCATGTTGAATTAACCTGAGACTGGGGTAGAGAAGAAACATCTTCTACGTTTTAATGTTTCTTCTCTTCCCCAGTCTCAGGTTAATTCAACATGGTTAATATTCACCAGCTCGCCTGCACCCTTACAATTTTCTCTCTCTCACCTTTAAACTCTTCGCTTAGTTGCTGCCGCTACCGACAAAAAGCACGCCTCTTTCAAGCATCCCCATAAAGTAATATAGTAAACGTAAAGAGAGGACACAGAAGCCGATTCGTGGCCTTGATAGTGCGTTTAATGCCCTCCGCTACGTGGCGCTTTTTTGTAATTTGGTCAATATGAATTAGAGCTCTTTCTCCGAGAAGTATTTATTTCTTAAATTCTTATGCCTTAGAATTATCTAAAATAGTTAAAACGACTAAATATGTTAATCAAATACGTCACAAAAATCACGTGATGAATGGCGCCTGCCATGGCCTGCCTGCCTGCACTCCGTCGCCTCTGCATCATTCTGCGTGGCCCCTGCTCGTCCGTGCGTCGTTCGTCCGTGCCGTGCGTGCCGTCCGTCTGTGCTTTCTGCTGCATCATGTTCGGTCGACTTTGCATCAATCAAGGTGACGCATGACCGCCTGCGTGCTCGCATTCGCGGCGAGAATTTGTGGAGCCGATCGGTTTGAGTTTCTCGCGCTGTTTCCGCCGGGCTGTCGGGCTGCACTTGATCGTGTGTGCATCTTGATTTTCGATGAGATTGTTTAAAATAAAAAGAACTTAACTCACGACCCTGCACACGACATTGTCCATGGATTTACATATGACGGTGTTGAACGAAGCTCTAACATTGCAGATAGAGCCTTGGATGTTGTGCTCTCTGGAATTTCCAGGAGGTGGGATGGGCTTAGCCCCTTGCATACAGTGTTGTGCAGGCACGTAGCCAGGATTTTGTTTCGGGAGGGGGGGGGGGCACGCTTATGACAAAATGCTGTATGAGGGGGAGGGGGGGGGGGAGGAGGCCCCAGCAAAATGAAAGATTTCGGGGGGGGGGGGGGGCCCGGGCCCCATGCCGCCCCCCCCCCCCCTGGCTACGTGCCTGGTGTTTTGCACATTTCAACAACGTCTTCTGTTAAACGGAGTCTCCTCAGTTCTTTCATTCGGAAGGTTAAGACTGTTGGCTTCGCAGTAAAGGCTGTGGTCTGCGATTTAGGGGCTTCAAACGTAAGCTTGGCCAACCAACGGTGTGTGTGTTGATAAGCCATTTTTGAAGCTGACAACGAATATGTTTAGTTTATCTTTGATGTTCTGCACCTTCCCCAAAACAACCAAGAGCAATGTCCAAGCTCACAAACTTTGCATTGGAAATGAGGTCATTGAGTGGTCCCATATTGTTAACCTTTATCGCTCTACCCATAAGATGAGCTTGCAATTGGCTCCGAAACTTACTGAGAGACACATTTTTCAAAAACCTTTCAGCAACATGGAAGTAAAGCGTGCCGCACAGGTACTGAGTGCCTCACTCTTTCTTGAAATCATATCCCTTGTTTATGCCAAGGAGCTTCCTGAGGCAACCATGGCTACAGCCTATTTCTGTGATAGGATATGTACATACTTTTTGATTGTCTAAATAGCTCACAATTTAAGAAGACAGGGCTGAAGTTGCGTCATGCCATTCTGAAGGGAGAATCTGAAATACTCGATTTCCTTCACTAGCAACTCGGATGGATTCCAGCATGGAAGTTCCAAAGTACGAGGCAGCCAGAAGCCATAATAGGGTGGTAAGTTACTATAAAAAGTGTCATCATGCTCTGGGATGAGCTTTCAAACAGCCATGACTTTAAGCTCTTACTTACACGACGCTGCAGCAAGACCCACTTGAGAAACTTTTTGGAGGTATATACGACAAATTCTGGGCTGCAACACGAACCCAAATGTGCATCAGTTCAGCTCAGGACTAAAACACATAGGGATAAAGAAACAGTTTAAACTGTCGAACAATTGAAACTTAGAGAATGGCAAGGCTGACCTCCTCAAGGAGTTTCCAATATCTTCGCACCATGAAAGTTCAATTTCAGACAATGTGGGATGTCTTCCAATTGATAACTTCCCGCCACTAGAGGATATTTCTGAGCTGGCATCAGACATCAGGTCTAACGTAATTGATGACCCGTCCACTTATTACGTTTGGGGCTATTTAATCAAGCTTGTGCTTGAAGAGACAACCCACAGTTGTGGCTGTTCTCAGCTGCTATGGGATGAGTCTGATAACATGACCTGGCCTCACCAGTACTTTTTTGTGCTTAAAGCATACCACGTGCCAGGAAAACTCTTCGGGAACTTATATGTACCATCACAGGCTGCCTTTAATTTCATTCAGCAACTAGAAAATCACTTTATTCATAAATAGAAAGTGTGGCACATGTTCGAGGTGTGTATGCCGCCTTGCATCGCACACTTTGAGGTCTGGGTGGTTTTAGCCTTTGCTCAGAGCAGTGCCACAAAAGGTTTTTAAAAATGTTTTGCAGAATACGCTTGTGTTGGCATGTTCGATTACTTAACCGGAATTTGGACAAAGTTCAGTTGCACTCTTCAGTGGCTGGTAAGCAACTAGACAGGTTTAACTGTTAATAGTGTATTAACGGAGGCGGTGGCCAAACCAAGAACAGAAAGCGCTTAATAATTGGGCGGTGCTACTTGCACTCCAAACCAACATTCGTTTCCCCTTTTTCCAGCAAATGTGTATCACGGCTCCCTAACAAAAATATTTATTCACTTTCTACAGAATTTCCATAGAAAATAGTGTTTAGAGGCTAAAAATATTCGAAAGAAAATGTATCTACTTTTCTATTCACTGTCCATAGTTTTTTAGCCGCTTTTTCTGAAGCCATACTTCTTTCCTGAACAAATTCGGGGAATGTTTAGAGACGTTGAATCTTGTCAGATTTCGAATAGATATCTTATTGTTTGTTAATAGCTTGCCCGCAGTGAGTTTGAGGCTATGCAAATTGGCGTTTTTTTTATATTAGCCGGAAATTGGGAATTTGTACTATCTGTTGTGTGCTTCGCACTCTTAATATACCCTTATGACTGGTAAGGATATATAGCGATGTCTTACATATTTCTGTACCTACTTCCCGTGCCCGAATTGGCGTGAAAGTGAATGGATCATTCAACATGTTCTCTGTGGAAAGTTTTTGTTAACTTGGTTCTGCTAATAATCTATTACGAAGTGTACGATATGCCGAACTCCTTCATAATAATTTATTTTGTGAGTATCTGTTTCGTATAAAACATACAGAGCTTCTGAAGTAAATCACGTATACATGAATGTGGTTCAATAAAATGTTTTCAAACTAGTTGCTGTTGTTGTCCGCAATATGTTCCACCAGCCAGGAGTCAAAGGGGCGATTGCGTAACTTCGATGTTTTACAATGGGAAAAGAACAAGAAATACACCTCTGTTTTGTGAAGTAAGTTGAAATATTGTTTGAGACATTTTGCACGGATTCTATCGTACAAATTAAAATAAAAATGCTTCAATATTAGAAAAAAAAATAACGGCTTCGAAAGTCGAGGAGCTCCCGAGAGCCGAGTGAGGAGCGAGGCGGGAAGGAAAGAGAGATAGAAGGGTACCGAAGAACAGGAGCAGAAACGCCCAAACCGAAACCGAAACTAACTTGACCGGAACCGGAATCAGATTATTATTAATGCCGCGCGCTAGGAGCGCTACCTGATGTCCCTCGTCTATCTAGGCCGCTGGGGCCTACTGCAGTGTCCGCTCTTTACATTGTGTATATAGCTCTATGGTATTCCCAATCTGGCGTGGTCTAGTGGGGACAGTGGGGATTCCACTTCCGGACGCGATAGCGAACGGACATGTCATTATGTGCTCCGTCGGAGCGGAATCAGCGGCCCAAGACCGCGATAACAAGAACACGAAATCTGATGCCCAGGACTATCAATTAATTTTGCCACAACTTCCTACAGGTACGACAGTTTTGAATACCGTTTTTTTACACGCTGACGTGAGAGGAAGGCCCTACCGCCTGAAACATTTCCGTGACGCCCTGGATGGCGTGGGGCTGTTTTCCGAGGTGATTGCCCTGGGGGCGTACCAATACAACCATGTGTGGGCGGTCACCTTCAAGAGTGTCGAAGGGAAAAAGAAGCTGCTCGCCGAGAGCGAGCTCCGCGTCAAGGAGGGCCGGTGCATCGTGGTCGACCCGAGCAACCAGGATACACGATTGAAGATCCAGTGGCTGCTTCAATTCGTTCCTGACGACGAAGTGCATTTGGCCCTGGCGCCCTATGGAAAGGTCACAGAAGTCACGAGGGACCGGTGGCGCGCTCAAGGGCGGCGCCACCGGTGACGCGAGGGACCGGTGGCGCGCGCAGGGCGGCGCCTCAGGTAGCGGCGACACGCGGAGGCGCGTTCACGCTCATATTGTTTCCGATAGTACCAATACAACCATGTGTGGGCGGTCACCTTCAAGAGCGTCAAAGGGAAAAAGAAGCAGCTCGCCGCAAGCGAGCTCCGCGTCAAGGAGGGCCGGTGCATCGTGGTCGACCCGAGCAACCAGGATACACGATTAAAGCTCCACTGGCTGCTTCACTTTGTTCCTGACGACGAAGTGCATTTGGCCCTGGCGCCCTATGGAAAGGTCACAAAAGTCACCAGGGACCGGTGGCGCGCTCAAGGGTGCGCCGGCGTGTCGTCGACGACGCGGTCGGTGTCTCTGAGGCTCAAGGCAAGAGTCACGGTGGACGCCCTCCCTCACCAACTGCGGGTCGCCGGAGACTTGGCTCTTGTGGTAGTTCCGGACAGGGCGTCGCTTTGTCTACGGTGCCATGGTAAAGGCCACATACGGCGTGAGTGTCGTGTGCCGCGTTGTGCACTTTGCCGACGATTTGACCACGAGGAAAGCCAGTGCGTCAAGACTTACGCGACCGTTACGTGGAGATTGAGGACGCGTCCGAACACCTGGTGGACGCGACCGAGTCCGAAGACGCTGCCGACGGAGCAGGGGGACCGCCACTCCCAGAGGCAACGTCCCCGCACAGCGCCGAGGACAGGAAGGGCATCCGGAGCGTCGTCGAGAACCGTCCGCTACCCGAAGCACAGGCTGTGGGTGACGTGTCTGCATTGGAAGACGTTTCCATGACCCACAGCTCGATGCCTGTGGCCAGGGATTTCCCCAGACCCCCCCTCGTTTTTCCGAAGGCACCCCCTTAATCCACAACGACGCCTATATTCGCAATGCCCCCCCCCCCCCTTTAACCCCCCAAAAAAAAATTGAGACACCCCCCCTGATTTCAATTCCTGGGGAAACCCCTGCCTGTGGCGACGCCCAACGAGGAGCCGGAGGACTGGAGCGTTGACGAGGCAAGATCCAGCGGCGCAGTCGCCAAGCGGGCCCGCAAGGAAGGCGTTGTCGAAGGACTGAACACCAGCGCGGCTCTTCCCGAGGAGCCGCCTCCAAAAGCGGCTTCGGTGCGACGAATGAGCTTCAAGCCCAAACCCAATATTCCGACAGAGCGACGTCCAACGGCGACATCACCACCGTAGGTGTGATGGCCCGGGCTCCGTTCGGCAAGTCTTTTCGAGCTGGAGACGGACGGTATACGAGAGGACGAGCCCCGAGTTTGTTCGTCGAGGACCTGGCAGACGCGGTCGGTGGGCTCTTTGGGATATCCTGACTGCCGGCGAGGCACCCGGTTTATTAGTACATCGTCTTTGCAGCAAAGCCAAGGTAGGCACCATGCGGCCCGTTTGACCTAACTATTTCATGGCAGTAAGTCTTGAAACAGCTCTTCGGGTAGCCACGCTGAACGTGAGAGGTCTGTCAGCATGGCGCCGACAGTATCAACTCAGTCGCCTTCTCCTGGAAGACGACCTGGACGTAGTTGCTGCTCAAGAAACGAAGGTGGAATGCAGGAGCAAACGGACCGCATGGTGCAACCTTTTAAAACTCGCTACAATGTATGTGCATGCCATGCGGTTGGGTCATCTGGGGGTTGTTCTCTTTTTCGCCGTAATTCTTTAGGCATTGTAGTAGAAACCGTAGTTGTTTGTGATACTGGACGTTTAATTGTTTGTGACTTTTCATTTTCTGGCTACCAGGTGGCGGGTAGTCTGCGTGTACGTTCCAAATCGGGAGGGTGATCGAAGAGTTTTTTTTGAGCGCGTTGCTTCTTACCTACATTCTGAAAGAATTGTTACATTGTTGGGGGATTTTAACTGTGTATGCGCCGCAGAAGATAGAGTACGTAATTTGCCTGTGCGGGATCAGAGCGCTCTTTTTTTGAATTCTCTAGTGCAAGAGTGTGGCCTGGAACACGTCGGCTGTTTTTTGTCTAGTTCTTTTGTTGCCCAATTCACGCATTTTCAACAAGAGAGTCACGCGCGAATAGATAGAGCGTATGTTTCAGCGGGCCTGGTTCCTCTGTGTGAGAACTACGAGGTAAGCACGTATCTTTTAGTGCCCTCAGTTTAGTTGCTTTCACAATTGGAAGAAACGAAACAAAATCGCGGTTTAACTGGGAACTGTGGAAATTTAATGACAAGTTGCTGAAAGATGGAACTTAAGTTGACGGAGTAAAGAAGTCTTAGAAACCTGCTTGCTGTCGAGTCGAGAAGTTTTGTCAAACTATGGGAGAATTTTAAAGATGAAGTTAAAATCAACGCGAATGAAAGAACATGTTTTTTACGCCGTCTAGAAAAAGAAAAGGAAAAGGAACTACAGTGTCAGCTGGATTTTCTTGTAAACGTAGAAAGTGCGCGACCCGGTGCGCTTATTAAAGAAACAAAAGAAGCAGAGAGTAAACTAGAGCTAATCGATATGGTACAGATACAGAGGGGCTGCGAGAAGGGCCCTGCGCTGAACGCCTCTTTTTAGGAGAAACGCCGACTAAGCGCTCGCTTGGCGACGAAAAGAGGTATGAGACGCAAAACGAAATAAACGAAATACAGTACGGGACCACGGTTACTCGGGACCGAAGATAATCGAGCGTGCTTTCGTAGACTACTATCGGGACCTCAGTGGAACGTTCGGAGAGAAAGAGACAGAGGATTTGATAACGTCTTTTTAAACCTCATGCCAAAGTTAGATGACGACGTTAAAGATCCCCTGGAAGCACCGATCAGTGTGAGAGAAATAGAAAGGGCAATAGACGAGCTAGGTTCGGGGAACTCGCCTGGTCCTGATGGCTTTGGTGCAGCTTTCTACAAAGCTTTCAAAGTCGATGTGGCCGAGGCCCTGCACCGCGTGATAATGGAAGCATAAGAAAGAAAAATATTGCCCCCATCTTTTCGCCAAACGCTTACAGTATTAATTCCAAAGAGTGATGACCCTGCGAA
Organism: Ixodes persulcatus; assembly: GCA_013358835.2. Lineage (NCBI taxonomy): Eukaryota > Metazoa > Arthropoda > Arachnida > Ixodida > Ixodidae > Ixodes > Ixodes persulcatus. Next base: position 91,973 of record JABSTQ010010431.1, read on the forward strand.
ACTGCTATTCGTTAAGTCGTATCGACCAATTAGCCTTACAAATGTGGACTATAAACTCTTTATGAAAGTCTTAGCGAGAAGACTGCAAGGCGTAATAACCTCCATTGTTGGGACTCATCAAACATGTGGCATTAAGGGAAGAACAATTGTCACCAACATACACATTGCAAGAAGCATCTTAGAATGTTGCGATGTATTTGAAAGACGCGTGGCTATGATGCAGCTTGACTTTGACAAAGCTTTTGATAGGATAGTACACGATGTTATTTTTTGTACTTTAGAACATGTAAACGTTGGCTGTGTACTCTTAGAAGGAGTTAAAATGTCTTACGCTGAGTGTTTCGCGAGCATTATTGTAAATAAGCGCGTTAGTGAAAGTTTTCAAGTTCTCTCCTCTGTCAGGCTAGGGTGTCCTTTATCACCCTTGTTGTTCGCTCTTTATCTGGAACCCTTTTGTTTAAAGCTTTTATTCAACGAGAAAATTCCGCGGTTTTAGGCTGTTGAACAGCGAAGTACAGGTCCTTTCGTACTGCAGATGATATCGCTGTTTTCTGCGACGATAAGGAAAGCATAAATGAAGTGGTTAAGGATGCCCTTGATTTTTGTAAATTTTCCGGGTGTCTCATCAATTGGGACAAATGTGTGGGCTTCTGGCATGGTAGTTGGGATAGCACACCGGCTGGGTTCGAAGGAATGCACTGTACTTGTTCGCCGGTTAAGTACCTCGGTGTGCCTCTTCAGCATTACAAAGATACCACTGAGTATAGGAGAGAAGAAGTTGAGCAGGTTCGCGCTAAAACATTTAGGTGGGGAGGCTTGAATCTCTTAATATTTGCTCGTTCTACTGTGTGTAACATATTCCTTGTGGCTAAAGTGTGGTATGTTCTTCAGGCACTGTGGACGTCTAGGGCCAATATTCAAAAGTTGCATAGAGTATTGCGGTTTTCTGTGTGGGGTTCGGGATGGGAGCGAACCAGTCGCACAAACTTGTTTCGCTCCGTGAAAAGGGGGGGGGGGGCTGGGTTTGGTTCACTTTAAGGATGCCGCGAACGTTTTTCGAACCGAAGGTTCGATGATCGAATCAAGCAGGTCGAAAGGTTCGAAAGATTTCGAATTTTCGAACTTTCTATATCGAGAAATTCGACGGAAGTCGAATTTTCGACGTTATTAAACTAAGAAGTTCGACTCTTTTCGAAATTTCGAACTTATACGCTGCAAAATTTGATGCTTGTCGAACTTTCGAACTTGATAGACTAAAAAATCGATGATTTTCGAACTTTCAAACTTCTTGCACTAAAAAGTTCGAAGCTTTTCGAACTTTCGATTTTCTGCGCTAAGAAATTCGATAAGTTTCGTACTTTCAAACCTATTAATCTAAAGAATTCGAAAATTGTCGAACTTTCGATTCCTGAAAAATCTAAAGTTCGACGAACTTCGACCTTTTAGGGTAAAAGTTCGAAATTCGTCGAACTTCAAAAGACCGGCAGGCGGTTTCATTTGGATTCAATCGGTGAGGTACATTCGTAATTTTTTTTTTTTTTTCAATTTTACAAGCGGTGCCGCATTCCTTGCGAAAATAAATGCCGTTTATTTCAATCATCTGGCATGCTTGGTTTTAAAGAAATAGATTCCCGAAGGAGCGAGGAAGGACGACGGGTTTTTGACAATTGTCGTTTGCGCCATATTTGAAGCGCGCTATAGCCGAAGCTATTTATGGTACAGATGTTAAACTTTTTTAAGAATGATCTACGCATAGCCTAGGTAAGTGTCGTCTTAAGATATGATTATTGTTATTCAAGACGAGTTTTGAAGAAATATCTAGACATGTATCTACGGGCAATTATGTCCTAAACTTGGTAATTTTTTTTTCGTCTACATTGTTTGAGGTATCGCATTTAAAATAACACCACAGACAGTACATATAATTACCATCTGCAGAATACAAAATAATGTATTTATTGGTTTTTTTCACGTTGAGCAATAAATTAACTCATGGGAGAAGATTTCTAAAATTGTTCAAGTTCAGCACGTCATAAAAAAAAACAATTTTCTTTTCTCATTTCACGTCCCTGTGACGTGTTTTGTTTTTGGCCTGTACACATCTTGGTTGGAGAAACTTGTTTCATAGTTTTGGGCCTCTGAATATGTAAGAATACAACACTTCCGGCGAGTTCTTGATAGCTTTTTTTTTCCAGCTTTTCATTTTTGCATTTATTGTTATGTTTATTTATTTATTATTTTTTACCAATGGCACAGTTATTTAGGTCGAAAACACATAGCTTTGAACTTCCAAGCCATCGAGCATGTGACGAGTAGTGCCTTCTGACAACGAGTTTCTAACAATGACCATCTACGCGATCTTTTATGCAGTGAAGAGCGACAGTAGCTATACATATGCCTAAATAATTTCGGATTAAAATAAGCTCGACCATGCCCTTTTTCCCCGCATTGTTTACTTTAACAGTCCGAAATATCTGGGGGGGGGGGGGGAGAGACTGGAGCCCCCCGTTTTTCCTCTTCCGACGCCACTGGTATCGTAGAACGCTCCTCGACCTCAAGTTGTATCAGGTTCTGTGCTTTTTGCTCGGCGTTTCTTCCGTCCCGGAAAATAAACCTCCAAAGCAATCACAAAAAAAAAAAAAAATTGTCAAGGTGCAGGTGAGCTGATATATGTTGATCATGATGCAAAATCCCGAGACTGGGTATGAAATTCGCAAGAAATAGTGTAAGAAGAAAGAAAAAAGGGGACAGGATAACTTCTCGTACTCGGCTGAGTTGAGTTTGAGACGTTTTTCTGCCCCCTTTTTTTTGTCTTCTTACACTTTTTCTTTCAAATTTCATTCCCAGAACTGCGTTTGAGGCGTTATCCTGTCCCCTCTTTTAGGGGCGAAGCTCATTAGGGGCTGGCCATGTCCGTCCGCCGTCCGTTGTCCGCCGTAGGCCGGCGTCGGGTGCTCGTGCTTCTGCTCGTGAGATCACGTGCTCACGAGCACGTGAGCACATGCTCACGTGCTCGTGTAGGGAAAAAAAATTGAAAAAAAAGATGAAAAAAATTATGAAAAAAGAAAAAAAAAGAAAAAGAAGAAAACCACACATTCTCCTACTGACATGAATGAAAAGGCTCAAAGAAAAAGAAGAAAAAAAAGAGTAGGGGGTTCTGAGATGCCATCCCATCTGTCTGCTTAAAAAAAGAAAAAAAGAAAACCACACATTTTCCTACTGACATGAATGAAAAGGCTCGGCATGCTGCGGCTTGGCGTCTACGCAGACAAGCACCCACTGATCTATAGAGATCAGTGCAAGCACCACCAGAGCTTCGCCCCAAGCAACATCATTCACCACGTGGAGATGCGGTCAATTTTTCTGTCTTCTTACACTTTTTCTTTTAAATTTCATTCCCAGTCTCAGGGTTTTGCATCATGTACAAACTAAACTTACTATATGCCAGTGTCACTTGGGCGGCGTTCGATCGGATTACTACTAGCGTGCAAGGGGGTAGGGAGGCAGTTTGCCAGATCGCTTCAAGGTTTTTTTGAGCCTCAACCACCTGTCTGCCCCTGGCCGTTTCAAACTGGATGAGTATCGTTAAACAGTGCGTTTGTGTGATCACTACTTCGTGATGCACGTTAATGACCACCCCGGGCTGGCGGTCAAAATTACTGAACTATGGTCAAACGTCACTCTGCACTGGCAAATATTCCAACACATCCGGGAAACTCGTCGTCTCATTTAATTGCCTGACCAACTTCGCGCAGTCTAAATATCACACCCGAACGTTTCTAAACCCGATTTTGTGAAAACCAGTGAGGCGTGAAAACGTTATTTGAAACTGAAACTGTGGCGGAACATTAAAACCGGACCTCGAACTTTGCGCAATTGGACTTCAAAGAAATTGAAAACCTTAGAAGTTTTTCTTTTTTTTTTTTTTCTTTTTTAAATTAGCCTTGAAAGAGAATCGAAACTTTTGAACTTTTCGAACTTTATGCAGAAAGAAATTCGAAATCTTTGAATTCATCGAACTTTATGTTTATAATATTTCGAAACGTTCGAATTTTTCGAATTTTAGATCTAAAAAAATCGAAACATTCGAATCTCTCGAATTTTCAAGTTAGGAAAGTTCGAAATCTTCGAATTTCTCGAACCTCAAGTAAGACAATATTCGAAATAATCGAACCGGAACTTTTAGAAACCGTGAAAGCTTCGAACTTTTCGAATTCGAAACTCCACGATTTTTGAAAGTTGCGAATTTTTCGAATTCGAAATTCCGTACGGTCGAAAATATCGAAACCTTTCGATTTCAAACATCAGTTCGGTTCGAAAATATCGAAACCTTTCGAATTCGAACCTAGGGTGGTTCGCGGCATCCCTAGTTCACTTGTTTCTTAGGCAGGTTATGTCTCGATTTTTTTTTTTTTTCTACGGGACCAGAGAGATGATTTTTTGCGGACTATGTTACAAGTTAGATTGTGTGATACGTTGCCTGAATTTGTTGTCTCAGCGAGCAACATTAGGTGCCGGAGGGCGCGAGGTTTTTTGCTCGAAGTTATTAGATCTTCTCAGTTTCTAAAGTTGCGCTTCTCGCTTGAGTACCTAGGCGAGGTCACAAAGAAGCGCTTGTATAAAGATCTTGTCGATAGTGTTTTTCCTGTGCCCTTGTACCGTTCCATCTACTGTGAGGGCCACGGCCAAGATGTGCTCAAAAGGGTTAAAAGGGTGCAAGTGCGTCCAGCGGTGAAATCCTTCTTTTTTCAACTTCATAGTGGGACGCTACCCGTTAAGCCCTGGCTTCAAGAAGGGGATATATTTGTGCCCTGGTCGGTCGATTGTCTTTTGTGCAGGAAGCCCGAAACTGAAGAACATATTTTCCTCGACTGCTGGGACGCAGTGTTTCACTGGGATATTATGCAGCGTATTTTAAAAAAGAGCCTCCCAGTGTCGGCGTATGGCATCCGGTTTCTTTGTGTCGGACGGGACGGGGGCGTGCCCTATGACACGATAATGGTCTTGGCCCTGCATAGTATGTGGAAATCGAGGATGGCCGTTCGCCATGCTGACGTGGACGCTCGCCCAGTTCGAGACTACTTTATTGAGAGTATTGTTCACCTACGGGAAGTGTACAGAGCGCAGAGCGAGCAGCCTGACTGGCTGCCAGCTCTGGACGGATTGGTCGCACTGAGGGATTTTTAACCTAATCGCGCCGGACAGTGCTTGCCGGACGCTTTTAATCGTTAGTCCGTGTCCAGTATTGTATGTTTTTCTGCCAAGCCAGTAATAGAGAAAAAAAAAAAAGGCGTGGTCTAGGGGCTAGGATACCTGGCTCTCACCCAGGAGGCCCGGGTTTGATTCCCGGCGTAGAAAGGGCTGGGTATCATGGTGTACCGGTTAGCACTCTGGACTCCGAATCCAGCAATCCGAGTTCAAATCTCGGTGAGACCTTTTTTTTTAGCTCATCGCGTATTTCGTGCCGCTACCGACAAAAGTCACGCTTCTTTCGGGTATTCCCGATCCGGCGTGGTCTAGTGGCTAGGATACCTGGCTCTCACCCAGGAGGCCCGGGATCGATTCCCGGCGTTGGAAGGGCTTGGTATCATGGAGTAACGGTTGGCACTCTGGACTGCTGAATCCAGCAATCAGAGTTCAAATAAGCTATCCGAGTTCAAATCTCGGTGAGACCTTTTCTTTTTAGCTCATCGCGTATTTCGTGCCGCTGCCGACAAAAGGCACGCTTCTTTCGGGTATTCCCGATCCGGCGTGGTCTAGTGGCTAGGATACCTGGCTCTCACCCAGGAGACCCGGGTTCGATTCCCGGCGTCGGAAGGGCTTGATATCATGGTGTAACGGTTGGCACTCTGGACTCTGAATCCAGCAATCAGAGTTCAAATAAGCTATCAGAGTTCAAATCTTGGTGAGAGCTTTTTTTTTAGCTCATCGCGTATTTCGTGCCGCTGTCGACAAAAGGCACGCTTCTTTCGGGTATTCCCGATCCGGCGTGGTCTAGTGGCTAGGATACCTGGCTCTCACCCAGGAGGCCCGGGTTCCATTCCCGGCGTCGGAAGGGCTAGGTCTCATGGTGTAACGGTTAGCACTCTGGACTGCTGAATCCAGCAATCCGAGTTCAAATCTCGGTGAGACCTCTTTTTTTTTTAGCTCTTCGCGTATTCGGTGCCGCTGCCAATAAAAAGCACGCCTCTTTTAGATATTCCAGATCCGGCGTGGTCTAGTCGCTCAAATAGAGGCCCGATTACTTAGCGGTGCAAGAAACAAAAATGACTGAGGATGAACAGATCGCTAGCGCACTGACACCTTTTATGGATGTGTGCGAAGTGTATGTAACCCATGCCGTCCGGTGTTCTGCCGGTTGTTTTTTTGTTTCTGAAGATATCTTTGCCCTTGTCGGAGTTGGCGGTTACTACCGACACGGAAGAGCGTTTCATTATGTGTGATGTTTCATTGTCAGGAGTTCACTGGCGGGTCATTTCCTTGTATCGCCATGCAGCTATATGTTTACCGAGAAGCCGGGGCTCACGAACCTTTTTCAACATGAAATTGACACAGGCAATGCTAGGCGATGGGGTTGTAATTCCAGACCGCTGCGCACAAGCGAGCTCTCCTTGATTTGGCTATCGATGAGATGATAGAAACAGGCAGGGGCGGATTCAGAGGGGGGGTCCGGATGTCCTGACCCCCCTCTTGAATTCTGCATGTGTAAAAATTTAGCACGTGGAAACGGCAACGGGGGGGGGGGGGGGGGTTCTTAAACATATGATACGCTGACCAACACCTGACCCCCCCCCCCCCCCCCCCCCCTCAAGAAATACCTGCGTCCGCCCCTGGAAACAGGAACCGTGCGGCCGTCACAAAGCCCCTGGGCTTTCCCGGGAGTCTTAGCGCCAGAAAAAGATGGCACCGCTCGCACTCTGCCTTGATTACCGTCGACTTAATAAGATGACACGAAGGGATTCATATCCCTTCCCATCTATTGAGTCGACTATGTACTCGCTAGGTAGCGCGAGGGTTTTCACCACGTTAGATTGTAGCAGGGGTTTTCTCCAGAATAAGGTAAGACCAGACGATGTTCAGAAGACGGCGTTCACCTGTCATAGGGGTCTGTTTGAGTTTACCTGTCTCTCGTTCGGATTTTCCAACTTGCCATCGAGTTTCCAATGGCTAATGGACATCGTGCTGGGGGGCTAATGGACATCGTGCTGCGTTCGAATAGCATCTAGTACACCTTATCATTTTAAGTAGGATGAGCAAGGAGGGACTAACGATTAATAAAAAAAAGGTGCAGCTCGCGGCCTCAAGAGTTATTTTCTTAGGTTTTATCGTAGATGAGGGCACCTTGAGGCCGAGCGAGGTTAAGTTGAGGGCCATGCTTGATTACCCACCACCGCGTGATATAAAAAGCCTTCAAAGGTTCTTGGGAATGGTCGGTTTCTATCGGTAGTTTATCCCAGGGTGCGCTGGACTCGGCCGACCATTGAACCTGCTGCTCCACAAAGGCTCCAAGTGGGCCTGGGGCCGAGAACAAGAAGTAGCTTTCTCTTCACTTACGAAGGCGATAGCAGATACAGCCAACCTGCGCCTGCCAGACCTTAACCGTCCGTTCGTTACACAGACAGATGCGAGGAACTATACGGTGTCGGAGCGGTGTAATTGCAGGAACTTGATGGGCAGCTACGACCAGTTGCATTCGCCAGTCGAACCTTTATGCCCGAGTCCCACTAGAGCGATAAACAGAAACAAACGACAGCGACAAGCCTCAAACCCATGCAGCATGCTCCGGCGTTTAGTCATTTGGTGCTCGTGAAATAAGCACGAGCGATTGCAAGCCTGCCAAAGATACCCTCGCGTGCATGAGGATCGTTTTTGAGCATAGCCTCCTTTATTCTACAAAGCCTGTCAAATCCCGAAAGACTCTGGTTTGAGGCTTGTCGTTGTCGTTTGTTTCAGTTTGTCGCTCTTGTGGGACTAGGGCATTAAGCCGCCAGAACGCAAATACAGCATAACAAAAAAGAGGGGCTAGCCGTCATGTTCGCGTTGAAGACGTTCGACCTGTATTTAGACAGTACCACTTTTGTCATTCAGACAGACCACGACGCTGTAACCTGGATTCAAAGGTTGAAAGAGCCGGCAAGGAGGTTAGCTAGTTGGGCACTCACCCTACAGAGATACTCCTATCAGTTGAGTACCGAAAAGGCTCGACCAACAAGGTTGCAGACGCACTTTCTCGGGCGCCTCATGATAGTGGTGTTGGAGAAGGGGACGCAACTATACTTCGTTTCACGTTATGTGCGAGCGAATCAAAGCTAGAAGCGCGAGCCCAACGCTTTGAACGTTCCGGCTTCGCACGTGCGCTCGTGCACTACAGGCGCTATTGCAAGGAGCATGCTCGTGCTTGTAGCGTTGGCTTCGCTCGCACATAAGGTGAAACGAACTATAGAAGATTGCGTGAGACTCGTGCCCCGCACTGCCACTCATAAGCGAGATAGTAGGAAGAAGAGAGGAAGCAACCGGAGAATGTCGCAGTGTTAGGAGGCCGCACGAGGGATCAAAGGATCGTGGCTGGGGGTGAAATGGTGAGCAAGGAAAAGCTTGTCGAGGGCCAGAAACAGATAGTTTTTGTCAGCGGGTGTTGGGAAAGCTTTTGAAGCTTCTGGAGGGGGGGGGGGGTACTTCAGTACCCCCCCCCCCCCCCCCTCCAGGCCTGTTTCCTCGGGGCCATGCTGGCAAAAAGCCACAGCCCCGACTCTTGGTTCCGCGCCTGAGGTCGTCACCCTCCCAGACGCAACAGCGCCCACCAACTCCCATTCGGTTGCATCGTTCAGCCCATCCAAGCTGACGGAATACGTAGAATGTGCTGCACCAGGTGACGTCAGAAAAGTCAGCGTTAACAAGGCAAGGAACGTAATTGCAGTGGAAGCACGGACACCCAAACTCAATGGAGTTCTCCTGAAACTCAAGGTGCTCTGCACCACTTCTGTCCGAGCTCTTCTCCCCAGCCCCCCGAACACCTGCATCGGGCTTATCAGGGACGTGGAACTCGGCCTTTCCGACGCTGACATCCGGAACCAGATACGGGCTCCAGTCAAGATTGGGACGTGCAGCGACTTGGGGTAAAGTCTAAACTCTTGAAGATTGTCTTCCTCGGAAAGACGCGGCCCGACTCCCTCCTCTAGGGACTAGTTCGAACTCCGGTCCTCCCTTTCAAGGTAAAAGCCCTAACGTGTCGCCGGTGCCTCCGTTACTGCCATATATCCGACGTCTGCAATTCGCCTCAGGCATTCGCACGATGTGGCGCCTCACACAACGGCAGGTGCGAATGATCCAAGCCAAAGTGCATCAACTCTCGTCAGAGCCACGAGGCCACGTCGCCGTCCTGCTCAACCCGACGTCGAGAGGTCGCCATCTCGCGTCACCGCTCAGAAAACAACGCAACTTTCCTGGATGCTCGCGAAGCACTCCGCAGCTCCTCGTCAGCCAAGCCAGACAGCAAGTTACGCAGTGCGCGGAGTAGCACCCCCTCAGACAAGAATGCACCCCAGACACGTGTCCTTCCCCCATCGACATTCATGCACCGGCGGTGTCACCTCCAACCTGCCAAGGAACGTCGCCACTGCCGGTACCAGCCACTCAGCCACCGGCAACACGGTAAAACAGACCTGGGCAGAAACTGTCAAAAGCTCGAAGTCATCAAATGGCCGCGTCACGCAAGCTTCTCGGCAAGACGCAGCTGTCCCGCCATCTTCAGGCCACATGGAAGCCGCCACTTCCTTCTCGTCGCATCCTTTCAAGTCCAATGAAACCATGATCTTCTCTGCCGTGCGTGACCTAATCCACATACTGCCAACATCCTCGTTCCGTAAGTTCCTTGAAGCCGTCCTAGCGCTCGAGGGCATCGTAGTTGCGCTGCTCTGAATCTCGATTGGAAGAGGCATCCTTAGACCTGCTGATGCCTCCTCTGTGCATCGGTCCCCTGCTAGAGGGCGACGACAGACCCTTGAGGCTTTACAGTGGAACTGTGCAGGACTGCAGACCAGACTGGCAAAGTTGTCCCTGTATCTCTAACAATGAAAAATTCCAATTCTAGCTTTTTGCGAGGCTGGCCTCCCAGGAAATCGCAGCATCCCTGGTTACTTCACCTATAAAAACCCTTCCATGCCAAGCTTTCCAAACGGCAGCGCTGCGCTCCATATCCAAAAAGCTATCCCTCACTACACCGTGGATGTCTCTGACCTCTGCACAGGTAACTGGGACGTCGTAGCGGTGCGTGCTGAGATCGCCTGGCGGCGCCTCACTGTTATTTCAGTTTATATCCGCCCAGGAGGGGGCGCTGCGGAGGTCGCCGGCTTAATGGATTCCCTGCGCACCAGACTAATCGATCCAGTTTTAATCTGTGGGGACTGGAACGCTCATCATGCTCTATGGGGTGACACCAAAGAAGACACAAGGGGCAGGATGGTGGCAGATCAGTTTGCGGAACACCACCTTGTCGTGGCCAACGACGGTTTCTCGACTTTCTTCCGGCTGCTCTGTACTTTCAGTGCCATAGACGTCACTGCCCACTCACCAGAGATCCCACTGTCATGGCGGGTTGCATCCGACACCACGGGCAGTGATCACTTATCAGTCTTCATCGACATCAAAGGCCTACATTGTCTTGAGGTCTCAGTTATTCAATGGGGCCGGTTTCGAGATAACCTAGGGTAGTCTACACGACCCCTCCTGGAGGCGTCAGCGACGCTGGGAATGCGAAGAAAGCCACAATCAAGGCAACCGTGTCTACATCCTTCCCTGCACCCGACCTGACCCTCCTAAACCTTTTTGCAGAGAGACGGCGGGTCCAGCGACTTCTGCGACGTAAGGGTGGCATGATCCTCAAGACCCTCTTCAACAGGATTGACGCTGCCCTCCGAAGCAATGCCAAAAAATGCAGCAAGCGGCAATGGGATTTGAGCTGCTCTTCGGTGAATGCAACCACAAGAGCCCATCGTGTCTGGAGGTTTATGGACAGTCTGTCTGGGAAAGAAAGGTTCAGCCTTCCATTCGCTTCTCTGCAGTGTTGTGCGCGTTCCTCAAATAAAGGAACAAAAGATCGTTCCTCGTTCTTCTTATTTTTGGAACGCGTTCCCGTTACAAGTTTCATGTGCAAAAAAAGGAACTCGTCACCCCCTTACAGTTCTATAAATAAAACGTGTCGTTACATATACGTTACATTTGTATTTTACTGATTACCATATTTGCTAGATCGAGAAAAGTGCCCCTTTTTAATCTGTCCCATCAAATGGCAACATACGAATTTGAATGCCGTGATGGAAGAGCACCAGGAGAAGAAACAAGCTGAAGCAGGTTTCCATATGTTGGTATATTCACCTTAAAAAATCGCAGCTTTGAACCTTATTCATGTTTGTGGTGGGCGATTCAGGCGAGCCAAATGTATTGTTTCCCCGGATTGCACTATGGTTTTACAACAACCTCACACGTTTCAAACTAGCAAAGCACCTAGTTCGAACTTAACAACACTTGCTTCTCAATGTGGCTGTCCACAAGACGAGCAAGTGAAGAAGAGGCTAGGGCTTTTGAAAGGTCAGTCTTGAAAACTAGAAGTCCTTCTCGTGAAGGTTGGATTCATTGTTCAGTTTGAAGGTGGGGGACAATTGCAGAACGAATAAAGGCTAATTTTTGTGTATCTTTTAAGTGACTGATATTCGGGATACAAGTGTGCGTTCGATGTCTAGTAACCTGTTCTTTTGTTGCAACTGTAGGTCTCTTTGTGGAAGTTCAGTGATGGCTGTAGTCGGCCTGAGATTTGTGGGTGCATGAGGATTCGTGGAAGCAAAGAAGTTAGCTAACTTTGAAACGTCCCTCTTTCTGTGCCTTTCCTTTGACTAAAAGTTTTGCTTGTTGTACAGCAGCCTCGAACACTGAAAAAATAATCAATGTTCACAAGCTCTCGTGCACCCGACTGTTACCAAGCGAGGACCTCATAAAATAAAACCCTAAGATAAGTAAGCAAAACTTTAACGAGAAACTGCTCTTCGTGAAGATATTGTTTTTATCCTTGTAGAATTTCCATCTTTGAAATAAAATAAAACATTTCCCACTGGAGTAATAAGAAAAGGAACACCGTTCCTTTTTCTGTTTAAGTAAAAATGTAACGCGTTCTCGTTCCAGTTCCACCGATGCAAATTGGAACGGTGGCGTTCCTTCGTTCCTCCTAAAAGAAACGCGTTCTAGGAACACCGTTCCATACAACACTGCTTCTCTGGCCCTCAGCACGGGAAAGCTACTAACACCCTGGCCGAAGACTTTGCCACTCCATATGCCGCCGCCGTTTCCCAGCCAAACACGTGCTGCCGTGCGGATAAAACACTCTCTACAAGGGTGCCCCTTTCACGGAATCTGAACTCAGATCCGCCCTGAGAACCTGCAAGCGACGAGGGGCACCGGGACCATACGGCGTCACAACGCAGATGTTGCAAAACCTGCCTGATTCACGTTTCCAGGAACTTCTTTCGTCATTCAATGATATCTGAGCCTGATCTGAATTTCCGGCGGTTTGTCGACGGGCATGGGTGGTCCCAGTACTCAAGAGCGGAAAACTCGCCGTAGATTTATCGTCCTAACGGCCGGTGTCCCTCCCCTCATGCATTGCCAATCTCTTAGAGCGGCTGGTACACGCCCGCTTGAACTGGTGGCTGATGGAGCACAAACTCCTCCCGTTAACTATGACCCATGGGTTTAGGTCCCGTCTCTCCGCTCAAGACAGCATCCTAGATATTGTCAGTGCAGTGCAACAGGCTGCAGCTAACCGGAAGTCTACCGTGGCGGCGTTCTTCGGCAGCCAGGCCGCCTTCGACAATGTGCAACCCGCATCAGTCCTGGCCCAACTAACCTCTTGGGGTGTCACGGGAAGAGTTCAGAGCTTCCTCGAGGGTTTCCTCTCGAACTGATCGATCCAAGTCAAACTGGGCAAGATACTCAGCCAACCAAGACCTGTGCACCGTGGTCTACCCCAGGGCAGCGTCCTGTCGCCTCTACTTTTTAACATCGCCATCGCGGGCCACCCATACAGCCACTCTTCCCAACTCAAGGATCCCGACCGAACGCGGGCGACTTATGCATCTGGGTCTCTGGCTTGCGGCATCCGACCTTAAAGGGATACTACAACAAACTTTCGGCGCTTATGTTTGCTCTATATGTGTTCAAAGGACCAGTATTATATCGAACACATCAATATCTTCTTAAGAAAGTGATGGAAATGAATTTTAAAACGAATTAATGGGAATTCAACCGCTCGTCACTCAATGGGCACATTTCGCTACACAATCCTTAGTTTCAGGAATGCACGATAGTATTAATTCTTTTGGGGGGTTACTTATGATAACGTAATGAAGACTGTACGGCCCTTGAATTTTTCTTTTAGAGCGCTGGAGATTTTTAATAAAATCCAGAAATACGACCGCTTTAAATGTTTTTAGCGCGTTTTGAGGCATTTTTGAAATTACAATTATTTAGAAGACAAACGTGACAAAACGCTTGGCCGTACGTACTAGGGGTGCCTCTAATCGTAATTTTAAGACCATGACTAGAAAGCAAATTATTGTTGTATTTGCGTATTTGTGTAAATAAAATCACCCTGTTAATTTTATTTCCAATTTGTTAAACGAGATGGCGACACTAGTACTAGATGCCTCAAACCGGAGATTTTCTTGCTGTTGTTGTTTTTCTCTCGAGCTCGAATTCGACCGCGATGTCTCGTTGCTCGTGAATCGGTAGCACGTGTAGCGAAAGCTCACGCTGTAAAGCTCACTGATCGTGGATTCAATCCACCGCCTTTGCCCTTTTCAACCTGGATGAGAATCGTACCGGCGTGCTGTCATGTATCACTATTGCGTGATGCACGTTAAAGTCGTCAGACAAGCAGCGGTATACTGCACTGTATTTCATCTCCAAGGAAGGCACCAGATGCCCTCAGAGCTGACTAACTTCCCGCTGTATAAACATAGACTCAACAGAATTACAATTGATGGCTCCGTTGGTCGGCACTTTTTGAACGTTGCAAAAAAGTGTAACTAGTCATCAGCAGACTCCTAGCGAAAGGCCTGATAAGGCTCTGAAGGCGACACTTTTGTTGATTCTATTTTTTTTGTGTGTGTCCTATGTTAGCGCGCGTGGTCAAACGCTTGCATACGCTACAAGCGTGGCTCGTAAGCTCCCTAAGATCGTGCAGGGTTGAACAGAGATATCCTAATATGTAGGGTGCCTCAATGTCCTTCTGCATAGGGTGATGCCACCCTTCGTAGTACCAGATGCCGACAGCACGCGCTCACGGGTAAAATAAAAATAAATCGACAATAACAAAATGTCGCCATAGCACAGTCAGCGCCAGAAACGCGTGCCGGGACACGCTCTTTCACGCGCTTCTGAACAAAAAAAAGAAGAAAAATAAAAGTGTGGGACAAAATGGCCAGATGTCTCCACCCTAAGCAAAGCACACATGAAGGCAACCTACTAATATGCATTTGGAAATAAATAAATAAAAAATAGTTGAATGAGTTGCAAAGAAGACTAAAATACTTATTCCGAACAACATTTATTTTATGAAACATTATTTCATATATTTTCATTCTCTGACGACCTTGTTATGGTGGCTAGTGGATATAAACAACAAAAAAAGAAGCACGATTTTAATTATTTTTAACAATTACAATATATTTTCATAACCAACAAACAGGTGCTTACCCTGAGATGCAAATTGAATTTTGACGTTAGCGTTTTGGCGCCCGAAACAATTTTTTTTTTTGTAAATGTAACACTTCCCGTTTTGCGGATTACTAAGAAAACCAAATGAGCCATCACTAGGTAGAAAATACATTTCTACCTAAGGTGAGACGTACGTTTTTTTTTTCTCTTCACTTTTCTAATTTTAGGCAAAATCAAATGAACCTCTAAATAACTTTAGTGTCTTCATAAGGAGCCTAGGGAGTTTACTATGATATTGTCCGTTATGAACACCTGTTTCAATAGTGATCTTACTTTGCCACGGTGGAATGAAGCGGTCCTACCTTACCTGTCTGGAAACAAATTGGGGTGTGTGTATGTTTGTACAGCCTAGAACATAGTCTGCCTCAACGGGCGACTTGTCTCCCGGATGGGGTGAGCAATTTAGCCAGTGCAGTACAACCGGTAGCCTGGGGTCTTTAACGTGCATCACGCTATAGACGTTTCCACTGTTTACAAAAATCACAGTCCACACGTGTTAAATCACAGTCCAGAACGCGCACGTTCGTCGCTTCGGAAAGCGAGCAAATCACGCGCCATACGCACGAACACTGAAAATGGAACCTGCCAAGTGCCCTTTTTTGGAAAGGTGTATACTCCGTTTCAACTTATGTTGTACCGCAGCGAAGGCTAGAAGCGCGAGCTCATAGCGTTGGCAGCTGCCCTTGGTGCACGAGAGCTTGTGCCGCCGAGATGTGCCATAGAGCAAGGAGCTCGCGCTTGTAGCCTTTCCTGCGGTACAACTCAAGATGAAACAGAGTATATTTATTTACAACCGCTATTTATTTGTACCCTTTTCCTCATAGATGGCGCAAGGATTTTTCCGGAACAAACGAGTTGCATGTTCGCTGCTGCGCATGCAGGTCGGGCGCTCGGGGTGGGCTCGGGCCATGGGCTGTTCGCCGCCGACCTCGAGCTAGATCTTCTTCGCTCTGCGTCCGCCGCTGGAGGAAGCTGCCAACAGGCGGCGCGAGATACGAGCCAGTACATGCGTAGATTGCAGTGGCTTGCAAAACGTAGAATAAGCTCTGATTTCCGAATGAATTCGAAGTTCCATCCACGTTCGAAATTATCGAAAGCACAAGGTGCGGCGTTGCGGCCGTTTCGACCACCACATTTAACACGCAAACGTTGTTTTGCAAAAAAGAAAAAAAAAAGGAAAAAAAAGATTGAGCTTAATTTAAAGCTAGAAAGCAAAAAAGAAATAAAGTGGCAGTTTTGCACTTCCAATGTCGTATATCGGCCTGCTCTTCGTCTGAATACTGGTTTGCAAACCCGCTCTCAGGTTGTGTGGAGTAAAGCCCATCTACCCTGGGAAAAGTGGCGCCAATCACTTTTGTGGAAATGCTAGAGACACGTGCCGTGCGCCACTTCTGGGAAGAGCTAGAGCCACTAAATGAGCTGCACTTAGAGTATCGGCACTCTGTTCCCCGACATTGTTGTGGGCGCCGGCATTTTGGTGCTTGTGCAGAGTAGACACAACTGCCAATCGTCATGATTCAAAAGTGCGACTTCCTCAGCAATAGATTCGGTGTTAGGAAGCTCATATAAAATTGCTTTGTTAGGAAGCTCATTTAGTGACTCTAGTCCAAGCAAGTGGCGCGGCTCTACTACTCGTCCACAATCGCTCGCCAAGTGCACAGCAGCTGACAAGATTGGCAACGGGTATGGCAAGAAAGGACACTTTCCGTCTGTCTGCCTGTCAGCGAAAAAGAACCACCCAAATACACAAAGTCATGTTGCACTCGAGTTATCCTCGTAAATTCCATAAGTTAAAGGCACTGCCGGCAAGTGCAGTCTAAATTAATTTGATAAAATCACGCTTTCAAGTACCGCGAACCATTGTTGTGGAAACGCGCAAGACACGTGCGAGGAGCGGGTGCTCCGCTGCCATTCGCTTTTTCAGTACTGCGCCGACAACTGCAGACTAAATTCATTTGATAAAATTCACGCTTTCAAGTACCGCCAACCATTGTTGCGGAAACGCGCAAGACACGTGCGAGGAGCGGGTGCTCCGCTGCCGTTCGCTTCCAAGGGCCGCTCATTTCAGTACTGCGCCCACAACTGCTTCCAAGAGCCGCTCGAGACACGGGCTTTGTGCCCTGGCGCATTTGACGCCACTTGCAAGACAAACGCAAACACATCGAAAGGCTTGAGTCCAGACAGATAAAGAGGGATCGGTGGCCAAGTGCAATGAAGAAAAAAAAAAGATCTGTGGCCGAGTGGGCTAGAGCACTCCAGCTCGGAGCACGTGGAGCGAAAGCTCGCGCTGTATAACCCAGGGATCCTGGGTTTAATCCCCACCCCTGCCCGTTTCGATCTAAATGAGCATCGTCCCGGCGTGCGGTCGTGTATTATTACTATTGCGTGATGTACGTTAAAGACCCCAGGCTACCGGTTCTAATGCACTGACTAAATTGATCACCTACAGCTGGGAGACAAGTCGACCGTTGAGGCAGACTATGTTCTAGGCTGTGTAAACATACACACACCCCAATTTGTTTCCAGACAGGTAAGGTAGCACCGCTTCGTTCCACCGTGACATAATAAGATCACTGTTGAAAGAGGTGTTCGTAACAAACAATAGCTTAGTGAACTCCCGAGGTAACTTATGAAGACACTAAAGTTATTGTGAGGTTCATTTGATTTTGCCTAAAAATTAGAAAGGTGAAGAGAAAAAAAAAAAAAGAAACGTACGCGTCACCTTAGGTAGAAACGTATTTTCTACCTATTGATGGCCCAATTGCTTTTCTGAGTATTCCGCAAAACAAAAGTGTTAAATTTACAAAAAAAAAAATGTTTTGGGCGCCAAAACGCTAACGTCAAAATTCAATTTGCATCTCAGAGTAAGCAGCTGTTTGTTGGTTAAGAAAATATATTGTAATGAACATTTTGTAGAAATACGCGGTGCGCATGCACGGAGTATTTCATGCGCCTGGGTTCGAGAGTATCTAGTTCCAAACAATCCGCCATCTTGCATTTCTCGCCTTTGAGCGGTTTCGTTGTGTCGACCTCGGGGCGGAAGATTACGCACGATGGGGACAAAGGTGAGCTTGGGGGAGCCGTATCTATAGGTCACATCACCTCAATATGGGTGAACAGGAGGTAGCTGACGTTTTGGGTGTGGAACGGGTGGGAGAGGCCTTGGGCGCGCGTTGTTTTCCAGTCACCTAGTCTCGAACCGATTCGCGTGTCTAGGTGGCAGCACCTATTCGCCAAGAGGTCCATTGTTCAAAAGAGTAGAATTCATGCTTCTTTTTTGTTTTTCATATCCACTAGCCACCAAACAAGGTCTGCAGAGATTGAGAATATCTGAAATAATGTTTCATAAAATAAATGTTGTTTGGAATAAGTATTTTAGCCTTCTTTGCAACTCATTCAACTATTTTTTTTATTTCCAAATACATATTTGTAGGGTGCCTTCATCTGCGCTTTGCTTAGGGTGGAGACATCTGGCCAATTTGTCCCACACTTTTATTTTTATTTTTTCGTTCAGAAGCGCGTGAAAGAGCGTGTCCCGGCACGGGTTTGTGGCGCTGACTGTGCTATGGCGACATTTTGTTTTCGTCGATTTATTTGTATTTTACCCGTGAGCGCGTGCTGTCGGCATCGGGTACTACAAAGGGTGGCATCACCCTAAGCAGAAGGACATTGAGGCACCGTAGGATATCTCTGCTCAACCCTGCACGATCTTAGGGTGCTTACGAGCCACGCTTGTAGCGTATGCAAGCGTTTGACCACGCGCGCTAACATAGCACACACAAAAAAATAGAATCAACAAATGTATCGCCTTTACACTTTTTTTGGAACGTTCAAAAAGTGCCAACCAGCGGAGCCATCAATTGTAATTTTGTTGTGTCTATGTTTATACAGCGGGAAGTTAGTCAGCTCTGAGGGCATCTGGTGTCTTCGTTGGAGATGAAAGACAGTGCAGTATACCACTGCTTGTCTGACATCTTAAACGTGCATCACGCAATAGTGATACATGCAGACTTGTACCGTACGCATTACAAGTAATCAAATTACTTGTAATCGATAACTTTTTTAAGTAATTTTGTAATCAATCGATTACTTTGATTAGGCAGTAATCACAAGAGTATTCTGATTACTTTTTGAAGTAATAAATATTACTTCTAACCCCCTGCACACACCTTCTTTTTTTCTGAAATAAAAAAAAAAAATATTTGCTTTTTTTTTCGAGCAGAAAAAAGAATAATTTTTGCGGAGCTGTAGGAAACGAGGTCAACCCCTTTGTATGTACAATTTCTGTGGAATGTTCGTTTTTTTTTTCGCGCTGGGACTGGGACTGGGAAGCCCCAGGGAAGCCCCAGTGCGTGACAAAGGCCATTCAAGGCGAAGTTTGAGGGAGCAGAATGTAGCTTTGTAAGTCCTTCGTTCAAACTAGCGCCCTCACGCAAACACACACAGAAATATTTAAAAAAAAAACAATCCTGCTTACGGTATCTACATGCAGCCCGTAGGAAAACCAGAACCGAAGAATGTCTAAAGCGGATGCAAAATATAACAAAGCCAGTTCAAATATTTTCCTATTTCCCCTACGTAGTCTTTGTGACAAGCAAGGTTTCGAGTTGAGAACTGGTCGGGGCGATCTCTTCCGCTAATGGATACAAGACATGATCTCGGGGAAACGAAGGATACAAGACATACATCGGGGAAACGAAGAACTTTCAGGAGAGAATCCGCCAGCATAAGAACGATGTTCGAAAGTTCGACCATGAACGAAGCGCCGTAGCCGAGCACTGCGACGTCAAGGACCACATAATTGACTTTGCCAACACCAGCATCCTGGCTGTTGAGACCCATCCCAGACATAGACTTTTTATTGAATCCTGGCACATACAAACGACGCCAGGAAACATAAACAGATCCCTCGGCACACTGCCGACCGTCTACGTGAACGGACTTCGCCACCTCATCGATGCGAAACGGTAGACACTGCCGTAGAAGAAGAAGAAAACAGAATACTGCTCCTCAACGGCCATAGCCGCAGTCAACCCCTGAAGAAGAGGCCGAGCCGGTCTCGAAACGTAGGGTTCCGCCTTTAGGATTTGGTTGGTGTATATTTTATTTATTATTATTGTTGCTCCCCAACCAGAGAGACGTCTCTCAAATGTTCACCTTCAAGACATGATCCGTTTCAAATCCTGGAGCTGCTGCTCTTTTGTGTAACAAGCGAGTTCATCCATATGTGAATAGTAAAATGAGCAACAATCAATATCCAGAACCCCCTCCGCTCCCCCCCCCCCCCCCCCCAAGCTGGCGAACGCCCAAATCATTAAACTTCTTCAAACGAATTCTATGCTTGTGTCCGCAATTTGAAGGTGCAACGACCACGAAGAGGGAACCCATTTTTTCTTCTTCAATACTTGTGAAAATGTGAAATATAGGTTCAAAGTAGTTCATTGTTATGAGCGCTAAACATGTAAGTCTTCACACAAAAAAGTAATCAGAAAAGTAACGGTTACTTCTTCAAGTAATGTCCAATTACTTTTGCTGACGAGTAATCAGGTAATCTAATCGAATACTTTTTAGCCAAGAGTGATAGTAATAGGGGCTTTGCAGAATGTCGGGCAACACTGTACTCCCCATGGTGGCAAGACTGAGCACATCGCCACCTGGACGCCATTAGAAAGGAAGCTCTCGTCTGCTTGCGAGCTGCTCATGCAGTTTCGAGACTGAATCAATATGCCTACCCACTGCTGCGTACCGCTCTGTAAGCGGTACGGATACACGAACGAGTCCGGACGAAAGGTATTTACGCGTCACGTTGTTCGCGTCATTAGTCGTGCAATTTATTTGGACAATCTTTCAAGCTGCGTCGCTCGGTCGCTTTCTTGGTACTTCAATTTCTTTCCTTTTTGTTCTGTAAAGAACGTACTCTTAGTGTTTCGCTACAAGACAGGCCCGTTCAGCTCGCCGATCACGCAGCTAGTGCTTTTGCGGCAGTTTGAGTTTGCCGATGTGAACAGAAATTTTCGCGTGTCGCTGTGTTGCTTTTGTTACGATCAAAATTTAACGCGCTGTAACGAGACGTTTCTGTCGGGCGCCGCACACAGAGCACGATGACCTGACAGTTTCAATGCGTTTGGTTTGTTTTTCCGCGACGTTTGTCGAGTTTGCGCGTGATCCTGTTTTCCAGCGAGGTCAACATTGCACCGCTGTGCGAACTACGGCAGGTTCGTCACGAGGGGCGTAAAATGCACTAGAAGCCTCCATTTCATGTGAAAAGCAACAAATGCACATGCTCACTTTGATACTTCATTTGCAGGTTTCCTATATCACAAGTTCCCGACCGATGTGGCGATGAAAAAGAGATGGATTGCAGCGATCAAGAGAGATGAAGGACCAAATTGTAGCCTCGATCGTAGCTCCTTTCTGTGGACGATCTTCCCGAATAAAAATCGAGAATGCGCTGCTCACTGAGTAATGGCACAACGGCAAGGTTATTCTCCCAACCGGTTATAGGAAAGACGACCTGGAGCGAAGCGCAGGCCATGTCGTCGAGCCTTCCTTTCTCATGGCGGCTAGGGAGCGGCTGCACAGCGTTGCCAGACTACCGCATGGCTCTTCGGCTACACCCGTAGCATTTTGAAAAGCCTCTATTGTAATCGATTACGTTTTTTTAGTAACGTGTACAAGACCGGATACTTGACAGCACGCCGGTACGATGCTCATCCAGATTGAAGCGGGCAGAGGTGGTGGATTAAATCCACGATCAGTGAGCTTTACAGCGTGAGCTTTCGCTACACGTGCTACCAATCCACGAGCAACGAGACATCGCGGTCGAATTCGAGCTCGAGAGAAAAACAACAACAACAAAAACAAGAAAATCTCCGGTTTGAGGCAGAGCCGTTTATTGAGAGAGTTTGGCCATACATTGGTTTGAATAGGCGAGCATCTCGGGCCAACCACAGGCCGCGAAACAGCCCCTAGCGGTGGTCGCGTGCTCTAAATTTGTGCCACGACTATACTTCGTTTCACCTTATGTGCGAGCGAAGGCAAAACTGGAAGCGCGAGCACGGAAGCTCCGTGCGTTCAGGCTTTGCTCGAGCGCGCGAGCTGGGGAGAAATGCAAAAAGCGCTGGTCTCGCGCTTCTAGCTTTGGCTTCGCTCGCAGGTAAAGTGAAACGAAGTATAATTTGAGCCGTGCCGAGCGGAACTCCGCGTCTCAAGACGCTCGCGCACCCCACCCTTTGCACTGCTTTCTTTCAGCCAGTCTCAGGACGCTGTTCTAGCAGTGCAGACAAAGGCATGGGCACGAGCTCGTGGCTTTGGAAAGTGCCTCCTATGCACGAGGTCTCGTACAAACAATAGCGTTTCGCTGAGCTAGGCTCACGCGCCTGTGCCTTTGTCTTCACTGTCGACATTTGTGAGATGGAGTAGAGGTCTCCTGATTGGTCGACGCTGTGTCACAAATTTAGTTTACGCTCTAAGCGTGGGGGGAATATTCGGCGCTGGCGGCGGCCTTTGCTCCGCCTATTGTCCAAACTCTCCTAATATACGGCTCTGGTTTGAGGCATTTAGTACTAGTGTCGCCATCTGGTTTATCAAGTTTGAAATAAAATTAACAGGGTGATTTTATTTACACAAATACGCAAATACAACAAGACTTTGCTTTCTCGTCATGGTCTTAAAATTAAGATTAGAGGCACCCCTAGCACGTACGGCCAAGCGTTTTGTCACGTTTGTCTTCTAAATAATTGTATTTTCAAAAATGCCTTAAAACGCGCTAATTTAACAGTCAAAACGGTCATATTTCTGGATTTTATTAAAAATCTCCAGAGCTCTAAAAGAAAAATCCAAGGGCCGCACAATCTTCATTACGTTATCATATGTAACCCCCAAAGGAATGAATACTACCGTGCATTCCTGAAACTCAGGTTTGTGTAGCGAAATTTGCCCATTGAGTGACGAGCGGTTGAATCCCCCTTAAACGATTAGCAAAGAGCACCTGGTGGATGTCGCTAATGCCTCGTTTGTAATACCCATCTGGGAACCTTGAGAGGTAGTGACGACGTTTGTCTCGCCTCCAGCCACGACGAGAGAAGAAGGGAAGGAGGAACTCCACTCTTCCCGACAATCCCTTTTGTGTGACCCAGAAGTCGCTATTGTCCCTCTACAAGATTATAGATTTGTTGCCACTTCGGGACCACTTTTGATGTATGGGCGGGATAGGACGCTAAACACACCAGTCGGAGACGCGATCCAGGCACCATACGACAGCGTCGGATGTCACGTGGTCTCCGCTGGCTGTTCTCCAAGCGCTTTCCAGAGTGGGCCGTTTATAACGAAAAATACAGCCACCAGGCTCAAAATACAAACGTGCGATTGTCATTTACGGATATTGCGGATCATATTCAACCTATTTTTGAACGCGACGGGTATATTTCAAATTTCGTTGAAGTATCTCTTTAAAGGTCATAATTCAATCTGCAATAAATAAGATCCAGGCCTTCCTCGAGGGTCAAGGTCTTTCGATTTCCGACCACAAGGCTGCAGCCATGGTCTTCTCTGGAAGGAATCACCGGTTGCGGGAAATCAAGCTCTAGTTGGACTCCCAACCCGGGGCGCCTTGTATGAAAGCACCGCTTTCTCCGAATTACTCTTGAGAAGTGGCACCACCAGGTAAAGGTCGTCACGACTTCCAACATTTCTTCCCGGAACGCTGTGCGTCGGGTCGGAGGGCAGAACTGGGGCAACTCTTCCCGATCCATGCTGACCCTTCACTCTTCTTTGGTGGTGAGCCGATTCATGTACAGCTTGCCATTCATAGACCTCCTTCCCAGTCAGGCCGACAAGCTCGAACGGCTGCACCTTGCGGGCCTGTGAACTTCGTTGGGCGTCCTTAGAAGCGCAAAAAATTAGAGGGTGTACGAGGAGGCCCGATTGCTTCCTTTGCATTTCCAAGCCTCCCAACGCCTTATGCTACAGATCCTTCGTTTAGAAGAGACCCACCCTGGCAAGGCACTGATAAAGAGGCTCAGACCCGCACTCAGTCCAAGCTCCGCCGCGCCACCCAGACCTTTGTCGCACTTGGATGGGAACCCCCCCCCCCCCCCCCCCCCCCAGATATCCAACCCTCACGGCACGACACCCCCTTGGGAGGCAGGCCTGCATTTAGCAGAATTCCTACCCGGCGCTCGCAAGAAGGCCAACACGCCCTTTCTGGTTCTCAAGGCAGCTGCCGAAGAACAACCGGCAACAAGGTACCCTCGGTATCTACAAATATACACGGACGAATCGGTGGACCGGGTTCGGCAAAGCAGCACGGCAGCCTTTGACATCCCGGACTTACAAGAAGACTGGAGGGCCCGCACTTCCCACATGGTGTCGTCCACGACCGCTGAACTTCTCGCGATCAAGGAAGCCCTGGCTGCGACGCAGTCCTTGCCTCCACAATTAATCGCTGTCTTCACGGACTCCCGCGGAGGAATTCAGCGTATACGCAAGCCTGGCCCATGCCCCACTTCAAACGAGGTGAGACGTGTAGCCCGCCAGCTTGAAGAATATAGGACACTCCATCTCGCTCCAGTGGGTCACGTTCCATGTGGGCCACCGCGAAAACGAGATCGTGGACCACATAGCCTCACGTGCTCACGACGTAATTCCTACGCTCGGGGCGCCTCCTCGATCGCAGACGCTACCAGCAAGCCGTCCAGGCTTTCTTCTCAGACCTCTACCCCTGGAGTGGCTCAAAGCGGCCACCTTGCCTGACTCAAGGGTTTAAACGGTCCGACCCGACGCTGCTCTTCCGTCTTAGAACAGAGAGCGCATACGCAAGGAGGCTCCTTCACCGGTTTGGACGCATAGACACTCCTGTCAGCGGTGTGCGCGGTCACCAAGGACGAGGCTCATGTAGTCTGGGGATTGCCCTCTACACGGTGAAGCTCGGAGAACGTTTCTTTCCGCCCTATCCTCACACCTCATCCGGCCAACGACAGCATCGGACGTAGTTTACCCTGAAGGTTCCAATCATAGAAGACGGATCATACAGTCCCTCCTACTGGGCTTCCGACGAGAGACCGGCCTAGCAAAGCAACTATGACGCCCCCTCCTGCTCTTCGGCGAAGTGCCATCAGCCCAGCCCGGACTCGCTGTCTGGCTCACTGAGACATGAATGCTACTGGTTTCTGTTGCCCCCCCCCCCCTCCCCATCCTCACCTAAACCTCTCTTTTTACCTTTCCCCCAGCCCAGGGCGGAACAACGCTTGCACTTTAGGCAAAGCTAAACCTGCCCTCCCCCCACATCATGACACCCCACTCGACTGGGCGCTTGCTCAACGCCTTATCGCGGCGTGAAAGAGCAGAACAGCGAGACTACGCGCATGTGGCAGAAGGCGCACGCCTAGTCTGGCTGACTTGATGTTTCACGCCGAAATAAGGCGCTGATCTTCCGGCCGGTCGGTGTTCGCGCTGATATTGTTAAAGAATCTGAGCAGCCAACAAAATGGGCATTGACCCCGTAAGTGATTACGTCACAACATGGCGTCTGGGTCCAAACAAACCGTTGCTACGGACGTTGCTATGGACTAATGCATGGAGACTCCACATGAGGCCAAACTTTTGCTTACAAGTAAGTTAATAATTTTTTGTAAGCAACCTAACTTCTTGATGTCTAATTATGAAGATGGTCTTGTCGTCTCAGTGTCGTGTTGCAACAATGAAAGCCATTTCTGAAGTATTGCGTCGGTAAAATGAGAATTGCGTCGGTAAACCAGCGACAAAAACAAGTGCATCGCCATGGCCGTAGAGGCCTCCGCAGTGTGCGTTTCTTTCTGTGAAGAACCCAGCTTCGTTCAGAGGAGTGAAAATGCCATAAAATCAAACCACGTCATGCAGATCAGTTACGACGACGACCTGAAGTGCATTACCGGCGTAGTGCAGGCCAGCATGAGAAACGAATCGCACGTCGTCGAGGTAAGTCGTTTGTTATTATTATTATTGCGGTTGTAAGGTTATTAAAGAATTGCATGTCTATCGTGATTTCGCAGTATTTTTCCCCCCTTTCTTTTTCTTGAAGATCTCCATCGAACCCGCGATGCGAGTACAATCTGTAATAAACTCACCTTATGTTTTTTGTCCAGTTCTTTCGCGCTTTGGGGTCTTGCGGAAATCTGAAGAAACCGTAAGAATCTTTCTCCACGCGATGGTTACATTCAGGTACGAAGCACATTCCCATAGCACGAGTCCGCAAACAAAATTTAGGATCTCAACCGATCGCCTGAAGTGCTTTTCTCACGGGTGCAATGCGATCTTTTGCAGACGATCATCTCGATCGACGCCCGGACTTTCGATAAACCATAATTTGCATCGCACCCTACTATGAATTCTTATAACTGTCTGAAACTCATCATATTCCAAGCAAATGCAATATCAGAATCGTCTTCATTCACACGATTCCGAGACGCCGGCGCTGGCTTGGCCGGCGGGCGTGTGGGCAGACGGCATACTACTTGCATTCGTCGTCTGCTGCAGGCATCTTGAGGACCGGAAGTTGCAGTCGTAAATATTTCAGAAACAAGCGATTACCGGCACACTTCTCTCGAAACATATATGACATTCAAGCTTTCTATATCTGTGATTTTTAGAAGTCTAAATCCTACTCCTGATTTTTAAACGGTCGGGTTTTCGTAGCGAAACCTAGCCACATGTATTTGTCCATAAAAACGACCCTAGCAACGGTTTGTTTGGACCCAAACGCCGCTATTAGGTGAGCGGCGTTTGGCCACTTCCGGTTCCTTGGGAATTTTTGTTAAGCTTTTGACAAATGATGACGATCATCTGCAAGGCTGTCTAACCGCTCATTCACACTGGAAGCGGATCCGCGTTCGCAAAGCGGTTGCGAACGCGGTTGTATAAAGGCCTGTTCACACATGCAGCGGAGCGCTACGAGCATAGCGCTGACCTCGCGCTAAGCGCGTGCTGACGGGAGCGTTCACCAGCATTGTATCGCACCGTCAAAACTGTTACTCATGGCAGACGCTAAGTAGCTGACGGCACGTGAGAAGCGCTACATTAGCGCTTCGCTGCATGTGGGAACCGGCCTTGCACGCGCACTTGATGTCATCAAGTGCGCGTGCAATGGTACTGTATCTTTATACAACCGCGTTCGCAACCGCTTTGCGAACGCGGATCCGCTTCCAGTGTGAATGAGCGGTTAGTATGGTTCTGAAAACTACAGTCTGGAGGTTTCATAATTATGCTTGCACAGGCTTGCAGCTTATTGTCGTCGCTTGCCACTAGTGAAACAAAATTTCTTAAGGAACCGCAAGTTGTCACGTGCAGCGTAATGAGATAGCTGAAACTGAATTTACCCCCCATTCACACTGGAAGCGGATCCGCGTTCGCGAAGCGGTTGCAAACGCGGTTGTATAAAGATCTAGCAACGTTATTAGATTAACTCAGTTACGGAACTGTTCATAGACGCTGCATGCACGAACAGTACCCCCCCTCACTCACCACGACTCGCCCAGATTCGCTCGACGCGCCGCCGGACGGCTGCTTTGGTAACTGAATCGGGATACGTTCGTTTCAACGTCACTAGAAACGTAAAAACCAACGAAAAAAACTCTTTTTGTAGTAACTTTTATTGGAGATTAGTACAAAATGGGGGCGGGTGATGTTTTCTAAAATGTTTAGTTTTCAAGGTTTTGCAGCACAATTAATATTGTTTTTATACAACCATGCCTCAGCGGGGATTTCAGGTAGCGCGTCCCGACCTAGGCGCATTTTAACTGTGGGGGGTATTTCGCGGCGCGTCCGCAAGGGAGACGGGGGTGGAACCCCTGTAACCCGATTGAAGCCAAAAATAGATGTCACGTGCTGTTCCTCGAGTGACCGCTGCGGGAGAAATGGCGGCGTTGTGATCGCTATTTGGCGCTTCAGATGTGCTCTTTATAATGCACAGTTATGAAATGAAAATATAGATGGCGCTTCGAACGACTCTAGGCGGATTGAGGTGAGTGAGGGGGGGTACCCCCCTCCGCGGGAGTTCCACAACTGAGGTAATCTAGTAACGTTGAGATCTAGTGCAATTGCACGCGCATTTGATGTCATCAAATGCGCGTGCAATTGTACTGAATCCTTATACAACCGCGTTCGCAACCGCTTTGCGAACGCGGATCCGCTTCCAGTGTGAATGAGCCCTTAACGGCGTTGTCAGCACGAGCCCGCTCCAAAGAAAAGAAAAGGACGAATTCGTCCTTTTCTTCAGCCTTTTTGTCAACACCTGTCTTGTCTGCTTGTTCACGCGTCAGCTGCTCGTGCCACCGAACGCCCGAGAAAAGACAAGTGCGTGCACAGCTCCGACAGCCGGTACCTTCGGAACGCCGTCCCTCATGACGGATCCGGCGGCCAGGGCAAGTCCCGTAGCAAGACCCAGCTCGTTCATCCTCGCCGCTCTGTAAGCTAGCGGCATTATCCCATCCCTCGAGATACGCAGTCAGAGTGCTAATGCATTACACAAAAGTCAGCCTGCAGAAACTCGATGAGGCGTGTTTCTTTTTTCTTTTATTTTTCTCTATATGTTCTTTCACATTGGCCATCCGAAAACTGTCTCCAATCATGTTGTATGCATGAAGCAGTTGTGCTTAAAGCATAATCGATATTTCTATCATCATATCTACCGCCAGCGCCGTGCTTTTTACATGTTGTACGGGCAGTGTGGCTGCGAGTTCTCTTTCCTGCAGAGTACCTAGGGAATGGCCAATCTACGGCGACTAATTGGGGGAGGGGGGGCATGTACTGCCGCCATAACTGAATGCGTTGCTGTTCAGCACGTGCGGACGGCGGACTTCCACGGCGCTTTTGCAACGTGAATTCCGCGCCGTCAAGATTTCCGGTCCTGGGAACCTGTAAGTGTGAGTTCGTTCTGAGTAAGCACAGTGAACAGTGCATTCAAGTATGGCGTCCAGTGAATACCACCCATAGGTGGTGAACTAACCTGGGAGAAAAAAACAATGGCTTTTGCGAGTAATACTATTCTAAATATTGCCTTTGATGGTTTGGGTCTTCTGTGGCGATCGTAGGAATTCAAGCGGGAAACGTTTCAGGACCTGGCAGTGCCTTCGTCAGTCCGGCCAAAAATCTAACTAACTTCGTTTTTCCTCAACGGTATAAAAACGTCACGCGAAGAGTAATAATCCGAAATAAAGAAAAAAATACTTACGAAGTACACACCATATTTTGCGGCGATGTTTGAGCGCATGCTCAGAACGAGCTCACATCAATAGCCTGCTGAGACGGGCAATCTTGATGGTGCGGAATGCATGTTTCAAAAGAACTGCGGAAGCTTGCCGTGAGCACGCACTCAGCGGTCGCGCGCACTGAAGGCCGGCAGTGAATACTCCCTATAAATATTTTATAACTCTCTCGCTAATGGTTTGATACAATAGAACAAAAAGGGCAATATATTTCATTATATAGGGTTTCTGAGTCACCAGGCTCGATCTAAGATATATCGTAAAAATCGACGCTTGCACGAAGCAGTTTCATTTTTTTTTTTGTCAAAGGTGTATTTTACAGGTCCGTTTTTTCATGTAAAATTACAAAGCGTAGCTCCATTTCTGTAAAAAATAGGGACAAAAAACTTATCCGGGTAAGCGGCGGACGGCAAACAATCTACGAAAACTCCCTAATAGGAAGTTTTCGTAGATCGTTTTCGCCGTCCCGCAATGCCCTTTGCAATCCGCTACGATTCTCCGAACTGTATAGACCTTTCCAGCGGCAGTCTCGAACGAAGCGGTTTACAGCGCGCGTCCCTGGTTTTGAGAGGGTACGTCAGTGTTGTTCGACTGCGCTGGGCTGTGGTATTTTCTAGTCAGTGGGCTGTGGCAGCCTGCGTAGGCGCACTTCCGGACGCTGGTGGAGGCTAAATTGACGCGTTCTATTTTTTATTTTGTGTTCTATGGCGAATAGAATTTCTCGGGATTTTTAAGAACGCATTGTACTATTTTTGGGAACAAACACAAAGAAATGAAAGCTGTTTTGGTGAGTCCGTGCGCGACAGAACAAATACAACAGGAATGTTTGTTTCATATTATGTTGATCTTGTTACGGCACTATACACTCAGCCGTGTCAATCTACAATGGTCTTAATCGTCGAAAATATTTGACCACAGAGGATATCCGAACTGCATGGATATTTTCCGCACACAACATGAAATTCAACGAGTCTCATCAATCAAATAACATATATTGTGTACGTACCCCACGGTGCCGCGTTATCCGAACAGGGTTTGAGAAAGGTCTCAAATAACACAGCATATTCAATATTGCCGCCCGCAGGGCCGAGAAAGCAACGCTCGGTCACCGACATCTATACTTTGTTTCACCTTAGTCCGAGCGTGGCCGACGTTATGAGCCGAAGGTCCAATCTAATGGCGAAAACGTCGCACCGTCATGGCGTGCTCTCCGCAGTTAATAGGACCAGCGGTGTTTGCCGTCTTTCTGTGCGTGCTCCTCCGCGAGCTCGTCCTATCGAGAGCGAAGAACACCATGACGTTGCGCTTTTTGCGCTGTTTGATTGGACCTTCAGCTCACAACAACGGGTTCGCTCGGACCTAAGCTGAAACCAAGTATAGAAGATTCGCGTTCATTCTCGCACCAGACGTAACTTTCCACCTCCTTTGTTGTTCTCGGAAGTGCCAGTTCATCCTCGCCCCAAGCGCGCGACACTCGAGCCTTCTTTGCCGAACTTTCGAGATAGTGACGCACTGTAGATAAGCAGCTACCCGTGACCTTGTCGAGTCAGTCTCGCTCGCGCTCTCTGTTTCGCCGCCGAATCGCCGCCTGCTTTTCTGCTGCCTCGACGCTCTTTCGTTACTTATAGCCAGCCGGCAACGGCCAGGCGGCGCCAGCAGAGTGAGAGCCCCCGGTTATACCCTGTCTCGTCGGAACTTGGCAAAGGGTGAACGATAAGCCCCACATAGCGTGCCGAAGGCTTCGAAATGCTCGACGTATACGAGCGCAACGCCCAAATATTGGAGCATGACGCAGCGAAAAGCCTGATACTTCTTCGGACTAGAGGCGCGCTCCGGTGATACGCAGTCACGTTCCCATTGGCCCGCCTGGGCCGTAGCTTCCGCTGTACTGGCATTATACGCGATCACGGCTTCCTGGGATACCCAGTATTTCTTGCTTCAGACACTAGGCTAAGCGGCGCCACAAGAGTGAAAGCTCTCGCTTGAACAATGCAGCCGCCCCTCCTAGGGGTACCCAATATTTCTTGCTTCAGTTGCTAGATGGCGCCAAACCAAACAGCATTGCAGGTTGCCTATTCTTGGTTGGCACAAGTTCGCCCATTAAACCTTTATTTTCAGTTCAATCTTCGCCTTCTCGTCGCCTTAATTCGTGACAATATACAGTGTCGACGACAGTCACTTCACAACGATCGGACGGAATCTAGCGTGTTTTGGGGCACGTTTTGAAGAGAGCTGCTTTTTTGCGCAGCTTCAAAGCAAATGAACGAACGTGTCTATTCCGTCCGCACACCCCGGACCCAACCCTATCAGCTATTTTTCGAGAAACCCGGAACATAGCCGGGAAGGCTTTCTGAAGATTATCTTAACGAAAATGATCCTCCAAGAACGTCGAACTGCCTGCGTTGCGTGCTGCTTGACATTCACTCTCTTCGTTTCCTGCGAAGGCCGTTCAGGCAACGAGCCCTGGTATTCCCTGGTTCTCACAGTGGAAGATAACACAGAAAGGGTAAGCATCCTAAACAGGCAAATAAAGTAAAAACTTCCAAGAAAAGCCTGCGAACTCCGAATGCACAATGCAGGCGGGCAATCGTGCTGACCGGGTCTCCACAGCTCAGGCGGGAGGCAGACATTTCTGGCTGATAGAGGTCGCTCGATTCGCAAAATGGCGGCGGCCAGAGAGCTCTTTTTGCAAAGGTCTATACAGTCAAGGCCATCGGCGCACAGGCGCAGTAGAGGCTTCTTCGTTGCGGAGGGCTTAGCGGTGTGGGAAACGCGGTCTACGAAAACTCCCTAATATCTGGCCGACCAAATCAGAGAGGCGCCGCGCCGAGCGGCGCATTCGTCACAGTGACGTAGGGACGCCTGCACCGGTTGCTACGGATACTGCCGTGCGCTGCCGCGCGGCGCCCCTTTTCATCGCTCATGCGTCCCCTACTTAACGGACGGCCGACGCACCGCTTTCATGGCCGCCTCCATTGATCTCAATGACAATTGCTGGATCGCGCTTCCCGCTCCCGCGAGTGAAGCCACCGACGGCCATCTTGCACGCAGGCGATTTGCGCTTTTGCTAGCATTACAGGGGCTGGCGACAGCGTGCTGAAGACAAGTTTTCTGCTCGTCCGTCGTCATATTCATCGAACAAGATTTTTAAGATCCTGTGTAAGGGTTGAGACTTGTTGTTGAAAACACGTGGACATTTTTATGAAAGTGCAGTGCAGCAGGAAAAAGCCACAACTTGTCGAAAGCAAGTTTCGCCGGTCTCGCGGCATGATCAAAACATTCCTTGGCACGCCGAAATGCTGCGTCTCTGTGCCTTTTGTACGACTGATTTGATTGCCATAAGTGTCTAGTAAACAAAAAACAAAAAAAAAATGAAAGCCGTTTACAACTCCCTGTAACGCCGAATTAGAGCGCAGCTCTTGAGGAGGAGGGGAAGGCACGGGGGGGGGGGGTCACGTGACCTAGGGGGGGGGGGGTCACGTGGCCTGGGGGTCACGTGACCTCGAGGGGGAGGGGGGCGGAGAAAATTTTTCCGCTAAATTTAGCGGGGAAAATATTCCGTGAAATTTAGCGGGGAAAATTTTCCGCTAGATTTAGCGGGGAAAAATTTCCGCTAAATTTAGCGGGGAAAATTTTCCGCTAAATTTAGCGAGTAAAAGTTTCCGCTAAATTAGCGGGGAAAATTTTCCGCTAAATTTAGCGGGGAAAATATTCCGCTAGATCTAGCGGGGCAAATGTTCTGCAAAATTTAGCGGGTAAAATTTTTCCGCTAAATTTAGCGGGAACATTTTTCCGCTAAATTTAGCGGGGAAAGTTTTCCGTTAAATTTAGCGGGGAAATTTACCCATTATGCACCGCGCGGTTACGCCGACGGTGACGCCGACGGCGACGCCGATGGCGACGCCGACGCCGCTCAAGCCGGAAACGGGCGCCTAAGAGCTGCGCTCTAAAACGCGCTGCTGGTGCCGCCTTCTTCCCCACTCTCCCCCCTCTTCCGTCGCCACTGGACGCTGGGTCAAGCTCGTTTCTGGACCGCGAGTGCCGCAAGTTACAAATACAGTAGTCAGAGCAAAAGTAAAACGCTGCCCAGAGGTACATACGGCTTCACGCACATTGCACTCGCAAAGCACATCCACGCGGCGCCGAAACGAATCTTGATCGGCATCCAAGCTTGCGAAGGCACACGGACGCAACACTTCGGCGTGTCAAGAAAGCTTTGATCACGCCGCGAGACCGGCGACACTTGCTTTGGACGAGTTGTCCCTTTAAATGTGGCTTCACGCACATTGCACACGCAAACGACATTCACACGACGTCGGTTTTTGATCGGTTTCCAACAGTGTTGTGCCCGTTACCGAAAATAAGTAACGAAATAGCGTTACTCGTTAGTTTGGGAAAACGCTAAAGCGTTACAGAGCTACGTTAACATTTTGCAAATGTAACGAAATAACAGTGTCGTTACTTGACATCACTAACGGACGTTACTTCTGCGTTAGTGTGTCGTTACTTTGTGTTTCATTGTAAGTATACGACAGCTGTTAGTATATGACTGTAGAGTCTCAACTACAAACGTCTCCATAAGATTGTCCAACAGTTCTTGAGAAACGAGAGTTTGATGCATACGGTCGATCTTCCTCTGCTTCAGCAAGGGTGTGTTGGGAAAGTGGGTTGTAGTCTCGGTCTTTCGTTTCTTTGAAATTACAGGGAACTCTGATAGCTTTTGCGAATGGAGGGACTGGCGGAAAAGAAAAACAATTAGGACTGATACGAAGCACCGCTGTTAATTTCTAGTTATCAGTGGTGTGGAACAACGAAATATTAACGAAATAAACTCCATCACGAATTAGTATAGAGGAAAACACTCTAAATAAATAGTAAACTTAAACAAACATCGTTGCCAACAATCAAGTCAACAGTACAGCAAAAGGCACAGCCACGTAAGCAATACATGCACGAGCTTGCTTCGTTGACGCAGAAAACTACCAGAAACATTTGCGGACTAGAAGCCAGCCCTGCAGCTTCAGTGCATCAGATGTCAGTGCCCGCACATGAGGTATGATTACAAGACGGCATCAGTCAGTCAATGTTGCCACTCGACCAAACTGAACATTGACGTGCCAGGAGCGTCTTCCGACAACAAGGAGCGCAGGTACTACGGCTGAACGCCTGACACGAGGCTGCGCAGAAAGAACTTGTTAAGGAACCATTTGCTAAGAATAAATAATTATGTAATTAAGTGGAAATAAACATATTTGGTACACTAACCAAATAAACATATTTCCGCTTGCCTTGACGCCTTCAGAGTCTGTACACCAGGAATTCTGTTCACTGCATGCGCTAGACCTTTTGAGGACACTCGCATCTCTGACCCTTCAATATTATTTAATGGGACATACCAGACTGGCAGACTTGTGTATGGGGCTGCACTCGTTCCACCTCTACTGAACATGTGGTGCATCCGAAAACTAACTCCAGTGGTGTGAAGATGTTATTTATTAATTTATTCCCTCCAGGGGCCTCTTTAGGCATTGCAGAGAGGATACTTAAAACTACACACGATAATAACATCAAAGCACACAGACATGCAAAAGCACAAAACGGGCCCAGCTACCAAAAGTAAGTACTACACTCGTAAGAAATAATTATTGCTGTAACTTGTTAATTGCAAAAACAAACACACCTCTGAGCATCTAGTTTAATAGTATGTGTTGATGCATTGTTGTATAGGAGGTCACTTTCTATATGTATGACAAAATAGACCCTTTGCAAAACTCCATCAAGCAACACAACTGTCACCATTTGTTTTCGCCGTAGAGCACATGGATGGGTTCCAGTTCACGTCGAACGCTAATGCAGCATTCGAGTTCAATAGGCGCCGAGCCGAGTTCACAGTGATGGCTGACATAACATTCTTGTCGAACAAATACCCAAAGTATGAAGGCCTTGGGTAATTAGAGTAGTATACCTACTGTAATTCGTTTCATCACAATTTGGCAAACGGCGAAGGGTATACAGTTTCGGTGAGTCAATATGCACGTTGGAAAGAGACACATGACAACATATCATCAGAGTGCTTGCCTGCACAGATTTGTCGTACACCTTCACTCCATCTCTCTGATTGACTCGAGGGGACTGTGGCGGTTGCCCTTTTCCAAGTTACGGCGAAACGAAATATAGGCGGCCAACACTTTTGAAAAGTCTATTGAAAAGACTGAAAGGAATGGTAGTCAACATTTCTCAACAAGACTGCTTCTTCGAGCAAGGAATGAACACAAATATGAGTGGTCTTGTCCAGGTAATTAGAACAAGTAAATAATTGACCGACTAGTACAATGCTCTCTTGATGAAAAACGTTATACGCCTCACAAATGGGCTCAATTTCGTGTTCTGCGCCTGAGAAAGGAGGTGCGAAGGTGGGAGAGGAGGTTGATGACGATTCCGACTAAGCTTCGCCCTCGCAGATGTCAGTTAATCTTCTATTTCCAAGTTTAATTACATTTAACGAAATGATATGGGAAATTCTATCTCTGGACCTCTAAAGAGTGGGGCTGCATTCTTTTTAAGATTCTAGATGTTAGAATGATGGATTAGACAACCATCTAAGAGGCGTATGATCATACACATATAATCACTGTGGACTATGGATACCGATCGGCAAGGTAAAGAGCCTACCAATACCGATTTCTAAGGGACATCTGATGCAATGTGTTGTGCACTGATCAATCAAGAATGTGAAGACTTGCTGTGTTCTGAGTTCCAAGGGGACAAATAAACTGTTTTATGAACATAAGTAATTAACTTTTTTTTTCAGAATGATTAGTTCGAATGCTTTGTAAGAGTTCGCATGCACAGCAATTAAGGGCCAAACACATGCGCGTCTGAACTGTCCGATTCCGCATGCGAACCGCCGGAACGACCTTCGAGGGCGAGGGTTTTCGTAGCCTCCGGTGCGACGAAAACCCTCGCCCTCGAAGGTCGTTCCGGCGGTTCGCACGCGAAATCGGACAGTTTGGACGCGCATGCGTTTGGCCCTTTAAGCAAACGCCAGCTTTTCACTTCAAAAAAGTATTGCGATCGAATGTAGAATCGTCGATTAGCACAAAAGGTTAAAGATCGCAGTAGCTTCCACGCTAAAAGTTGCTATAGTTATTCGGTGACGCAGGGCTGAAACAACTTTCCCTAGGCCCTAACGCGACGTATACCTTTCACTTCGATTCTTAAGGCTGAACTCCATGGAGCGAATTATGCGACGAATAACTGACGAACGCCGCCCGACGGCACGCTCGCTTTGCGCGTCACGTAGCACCCACTGCGCTGATGCCACGCGCAAAGCAAAAGCCGCCGGGCGAAATTCGTCAATTTTTCGCTGTATATTCGTCCCATGGAGTTTAGCCTTTATACATTCCAATGTTCAAACGAAGCTAGAAAAATGTGAATATTTTATGCTAGAAGTTTATCGTAAAATTATTGATAAGTACAAAACGTAAAGATCGCAGGAGCTTACTTGCTAAAAGTTGCTATGATTATGCAGTTACTTCGGGCTGAAACAAATTCCCCTAGGCCCTACGTCCGACGCATACGTTTCGCGTCGATTCTCAGGCATTCCAACGTTCAAACAAAGCTATATTGCGAAAACATCATGCTAAAAGCGCTTGAAGTTCTATCGATCCTCGAACTCATCCGGGAATCTCCGAGCAACGGTACAGCGATACGGTTGATGCTCTCACAGGCGTTAGTATCGAGATGATCCTGAGCGATCTTGCGTAAAAAGGTGATAAAGTCTCATTCCTTTATATTTTCACATTATACTTTTGTCATCGAGCACGAAGAAGCCCAAAATTGTCGGAAAGCAGCTGCACATCACGGCTACCGCGCTTCGAACAAACTCGCATCCGCCAGCTCTGGGCGCTGCCACCTTACCGGTGACGTCACGGCTCTTGTGAGGTCACGTGATGAGTGGTCACATTTCCGTACAACATGGCGGCAACCGGGGCGGTGTCACTTCCGAACTTACTGTTTACCACTCTAAGCCCCTCTACCTCGTTGGAGGTGCCACTAATCTGTGGGAGGGGCATAGAGCGGCCCGTTACCTCCAACTTATGGTCTGTTCACACGATGCATCTTTTAGGCGCGCAACAGTTTCGCGACACTCAAGTTTCGCGAAATGTGCTCGTTCACACGTACCGCTTCACGTGCAACAACGATGACGTTTAGAGTCGCGAAAATAGTTTCGGTGTTGACCATAATGTGGCGCTCCGAATCAGACCGCTATTTATCTGGGGACCTGCTTTGCGCATTTTATGCAGTCAATTCACTTTAATTTTTTTTTTATCACATACTGCACTACTTGGAGCGATCTCGCATGTGCGCAAAGCCGATTGAGGCGGCAACCTGTACGTGCAGGACATGTGCCGGCGCCGAGCCCGTACGCAGCCAATTCATTGCCAAAGCTCCTATCAATGCACATGGTATTCATAGAAACGCTACGTGCCCAATCTGGTTACTTCTCGGCGCCCATGTCTGCCCCGATTTTACTCTGCCAACTGTTTCAGAGAGCGCACATGGTTTCACGTTCGCTTGTAAACTAAGCAAACTTGGTTTCAGTTTACTCGATGGTCTATTATACCCTTGTTACACGGGCACACTTAACAATACTTGCCGACAACATTCTGCGGCTATGCAGTCAAAGCTATGGGTACTATGGGTGAACGTGCGCTCGAGCATCTTGAGCACCTCTCAAAGCAGTGCACGCGCTCTCTTCCCTTCTTATGAAATAGCTGTCCGAAAGTATAGTGCGGTATCTGTGGTGCCGCGTAACAGCAGTTAAAGCTGAATTAACCGCGGTTAAGGCGGCGGTCCCACGGCCCCAACTATAATACCGGTGGCAGCTCTGCTAACGCTCCTGTTTGCTGTGCGAATGTCGCGTCTGTGTGCGTGTTACGTGTTTCGTTCTTTTTGCAAATATATAGCCAATGCATCATCACTTTTTTAGTGCAAAACATGATACGCATTTTTCAAAACTTAACGCACAATAAGAAAACAAAAAGTGCAAGTTTTGATATTTTCAAAGACATACCTCTACGCATTCCAAGTTTCTAGACTTACAATGCATCCAAGACGCGTTCTTATTTTTTTATTGAATAGAAGAAGGACTCGTCTAGTTCCGTGCATACGTGTTTTTGTTAATTAGCACGCTCACATTTTTTAATATGTATTCAAAAAGAGCCTTTTTTATGTGATTTTGAAGTCTAGTAACTCAGTTTCACATCATAACGCAGCAACGACATTTAAGGGCATGCTTGTGGTAAACATAGGAACTCAGAATACAAAATATTAGAAGTGCAACGTCAGCCGTTTTCTTGTAAACACAACTTGAAAATGGTAAAATTTCTAAAAATTCCCTTAACGCGTTCTTGGTTTTCTCAGACAGCGTTCTGGCATCTGACCTAATTTTTTTTTACTTGTATGCTAGAGGAACTGAGCTGGTTCACTAGAAGCGTGATTTTTTCGTATTCATATTCAGATTTGTTTAAAATATGTTTAAATCATGGGACTATTTTGAAGCTCGACTCTGTACGCAAGAAACCGGTTTCAAAGAAGAGGGCAGCTATTTAAGCAACAATTCTTCAATTAGTGCTTTTCTCGTTTTAATTAAAATCACTTTCTATGATTGTAATTTTTTTAAAGCATACTAATTGTCCTAAATAATAAAAAGAACCTATGCTGTAGCAGACGACGCGCACTTGCGCCATCTTTTGAAAGGTGGCTGAAATTCGAGGTTGAGAAGTTCAGGAAAAGCGGCGCTGGGGGGATTCTGTCCCTGATGCAGAGGATTCTTTTCTCAAATATTTCCTCGCGCTACTTCCTCGTTCTTGCAATGAGTAAATAATCTTACAAGAAAAAGAAGAAAAAAACAAGGGTCACGAGCAAGTTCTCGAAAACATCTAGTACCTATAAATAAGCTATGCAATGCTCCCTGCCATGTTCCGACACCACGAAAGGTGCGTATATTGAGCTCCATATGATGGTGACGACAAAGGGGAATTTCTTTTCCTTCACTCCAAGATTTTTACCCGACATTTTTCTTTTTCAGGTTCCAGCTTTCCAACCGCTCTGGTTCTGTTTTGTTCGGCATCGTGCAGGAATTTTAGATTTTTAGTTTTAACGTTACTCTACTTGTAGAAAACTTACGGAGAGTGTTATGTGTAAACCGCAGTGACTGGTCCTCATGGTAAGGCAACAAACAGCCAGTCATCGTGGTTCAAATCTGAGGCTCAGGAAAAGGGTCTAATAAACCCCCTTTCCATGCAGTGCCCTATCAAAAGCGTTGCACATGTGCGAAACCCTCACTACGGTCGTCTTTCTTTGGATTAATTTTTATTTCATTTTTTCAAATAAGAACAATGTCAGACGATCAACTTTCATGGTGTTGGTTTAATAATGCAACGACTCCAGGCTTCCACTTTGCGTTTACACCAACCACGACTCTTGTCCTTTGCAACTAATTATAAGCAGCCAGGTCAGACTTGCTAGAAACAGCGTCCCAGCTGAGACTTTGCGAAAGAAAGCAATGCCAAAACCAGCGCTCGAGCTGAGCGGGACTCAAGCCGCGTCTCAAGACAGTCGTGCGCCCAACCTTTTGCAGTGCTTTCTTTCACTCAGTCTCAGCTGAGACGAGCAAGCCGGTCCAGGATCACAACTCGTGAAGTTTCCTCGCGCTTCTCTTTCGTTTTTCAGAGTCCCCGCAATGAGTATTGCGAAATAAAATCAAGCGAGATGCTGAGTGCTGCCCTGCCATGTTCTTCCATGTCCGGGCTAGAGAGCGGTTTCCTCGTGGCCTTCACTCTCGCCGAGGAGCAATGGAACTTCTTTAGCGGCGTAGGGGTGCGACCACACAACCATGCCCAACGCCGCCTGAGCCATCCTGAACAACTGTTCCCTGACCAATGCGATTGAAAATGTGTGCAATTATACTTGCTTGAAATAACTGTAGTGAGCAGATTGAAATAAGTTTCGGCTTACAATAATTAAATTCTTGTCTATACAAACTTGTTTCTTAAGGAAACGAAGAGAAAGACGTGTTCCGCATAAGTCCCTGAAGGCAGCTGGCCTCACGACCTGTAGGCCCAATTACTCTAGAAACTTATCCAACTCAACCCCCGAGCAAAGGGGACAACATGGTGAAAAGGACGTGCCTCTCAGAAGGAATTAAAGCACTGTAGGAGCGGTAGGGTTACAGCGACCCCTCCAAGCTGCCGCCGCAGGGAGCTACTACTCCCGGTGCAATGGCTGTAAGAGATCATGCCTGTTCACTCTAGCCTAGGTTGCCTACATGTCTGTCTGTCTCAGGGTGAAGACATCCATTGTTGCTCTGGATGTGCCAGCGCGTGACGCTCTCGCGCACTCGGTGCGTGATTTGGGCGGTAAAATAGCGTCTATGCACTAGCCAAAGCTTCGGGCTCGAGCTGAGTGACACCGGATTGCGCGCACTTCAAAATGCATAAAAAAACGTTTGGACGGAAAAATGGCTGAGTTGTCACCACTTCATGTGGTCTTCGGTTCAGGCACGTAGCCAGGATTTTGTTTCGGGGGGGGGGGGGGGGGGGGGGGCGCCCATGACAAAATGCTGTATGAGGTGGAGGGGGGAGAGGGGGTCTCAGCAAAATGGAAGATTTCGGGGGACGGCCGGGCCCCATGCCCCCCCCCCCCCCCCCCCCCTGGCTACGTGCCTGCTTCGGTTCGTTGTCATTTGAAAAGAGAAGACGGTCTACGGTGTTTTTCCATTTGAACGTGAACGTGCAGACGGCTATAGGAACGTGAAGACACACTGATCTTTAGATGGTCCAGACCACTTGGCGGTTCTCCCGTGAACATGTTGTAAAAATAAAAATAAATATTGTGTGCGTGAGTTAATAATAATAATAATAATAATCCTTATTTCCAGACATATATGTGTCTGAGGGGCTGCGGCAAAAGAATACAAAAGAAAATTCCGCACAGACACTTTTCATTGCTTACGTGTGGGAATATGAAAGCATTGCAGTCCTTTTGGTGAAAAGTTTTCGATTTATTTTTTCGACATGCGTTATTTTTGCTGATTCGGTGTGTGACGCGCGGGAAACAACGCGCTCATGTTATACACTCACGACGTGGCGCCACCTTCTCCGCATTGGCTGCACCGTTACGTGCCCAATGACGCACGCACTTGGACACACCTTTAGTCAGCCATATGGTTGTGACGGGACGTGTGCAATGTCGCACGCACACCTTAGTCAGGCAGGACCTTGGAGCCGCCGTGGAGTCGGAAAGCGTACCCGTCTCGCACCCCGGAGGCCCGGATTCGATTCCCATCCAGACCGAAATGTACTAAAGTTTGTTTCGAAAGTCGTTCATTTACTTTGCTTATAGGAACTTGGGCTACAAAATACACTTTTACTCTTTTCTTGGACATGCAGAGTCTTCGACCTCGGCGTACTATTTCAACAATATTAGGGTGGTTATTTATAAGGTCAGATAATTGGTATTCAAGTTTAATCAAACTAACATCAAAATGATGAGTTATATAAAGCGCCCTTTTGAACACCCGTCTTGAAAAAAAAAAGTCTGCTATTGCTTGTTTTATTATAGATCAAAATGCAGTGAAAGACTATAAGATACACAAGCACAAACACGCATACTAAAAGCGCAAGGCCATAGTGGATGGTTTGCGCTTGATTGCTTTGACCGGTGACAACAAACGCACTATAGGATGTTGAGCTCCGTGACATAGTCTTTTTTTGGTTCTGCTTGATTGGCCTCATTGACCTGTTATGTCGGCTGCGCTCTGACTTACAGCGAAAATGAATTTAAACGTTTTTGTCGTGCAAAAGATCTTTCATTAACGAAATGCTGACATGGCATGTCTTATATATTTTCTTTAACGTTTGATACCATTCTTCACTGATTGATTGACTATGTTTTTAATTCTTGAATAGTTAAAACGATAGCTACTGGCTTGTGAGCCTCTCGATCTCAAGCTAGGCACTCTCGATCGGGTCGATGAGCTAGCTGGGCTCCGCTTCTGTGCGAACTGGGCACTGCTACCACCACTGGCACGTTTGCTGGCATTTGTGTCAGCGGGAGCACGCGCTGAGCGCTGAACGTGCACGGGCGAGCAGCAGAAAGGAGGAAATTAAGAGCAGAGGAGGAACATCACTGCCACGAGCTTGTTTTCCGGCCACACGGATGAGTGCCGCCATCTAGTGGTTGAACTAGTGGCTTGTTCAAGATGGCCGCCGTGGGACCGCCGCCTTAAGTGTGCCGTGTAACAGGGGTATTATACCCCTGTTACATGGGCACCCTTAACCTTGGTTAACTCAGCTTAACTGCTGTTGCGCGGCACCACAGATACCGCACTATACTCTCGGACAGCTATTCCATAACAAGTGAAGAGCGCGCGTGCACTGCTTCGATAGATGCTCAAAATGCTCAAGCGCATGTTGGCCCATAGCTTTGATTGCATAGCCGCAGAATGTTGTCCGCAAGTATTGTGCGCTAACTGTGGCTCAGCGTAACTGCAGTTAAGTGCGCCCGTGTAACAAGGGTATTATCCAGCGGTATCGTCGCGACAACAACGCTATGAGCACTATTCTAATATCGCCGACTCCCGCTAATTGTCTTCGTCCATCGCTGGATTTTTTTCCGATATGCTACTCACTCTTCCTTCAGTGGTGCTTGACGTGCTTGCGGAAGCGCCGGCAGTGTCCACCGTTCGTGGTTTCGGTTTTTTTCGGATTTGGCTCGGCTACAACACCGGCAGTGGCGCTGGTCTTCTCAAACAGCTCGCTCCCCCCTCAAAGGCCACGTGAGAGCGTTTCTGAGCGGCCATTGGCGGCGCCCTCAGAGTGATTGACAGGACTCGGCAAAGTTTCAGCAAAAGCTCGCTCCAGAAGCGAGGTGTGCGCGCAACTTTTTTTAGATGCGCGCGTCCTTTTCGGACTCGTTCAGACGGCGCAACCATTTCGCGAAACTACATTTCGCGACACTAGATGCGCGAGAAAAATGCATCGTGTGAACGGGTCTTAAATTCAAGGGCGTAAACATTGGGCGCTCTTTTTTTTCCTGGAAAAATATTAGTGCTTTCTAGAGGCCCTTTAAAGTGACACTGACGCCCCGCAAAAATGTAGTTTGTTTTTTTTTGCCATGCGATCCAATATGGAGTCACGAGACTCCCAAAGTAATTTTTTTGCTACAGAGTCAAGTATATTTTTAATAAAACCAAAATGTGCAACTGCTCGAAACCGAAACACGAGCACGGACTAATTGCGGGACATGTCGATTACAGTGGAGGGAGAAAAAAAATGAAAGCCGTTTACAACTCCCTGTAAGGCCGAATTAGAGCGCAGCTCTTGAGGAGGAGGAGGGATGGTAAGTAGAGGGGGCAATGCCCCTCCTGCTCTCCTGCCCTCCCGCATTTAGGGGAAAATTTTCAGCTAGATTTAGCGGGGAAAATTTTCCGCTAGATTTAGCGGGGAAAATTTTCCGCTAGATTTAGTGGGGAAAATAATCCGCTAGATTTAGCGGGGAAAATTTTTCGCTAGATTTAGCGGGGAAAATTTTCCGCTAGATTTAGCCGGAAAAAGTTTCCGCTAGATTTAGCGGGGAAAATTTCCCGCTAAATTTGGCGGGGAATTTTTTCCGCTAAATTTAGCGGGCAAAATTTTCCGCTAAATTTAGCGGGGAAAATTTTCCGCTAGATTTAGCGGGTAAACTTTTCCGCTAGATTTAGCGGGGAAAATTTTCGCTAGATTTAGCGAGGAAAATTTTCCTGCTAGATTTAGCGGGTAAAACTTTCCGCTAAATTTAGCGGGAAATATTTTACGCTAGATTTAGCGGGAAACTTTTCCGCTAAATTTAGCGGGAAAATTTTCCGCTAGATTTAGCGGGGAAATTTTCCACTAAATTTAGCGGGGAAAATTTTCCACTAGATTTAGCGGGGAAATTTTTCCCGCTAAATTTAGCGGGAACTTTTTCTGCTAAATTTAGCGGGGAAATTTTTCCGCTAAGTTTAGCGGGGAAATTTACCCATGATGCACCGCGCGGTTACGCCGACGCCGACGCCGACGGCGACGGCGACGCCGATGCCGCTCAAGCCGGAAACGGGCGCCTAAGAACTGCGCTCTAATATATAAGGGGATAGAGTTGCCGGAAGTCACGTGGCTACACGATCGCGTTTTTTTCGCTTTGTCGGTTGTGCGAATGCAGACGACAGTTTTAACATTGCAAAGGTCAAGCACATAAGGGAAACTCCTCGTTCACAGTAATGCGGCCAGTGGACTGTAGATCAGAAAATTTGCTGCCAATTTCCTTCTGCAAAGACACTTCCCAGGCTTGAAGTCGGGCAGCCTCACGGATTGTCCACATTGGCACCTAGGAAAGAAATCGGATGTATGCATATTTAACACCAAGTACGCACTTCGCGTTTGACGTTTGCGCGTGTTTTAAGCTCTGACCAATCCGTGTTGGTAAGAGGAGCGACGTCTTCAACCAGGAGAAGGGGCGACGACTCGGCGACGTCTTCGTGCGAATCAGCTTAGTGGACGGGGGTGTCGTACGGAATAAACCCTATTGCTTTGATCGATAAAA
This sequence comes from Ixodes persulcatus, assembly GCA_013358835.2. NCBI lineage: Eukaryota > Metazoa > Arthropoda > Arachnida > Ixodida > Ixodidae > Ixodes > Ixodes persulcatus. The sequence continues at coordinate 136,603 of JABSTQ010010431.1, forward strand.
ACTTTCAGCCTTTCCACTCTGGTGAAGAAGGAAGACGAGCGAAGCTGTACTATGGTCAGACGACCTCAAGGACGACTTCTTGGACGACCTCAAGGACGACGCCTAAGGACGACGTCTAGGACGACCTCAAGGACGACGTCTAGGACGACCTCAAGGACGACTTCTAAGACGACCTCGAGGACGACGCCTAGAGGACGACCGCAGGGACAACATCTAGACGACCTGAAGGACGACACATAGGACGACCTCAGGGACGACGTCTAGGACGACCTCAATTACGACTTCTAGGACGACCTCGAGGACAACCTCTCAAACAACCTCAAGGACGACGTTTACGACGACCTCAAGGACGACTTCTAGGACGACCTCGAGGATGACATCTACGACTACGCCTAGAGAGCCTGGCTGGAAAGGTTGACGCCATCTATGAGCAAGGCCGGCAAGCCGATTGTCTGGTTGCCGCCATCGCTCATAGGTGGTGGTAGCAGTCCAGAGTTTTGTGTCGACATTTCTTTGCGGGGCACACGATTCTGGGGAAACTATCCCTTTACAGCTCCGCTGGCAAAAATTGCTCTTTGGAAGCTAGCCAGATTCGCCGGTACCGCGAACGAGAGTTCTGAAGTAGAGGTCCCACGCACGTCGTTTGCAACCATCGTCCTCTTCGTTCAGCCGTCCAACCCGCGACTCCTGCAATACGACGCCAGGTTGATAATTACACAGTGCATGTGCTTCCGGCACTGTGCAACTTTTGTTTTAAATAAACGTATTTGCAGTTTCTTAGAAGCAACAAGAAATGAGTTTAATATTTTTTTTTTTAGTTTTTAATATTAAGTGTGTGCCTTTCATGACCCGCGACTGTGATTATATTTGGTGGTTGCGTCTGAACGGTACGTGACCATGAATAACAAAGTGAGCGCAATAGACCGATCTCACCAAGCGTTCCACGCATGCGTGACGCCGCCATAACTGTAGTTTGTAGGAGGCAGACGCCAATTCACGAGACAGCTCATGCCACCTCGTGCTCTGCTCGCGCAGACCTCCAGCACGGTTGTCGCGCGTGCAGAAAGACTACAGCTCCCACGATGCATGTCGGCCGCGGTGGCGTACTCAAACTAGCTGGTGAGATCGGTCTATTCAAACCGTCCAGTCTTTGATCGGCGGTTATCGGGAGAAAAAGAACGAATTTTGAGCCGAAAATTGTATTTTAGGTAGCTGAGCTTTCATGTGTTATTTACAAATAAATCCTTGGCAATCATAAATATCCTGTCAACCTGTGGATATCCCTTTAAAAAGATCTTTTTTGTTTTCAGTGTCTTTAAAGAACAGAAAGATGCGCCCCCTTTAGGTGTCGCAAGCTTCTGAATTACGTGTTACTTGCGGTGTATATATATTCTGTAAACACAATACACTAAGCCACTCATCTTAAGCAGAGTTGTTACGTGGGCACCTGCATTTTTGTCGCCCTGATTCAAACGAAAGCTTTACCTGGGGGTCTGACTAATACCCAATTCACACGGCAGAGAAAAGGTACCTTTAGCTTACGTCCTTTAGCTGAAGTTATTTGTAGTAAACGGCGTTCTTGATCACACGATAGGTGAACGGAGTACTTTAAGTTGATGTCGATTGCATTCCTGCTAAACCGCGAGAGGAGCACGTGATAAATAATTATCCTCGAAATCGGTTTGACGCGCAGTTTTTTTCATTATTTTTTGTGAAATATCACAATTAAAACCTAAATATTATTTGTGTTTGCTTTTGCGGCCCTTCATTGTTTTTCCCAAGTCCAAAGACGCACCTAATTGAGGCTTGTTTTGAAACGTCCGACCCGTCTGGCCACACTGGCCCGATATCATCTGCGTTTACGAGTTGGCATTGCGAGCTGGGCGAGGTTTTTCTGTTTAAGAGCTCCGTTTTTCCGCAAAGTTCTGACTGAAGTAGCTAAATAGTGACCGGCAAAAACGAACCACGTCGGAGTCTCACGGTTACGCCTGTCACGACATCGAAAGGGATGGACGACGACGAAGATAAAGGGTTCTGGGCGGGAGAGTCGGACGACTCGTCTGCAACCTCGAAAAAGAGCTCGCAGTGGTTCATCGCGTTCGGGTTCGTAGCAGACATTGTTTTTCACGTGCCGCCGCTGCTACCTGCTAGCTGGAGTACGCGTTCCTCGTTAATGTATTATTCTATCACATTTGTGTTCCCAATAATTTCAAAATTTGCTACTTATATATATTGAATTTGTTATAAGGAATTAAACAAGATATATTTATATATCTGTGATTTTTATTTCGAGTTCGTGGGTCCGAGGCTACTCCCTGTAGCGTGATTACGATCTCCAGCTCCCTTAATTACAGGCACCTGTGCAAAAGGTACCTTTACGTTGCCGTGCGAATTGGGTATTAAACGGATGCTTAACCAAACATTTCAGTTTCTATAATAAGTGGCGCACGATCTGTCCTTGAGCCAGTGGCCACCGGTGTGCACGGGCACACGCACCGAAGTTGACGTCATAGTCCCCCATTCCAAACCCCTCTATTAGCGGCGATATGTTTTGGTGGCGCCCTCCTGTGGTTCCCCCTTGTGACGTCATTACCTTGCAAACAACAAGTTCGATGGTGTTTGTCAATAGCATGGTGGAAGCTTGAAATCATTGCGCTCTCAAAAGAACACTGCCAACACCGTCAAAATTAAAGTTCTTTCATTCCTCTTATTTCCGTCGATGATAAATCCCCTTTCCGACGTCATAGTCAGCGTTCGGCCAATCGTGGAAGGCCGACCACAGCGACGCTTTCGGTCGCGCACGGGCCTAATAGCAAGTATTCACTGGCGGCCATAGCCGTGTGCACGACTGCTGAGCGCGTGCTGATGGCGAGCTTCCACAGTTCTTTTGTAACGTGCATTCCGCACCCTCAAGATTGCCGGTCTTAGCAGCCTATTAATCTGGGCTCGTTCAGAGCATGCGCTCTAGACATCACCCACAAATATGGCGCCCAGTGAATACTCCTTATAGGGAGTATTCACTGGCGGCCATATCTGTGTGCGCAGCTGCTGAGCGCGTGCTGACGGCGAGCTTCCGCAGTCCTTTTGGAGCGTGCATTTAGCACCATCAAGGTTGCCGGTCTTAGCAGGCTATTAATGTGAGCTCGTTGTGGGCATGCGCTCTAAACATCGCCCTCAAATATGGCGTCCAGTGAATACCTTCTATTAGCGGCGAGATGTTTTGGTGGCGCCCTCCTGTGGTTCCCCCTTGTGACGTCATTACCTTGCAAACAACAAGTTCGATGGTGTTTGTAAATAGCATGGTGGATGCTTGAAATCATTGCGCTCTCAAAGGAACACTGCCAACACCGTCAAAATTAAAGTTTTTTAATTCCCCTTATTTCCGTCGAGGATAAATCCCCTTTCCCACGTCATAGTCAGCGTTCGGCCAATCGTGGAAGGCCGACCATAGCGACGCTTTCGGTCGCGCACGGGGCTAATACTAGGAAAAGTGGCGTCTTTCATTGTTGTGGAAATGTTCGAGACACGTGCCGCGCGCCACTTCTGGGAAGAACATGGCGTCTGAAATCTAGCTTGGTGGTGCGCTCTGCCGCCCCGATCTTCCCAAGGGCTGCACGTTGCACGTGTCTCGTGCATCGATGCACCAGGCGCTACTTTTGAAACATGAAGGGGCTTTACCCCATTCACGCCTAAGGCGACAGTGAAATGATTGAGCTCCAGGAAAAAGGAGAATAAAGACAAGTTTTTCATCTCCACAGTGGGGTCTAATGTAAAAGGTAATCGGTTAATTTGTCTAACAAGCACGTAGCTTTCACTTTTGGAGATAAAAAGCCTTTTTTTTATTCTCCTTTGGCTCGAAGCCTATACACCTTTTTCGTTTAGCCTCGCACCCAGCCACGTCGTCCCCATATCCGGTATGCGTTCCGAGAAAAAAGCAAGAGATTACAACCCCGAACAAGTAAAAAAGTATATAAGGGTCATTACAAGAACGACTGACGATTGCAATTAAAATGTTAACACATTCTACTGTCGAGGGGAGAAGAAAGAGACGTTTTCACGCATACCGGAAGTGCCACAATTGAAGATGGCGGCGCCCACGTAGAAAAGGTGTATACATTTCACTGTCATCTTAAGCGCGAATGGGGGACTATGACGTCAATTTCGTAGCGCGTGCTCGCGCACACTGACGGCTGCTGGCTCGTGGAAAGAACGTGCGCCACTTATTATGGGCACTATATTGTTTGGTTTAGGGTGCCTTCATGTGCGCTTTGCTTAGGGTGGAGACATCTGGCCATTTTGTCCCACACTTTTATTTTTCTTTTTTGTTCAGAAGCGCGTGAAAGCGCGTGTCCCTGCACGCGTTTGTGGCGCTGACTGTGCTATGGCGACATTTTGTTTTCGTCGATTTCTTTGTATTTTCCCCGTGAGCGCGTGCTGTCGGCATCGGGTACTACAAAGGATGGCATCACCCTAAACAGAAGGACATTGAGGCACCCTAGTTTGGTTCTTTATCCCTTTAAACGGAGTCTATATGACTTTCACTGCTTTCTATAATTTCGCTGCTGCAGGATAGACATTCCCTGGGAGTGCATGGTACTCGTTCTCCTCCTCTTCGCTTCGGTGGCCTCGGGTCTAGCGTTGGCCGCGTACGCGCTCTTCGCTCGTTTCTCCGAGCACGACCCACGCACGGACGCCAAGCCGTCCAGCTTCGGAGACTTCCGGTCGTACGCCGCCGTCACGGACGCCATCCAGTGCGCCCCGGTTACCAGGTGAGAGAAAACGAGCTTCGGTTGTCAAGGCCGACACTTCCGCTTACTGTCCGTCGTTCAGTCTTCTGAACGACGGACAGTAAGCGGAAGTGTCGGCCTTGACAACCGAAGTCGTCGTTCAGTGTTAACTGAACGACGGACAGTACGGCCGTTCACGTGTAAACAACATAAAAATAACAAATATATACAGGCTATAAGTCTGTTCATTGTTAAGAAGAGCAATAGGAGCGGTACCCACAAAGGCCTTTACTTTCAGCCAGCGCCGAGCTCCTGTACTTGCTTTCCCCTCAATAACCGTAACAAAAGATTCCGGCCCCTCGCGGAGCTTTACTAATTTCCCCGTTTATGCGGATAATGAAAATATATAAAAGTCCTTTTTAGATGAGATACATGCTACCTTAACAAGACGTGCACTTTTCAAACGTCAAAGGCATCGCTTCTTCCTCCGTCAACCAAATCGTGTAAGAACTACTTCGCGCGGCGTTTGAACAATGCGCTAAACTTGCTTTTTTTAGGTGACTAGTACAGAAGGTGTTTTTTGACAAAATGAATGCTGAAAAAAAAAAAAAAACCACGAATTGTAGCCAGAATAAAAATAACACTTCAGCATTGATGCGTTATGGGAAGCTCTCAAAACTTCAAGCTTCCTCCGCCCATCAAACCCCTTAGTCCTTCAAACCCATTCAGTCCTTCAAACCCTTCAGCCTTTCAGACCTTTCCATCTTTCAGACCCTTCCGCCTTTCAGACCCTCTGAGCCATTCGATCGTTTAGACGCCAAAATGACTGTGAACCATAGACCAAAAATGCAGTTTAAAACGTTATTAAAAATTTATTACATGTATGTTGTAACCCAAAAAGACGATAAGCACCAACCTTTACTAAAACCTGGGCGCAAACAGCTGTAGGCAAAAGTGATCCGACCAAATAGAGACAACCGAGTTCTTTTCTCGCAAAAAATATCTTTTGAGGTACTCAGAATACCGCTGGGTAAATTCCTGAGATGTACGGTAGTTTATCAAATATAACCGAGCAGGTGCACCACACGCACACATGCGCACTGTCAGTAGTAGCACATTTAGCGAAAACCGCGAACGCGCAACCAACATCCGCCGTTGTTGAGAAATCCTGAGCACGGTCACGGTGCCGTCTCATGATGGCGTCGCAATGGAGTCTCCTGCGTCTTTTTCGCTCTCTGGGTGCGTCTAAAACCGGGCGGACGAAGAGGCGCAAGAAACAGGGCACTGAGAAATCTTCTTGATTCGCACACCCAGCTGCACTAGAAGATGCATTCCAACAGGAAGCACACACTGAGCATCTGCTCGTTGTTCCGTGTATAGATTGCGCTTGTTAACGAAAAAAAAACAAAAAAAAAAAACACGGCCACCAGCTTTTGATGAAGGCTGTCTTTTGATTGACTAAAACAGGTTATCTACAAACAAACAGCAAAATGTACCCCTCACATTTTCCCAACGCACCCGCTCTTTCTTGTGTGTGAGAACTTGGCGAAGGAAAACAGTGCAAGGACGAAACGGCGGAAACTTGGAAAGCCGTAGAGGAGAGGAGCGACCTCCTTTTCAAAACGGGTTTTTTGTGCGTGCCCGTTTCTCCTTCGCTTGTGTCGCGCCATGGCGGCAAGGGAAGGGGGAACTTCTCAATTACCAAAACTCGTCGTGGCCGCCCAAACAAAATGGCCAAGTGGCTTCTCCGACGAATTTATTCTGAAGGGTCCGTGCTCTCTCCCACGAATCTGTTAAAACAATTTTGATGGGTGCTGTGGTTTCGCAAAAAGGATTCGGACAGACCCTACAGGTTTTTCAATAAACTATGACGGATCTCTTACACCCTAAGAAGTTTTTAAAGGGTACGTCAGTCCCTTTAGAAATTTGACGGAGGTCTCAAACACGTGAAACTTTCCTGACGGGTACTTCAAACCATTTCAGAAGTCCTGGTGTTTGAGACGACTTTTCAATAGGGTTGTTCTGCTATTTTTATCTACAACAAATTATACAGCGTGTGTTTTTTAGGGTATATAGACCTTCTTAAAAAAACCGTGAAAGCTACACTAATGCGGTTTGTGCGGTTGAGTTCTACGGCCAAGGGGTATAATATAGGCGTCTATAGTCTTCACGAAGAGTCGGTTAATTAATGATTAAATTTTAATTGGTAAAACCACATACGGTTCATATTAAAAAGTGATCGCCATTGAAAACCACCAGATTATTCAATTTTAGAAAGACTGGGAGCACATGGGATGCACGCCCTATTGAAAAATCCAGCAAGGATATCAAGATGGGCAAGCTGGTTTAGCTGGTTTTTAAGCTGGTTCAAGCTGGTTCGTGGTGGTCTAGGTAGTAATCAAGCTGGTTCAAGCTGTTTCAAGCTGGTTCGAGCTGGTTCGAGCTGGCACTGCCGCTGGGCAAGCTGGTACTTGAGCTGGTTCAAGTTTGTCATGGTGGTTCGAGCTGGTTTTGAATCTGGCCCAAGCTGGTTCAAGTTGGCCAAGCTGGTTCAAGGTGGCCAAGCTGGTTCAAGCTGGCCAAGCTGGTTCAAGCTGGACAAGCTGGTTCAAGCTGGCCAAGCTGGTCTTGCTGGGAGCGCGCACGCCGAGGTCGGCGAGAGGTTGTCCAACTGGTATTGCCGGGGGCGCGCGCGCCAAGGTCGGCTGGGTGGGAAAGATGCCACGTCCTGTTCTTTGTCCTCTCGTTTTCGATAGACGACCGGGCGCTTCAGGCACGCTGCAAGCTTCCTTTGTGTGTGAGAAAAGAGAGGGAGAGAGAGAGTGGTAGGAACGGAGAATTTGGGACACGTTTGGCTATCTTCGGCAGATTTTCGAAGGGACGGCTGTGTGCGCGTTGTTTGGCGACTACTTGAACGGCGGTACAAGCGAAGCGGGATTTAAGGAGACAGCGAACGGCAGTTCGTTGAGCGTGGGAAGAAGTCAGATGCCCCGACTGAGGCGTCGTCTTGTGTCTTCGAACATCTCTGTGCTCGTGAATAACGGTGGTGCCGAGGAGTATTGCCAATGCCATCCAAGCCACACGAATTTCTTCGCCTCTGCCGACTACGCAAGAGGACTCTTCGCCCCCATTACGGGCGGGACCCAGGTTCGCTTCTCTCATCCGTGTAGTACTTTTATTGTTATTGCCTGATTTTGGCGTGTGTCTAGTATTTTTCGTGTTGAGAGATAAACAATCTAGTTTTAATAGCATTTTTGTTTTGCACCGAGAACCACTGTCTGCGCGCCGGTTAGTACTGTGTCAGCGCAGTGGATGTGTAGCATCTGAGCTCATGTGAGCAGACCGCGAATTCAAAAATAATAAATTAGATGCCGAGCTGGCTTTTCTAAAAGGTTTGGCTTGTTTACCTGTGTATTTCTTTCAACTGGTTAAACTGGTGGGGAAGTACACCAGCCTAACCACCATGAGCAGTTCACCCAGCATGACCCAGCATTTGCCCAGCATTCACCCAGCATCCAACCAGCTCGACCAACACGGCAAGCTGGGCATGCTGGAGCAATAACCCAGCATGAAATTGGAATGCTGGGACCAGCATGAAGCTGGGATGCTGGGACCAGCATGAAGCTGGGATACTGGGACCAGCTTGTGCTGGGCATGCTGGAGCAATAACCCAGCATGAAGCTGGGATGCTGGGACCAGCTCGTGCTGGTTTTATCAATAGGGCGGTGGAGCGAAAAAATTTACCACTCGTGCAACAGGAGCAAGGCTACTGGTGCGAAGACGCGCCCCCGCGCTGTCCTTCCGTGTCTTATCGTCCGCGTTTTCTCATCGTCAGCCTTGTGCCTGTCGCACGAGTGGAAAATTAAACTCACTACTGCGCTTCCTATGTGCTCAAAAGTCTTTAGTGGTTTTCGGCGATGGCTTTAGTGGTTTTCGATGGCCATCAGCAAGTTTATATCTGGAACTATATGCTTATTTTCAATAATAAAAAGAGTTAATAAAATGTTAGTTAATTCATTCGAATTTTCGTGACAATTAACCCTTTATATTACGTCCTCTGGCCGTATAACTCACATGCAAAAACCACACTATTTTACCTCGTGGCATTTCCAAAACGATTCTGCAAAGACGCAGGGCGTGACGAGTGCCGGGCATCTTGATATCACTCAGTAGCCGATAAGATAGCGTCATTAGCCGATAGGAACTCCGAAGAAGAAATCACGAACCGAGAAGTGTGAAGACTGATACGTTACGCCCCAAGTTTGTTTAAGCTACCAGAGATTAACAGCTGGTGAACTTTGAACATCGTAGAAACCGACAAACAAAAATGTAAGACCTATAGGTGTCGTCCTTTTTTTAAAGCGGTAGCTTTATAAGACAAACCAGGCTCAAGGTCACATAATCAAAGTCACATAATGTACGTGGCTGACGTGCTCGTGCATGAAGCCATGGCGTCTGAAACGTAAGCTCCGGTTGTGTAAGCTCGTAAGCTCCGGTCGCGTAAGCGTCGGTTCTGGAAACTCTTAAGCTCCGGTCGCGTAGGCTCGTTGGCACCAGTTCCTGAAGCTGACGTGACCCGAAATCCTGACGTCGTCTTCGACGTCGTCCTAAAGGTTGTCCTTGAGGACGTCCTAGTGGTTGTCCTAGACGTCGTCCTTGACGTCGTCCTCTAGACCTCAAGAACGAGAGGACGACGTCCTCTAGAATTGAGGTCCAGAGGACTTCGTCTTTGACCTCGTCCTCTCCACTCATGGTTGGCGTTGTCCTTGAGGTCGCGGTCCTCGAATTTGTCCTAAAGGTCGCCATAGACGTCGTTCTCGACGTCGCCCTAAACGCCCTCCTTGATGTCGTCTTCAACATTGTTCTAAAGCGCGTCCTAGAGGTCGTCCTCGACGTCGTTTTAGACGCCGCGCTTGACGTCGTCCTCGACGTTGTCCTTGAGGTATGGTGTCCTAGAGGTCGTACGAGAAGTCGTTCTTGACGTCATCCTCTAGGACGTTTTCCTCAACGTAGTCCTAGAGGCTCTCCTTGACGTCGTCTTCGATGTGCGTACGGCATATATTAGAACTATTTCAGCACAGTACTATCTCCTTTCTTAAGGGGGCATTGACACATCAAAATCATATTTTTTGTATTTGAAAGGAATGAAAACGATACCTGGACCTTACCCTCAAAATTCAAAACGGGAGTTTAGTATTTGTGAAGCAAAAAACAATTTCCAAATGCCGAATTTGAAGTTCCCGCGCGATCCGCGCCAGTGGAGTGCCGTCAACATTTGAGGGCTCCTGAGAGTCCAGGGGCCCTAATCTGGACACTTGGCGAAAAAGACGGCGAGAAATGCCGCGGCTCTGATTGGCCGGCGCCAAGGTCAAGTGCGGCGTTGGCCAATCACGCCCACCAGATTTCTCGCCGAGTTTCCCGCCAAGTGTCCAGATTAGGGCCCCTAGTTTCTTTCGCGCCTCCGCTCCGCAAGCGAGGAGGTGAGAGCGGGAGAAGGGCGCTGGGCGCCGGCGTCGCGGGAACCACCGTACCAGGAAACCAGTTTCCTGCGTGGGTGCCGTGCTGCCTATCGCTTCGAGCAGACGACGGTGCACCGGCGGTGTCACAACCGAAACTACGATACAGAGACACCAAACCCAGTTGTTTTGACCGTTTGGCGATTTCCTTTTCGAAGTCTGAGAGGTCGTCGGGCACCTAAAAAAGACCACTTTGTTCGATTCCCCGATTCCCCGATCCCCCTCTGCTACATGCGTTGAGCGCCGCCATGTTTTCCGAAGAAGGATAAAAATCCGGAAGGCGACATCACAACGAACTCTGATTTTTGGTATTTTAAAAAGGAAGGGCCGTAGTGCGTTCGCAATTGCGTTAAAAAACATGTTTTTGCGATTGTCGTTATTAAATGTCATAAAAATGTCGCCTACAAAGCTTCTAAATTTCATGATTCTTGACGTCACGAATCAAAATAAGCGAGGAGGCAAAAAGCGGGAGGGGAAAACGCCAAAAATAAAGATGCGCGCCCGTGCGTGGGAAAAGTTTTTGTCGCGATGCGTTTTTTTTTTTTTGCGTGTCTATGACAACAACCTGCATCGTTTTAGACAATAAAAAAATACGACCTTTGGGGTGTCATTGTTTTCACTAACCACGTTCCTGTAAAGGTACCGCATTTCGCCGCGTATGGTCGAATGAAAAAATGCTGCAACGTTTTTTTCTTCTTTCAATCACGGTTTTTTAGGACGTTGAAGGAGAAACATTATTCTGGGTTGGTAAAAATTTCAAGGCAACGGCGAGCGTTTGTGACTCCCCGACCAATAACTGAAGGTTCGTTGAGACATCCCGGTTATCTTTATTGCGCGCAAGCGAAAATGTCAGCTTTACGGCACCTCCATTGTAAGGTTGCTTTGCTACTTTGCGAGCAGGTGTGGCCGGAAAAGCCCTTTTAAATTGGCGAATTGGGGGCGGCCGATTTTTCCCCAAAAGCGAACGAGGCGGCTAAGGCATTGATAGTAGTCGAGCTTTGCGAACGAACAGGCAACCATAAACATAGGGGGTGTCCACTGGACGCAATTTGAGGGAATTATTCACTGGACATGCTTAGAACAAGCTCACACTAATAGGTTCCCAAGACTGACATCCTTGAAGGTGTGGAATTCACGTTCCAAAAGCACTGCGAAAGCTCAATGTCAGCACGCAGTGAGCAGATAAGGACACAACTATGGCCGCCAGGGAATGCACTCTATAGGTTTGTTCGAACAAATTAAAACGGCCCGTTAGAATGGAACTCCTCTTATTTTTGAATGTGCATAGTGCCATCTCGAGCGACGTTTTGTTTTTATCATAGGCTCAACAGCGTGATTGTGATTCCATACGCTGCTCTCCCTTAAAGGGCACTGACACACCAAAATCATATTTTTTTTTTTATTATCCGAAACGATTGAAAACGATGCCGGGACATTACCCTCAAAATTTGAAACATTAAAAGTTAGTATTTGTGAATTAAAAAAACAATTTCCAAATGCCGAATTTGAAGTTCCCGCGCGATCCGCGCCAGTGCAGTGAGTCAAATTTTGCGGTCTCCTGCGACTCGACTTTCTTTCGGACCTCCGCCGTTGCCACGGCGACCCCAAGCGAGGAGGAGGTGAGGGATAGAACGGGGCCGGCGGGAAAAAACCGTTTTTTCCCCGACTCGCCAACGAGCGCCGCCAAGTTTTCCGAGGGAGGGTACAAATCTAGGAAGCAACATCACACCGAACTCTGATTTTTGGAATTTCAAAAAGAGGGGCCGTAGTGCGTTCGCAATTGCGTTAAAAAACATGTTTTCGATTGCCGTTATTAAATGTTATAGAAATGTCACCTACAAAGCTTCTAAATTTCCTGATTTTTGACGTCACCGATCAAAAGAAGCGAGGAGGTGAGCGGCGGGAAATGCAAACGCCAAAACTAAAAAGGCGCGCGCGCGCGCGGGAAAAGTTTTTTTCGTGATGCGGTTTTTTTTGCGTGCCGTGGTGAGTGGAGGAGGGGGAAGCGATGTGACTGGCCCACCCTCAGTCCATGTGCTCGGTGTGTTTCGCTGTATCCGGGAGTCAGGCCGGTCGTCCCGCCGCGACGCCCGACTCCACGCAAGTCTTGCCGAACGAAGCCTTGACCTCCTCTACACCCCGCTCGTGAACGTGGTTGGTTGCAGCCAGTGGTTTCGTTACGGAACACGCCACGGGGCAGGACGCCCTAGCTCGGCGGGACGTGTCGTAGCGAGGAATGAAGTCTCCCCAGCTTTGCAGTGAACTTTCTTCAGCTCGCCACGGCCACGGCGCCAGATTGCATACCCCTTTGTCCTGCACTTCATGTCACTATACACGTTTGCAAGTCCGGTCTCAGGGCGCCGCTATCTTGCTCAGTGGGGTGTGCTTGGGCTCGGCCATAATCCGATTACGATACTTTAGGAAGGCTTCGAGATCGGATTATAACCCGTCCAAGCGCACCCAGCCGGGCAAGATGGCAGTGCCCTAAAGCTGGACTTGCAAACGTGTATTGGGCAGGAGATCGAACTATAGGGGGCGCTTTATCGAGCTTGTTGTCCCCACAGCCCGGTGTTTACCAACACAGCATAACAAAGAAATTGAACCTGGCCGAGCACGGTCTGGGCACGAGCGCTTCGCTCTGACCAGTGCTTTGGTCGCACGAGGAGTGGCCTTCGAATCGTCATCTTCAATTTCTCGGATCAAAAACAAACAAGAAAATACGCTTTGTTGTCCCCACAGCTGAAGCGCAGCGCTAGAGGCGTGACTGTTCGATCTCCTCCCCAATAGTCGGTGACAGGTAAAGAGTTCAGGGCGAGGGAAAGGAAGGCTGGGGAGGAGGAAGCAGATGGATTGCTGCAGACGAGAGGAAGAAACATCTCCCTCGCTCCAGCAGTCCTCCTGCCCCCTCCACCCAAGCCTTCCTTTCCCTCGCTCGGAACTATTAACTTGTCACTGACTATAGTTATGTGCAGTGCAGGCGAAGGCAACGCCAGGCGAAGCAAGAAAGGGGTAGCACTAGCAACACCGCCTAGAAAACAAGGTCGTAGTGTTGACATTTTTGCCTCACCAGCGAAGGCCAAGGCTGGACACCGATTGGAAACGAGTGCTGCGTCAGCGCACGGCTTCGAGTCAAGTTTGAGCCGAACGTTGACGCAATCGTCGTGTCCAATTTGGGACCAGCGTTGGCCTTCGCCGATGAGATCTATATCAGCACTACGGCTTTGTTACCTAGGAGGCGTTCACAAGGCGGTGCGGGAGAAGAGGACAATGGAGGGCGACAGGAGGAAAGGAGATCACTAGGAACGTAAGAAAAGAGAGGAGGTTTCTCTCCTCATCCCACGCCCTCCTAGTGCTTGCCCTTTCGTTCTCGCCTGGCGTTGCCTTCACCTGTAAGGCACGCAACTAGTGACACGGAGTATGCGAGGTAGGCCAGGCGGAAGCTGCGCGCCTCGGTCAGGTAGCAGAAGGGCCACTGGCGTAAAGATGCGCTTAGGTAGGAAACCGGAACCTAGAAACGCGTCTAAAGTTAGCTTTTTTTTATTTCAAAACTTCGTAAAATGCTTTACATGCCTTACATCTTTCTATAATTAGTTAATTTAGTAGTTTTTGATTATGCTTAGCAAGTTTCTAATTGGAACAATTACTTTATCTTCACAAGGCAAAAAAATACATCTGAGTAATTTTTGAGCTATCTATGCCGTTTGCAAGCAGCCGTGCTTCGAGAGCTGTGGTCTGGCCACTGTGGGTGGAAAACGTTTTGTTTGGGCACCTGTCTGCAAACCGTGGGTACGCCTCAGCAGTGCGTGACTATAAGAGGATCCACCCACCCCAGCAGCAAGATGGCGGCGCCCAGAGGCCATCCTTACAAACACCTATAGACGGTGACGGGTTAAGAGTTCAGGGGATGCTCCTCCCAGCTCTTTCCTTTTTAGCAGAGGGAACCTTGGGGAGGAGGCGACCTCTCCAGCGTTCACTCGGTCAAAGGGGAAAGAGGTGGAAGGAACTTCCCCATGACTCTTTACTTTACCTGTCACCGACTATATATGTTCTTTTACAATCCCTGACGTCCGTCATGCATCCGGCAGTTTGTTCTCACAAAGAGGTTCATTTTACCACAATCACCCTATTTTTAGGAATTTCTTGGAAAGTCTTCGCTGAAACACCCGGCATAGACAGAGGGTGACTTTATTGAAGCCTTTTATATTTCAAACATTCGGGGGCGAAACGACGTAGGCTAAACTGATAGACATCCCATATCTTTGTGTGGGGCCCAAGAGTGAGGGTATAATGTTTGTTTTTCAGGTTCGTATTTGAGCGAAACGGATCCGTTGCCGACGCCGCCATCGCCACCTTACTGTGCGCATGCGTCGTGCTGCCCCACTCGGTCGGCCTAGGGGGCGGCTTTATCGCCCTCATCTACGACAAGTGAGTGGACGTATATAGAGCATGCATATTCCATACCGAGAGCTCCATGCAACAGGGGATGTCGGGCTGTGTGTGCGTGGCTTTAAGATTTGTGAGAGCGTTCGCGGGATCAGGATGTCGCATCCACCAAGCGCAGAATTCACGAGATATGGTATAGGAGGAAACAGTTTCTATTACGTCGAGTCCGCGGATGGAAATGCGTCCAAGCATTACGGCCGTACTTCCAGCAGCGGAGTCGAAAAGAGGGGAGGGAGGGAGGGGGAGGGGGGAGGGGGGGGGAGCATGGCACCAAATTGCGTGCGCTTGGATTGGGTCGCACAACCTTTTGTTTGCAGTCATCGGCGCTTTCGCAGAAACAATGTTGTGAATCACCCAGGCTTCCTATATCTGTCGTTAGTGGGATATAAATCTTCGAACCTTATAGAGGCTTGATAAAAAAAAATTCTTCCCAGTAGAAAAAAAAAAAAAGGAAAAGTGGCAAAGCCAGTGGTGATACAGAAAGTGACTGTGGGGAAACTGTGTACGAATGTGGACACTCAATGGCGCTAAGTGGCCCCGTGTTGCAGAGCCGTATATGGGGAGAGTTTGGCCAGTCTATGATCTCACCGCCGTAACGTCCCTCTCCCGAGTGAGCCAATCAGCCCGCGGCGCAGAGCGAGAGGCGTGAGCGCATGCGCGTGAACTCTAGGCTGCTGCCAGCTGAGCGGAGAGGACCGCCATTTTCATTCATTCGCCCAGCAGAATGCATCGGATCGACGTCCAAATTTCGGTTCTTTAATTTGGCAGGCTCTGGCAAGAAAATGACATGACGTAATTCCGCAGTGGCTTCAAAAGCTAACGAACTAAGTTTCTTCACGTTTGAACGCAAACTTTGAGTCAGGCGAAAAGAAATAAGCCTGTAGCTGACGACGCGTAGCCTCCACAGTGCTCCGCGCCAACAGCGTTGCGTCAAAATGGCGGTCGTCTCCTCTTTACTCCCTCCTTTCTCTCTCGCTAATTCGGTGCTCTCCTCCCTTTCCTTCACTTTTCTTCTCTCCGGCGCCTTCGTCGGCACACCCATTGTCCCAACTCTCCCAATATACGGCTCTGCTGTGTCGTGCAACGGGCGTGAGCGCTCCGTGGAATCCATCAGAATCCAACGGAGGCGCCGGCGGCGCGTCCACTGCCGGCGCCTCCGCTTGCGATTGGCTGACGCGCGCCCGTCGTCACGCCGCCGGTGCCTCCGCTCAATTCTATGCTCCATATTTTTCCGCTCACAAATGGGCGTAGCATAAACTTCGATCACATTTTTGGTAGGGAAATAAACGTCGCAAGAGCATATGTTTTCAATTTCTGGGATGCTGAGAGCCAGATGAGTTATCACCAAGAACAGGCGATCTCAGAAACGTCTTTAGGGCAGCTCTAAGGACTTGCAGGTTTTAAATCGCTCTCAAGTATGCGGACCAGACAGCTTGAATAGGTAGTTGTGAAGATGAGCCCACGATACCGTCGGCAGATTTGTAATTTTTTTGAGGAACAAGTGATCTAGCTTTTCACCTAAGGGATCAGGAAGGCATGTCGATCCCGTATAAGTAAATTTTAAAAGGCAACACAGTTCGTCCTCGACGTTGAGACTCTTTAAGTACGCGCTACTCACCGAGGGTACTCAAAACCAAGTAAAAACAATCGCCAACCGGAAGCAACATACTCCCCCGGATGTTCAGTCATATTTGTTTACCTGCGAACATCCTGCGTCGCCAGCGATATTGGCCCATCGGAACCGCCAACTGGGACCGCCACTGTTCGTGTCTGTGCCCCTTCGTTCCCAAGCGGCCCAAATGCATGGGCCTTTGCCTCTAACATTATTATATGAACTCTATGATATGCCGTGTTCGTGCCATTTCCGACGGAGAGGGAGAGAGGGATCCGAGTCTTTTTTAACACTTCTGTGTTAAAAAAGACAAAGCGGCGATGTGAAAAATCATTCCGTTCATCTGAGGTCCTCTACCGAACGAGGTAGAGGGCCTCAGAGCAATAAACTGGCAGCTGAAAGTGATCCCGAATGGGCAGCCGCCATGTTGCCCATTTTTGACCACTAGACACGTTACCTTATAGTGCTACATCTAGATTTTAACGAAGTACCGCGCACAAATAATTGCTTTTTGATCTTTAAGAGCATGCACCGACGGGATAAGTTATGTTTTGTTTGTTTTAAGTCCAAAATGTGCTTTTACAAGAAAAACTCGGGCAGCTTCGCAATGCCTCCGCTAATGCCATCAGCCGCGGTGCTGTATTACAAGTTTTTTTTTATTTTTTTTATCGGAGTTAGACACAGTTTTTTTAGTCTAACAGCAATAAAAAAATAGTTTATCGTGTTTTTTTTACAGCGATCGCAATGCAAATCTCGACTCAGTTTTGCGTAAAAGCCTCAGGATTTGGTACGGTCACGTGTCCAGAGGTGAAAATTGGACAGCACGGCGGCAGCCAAGTAAGGGTTACTTATGCCTGGTGAACGGGATACCAGTCTATAACTCTAAGCCCCTCTACCTTGTTCGTCCTACCGGTATCATACCGCTAGGACGCATAAACAAGCAATAAGCAAGCTTAAGATCAGAAAATGACACAATCTGTGAAACGCTGATCTTAAGCTTACTTACTCCCTTTTTGAAAATACATTTTATGCTGAACTTGAACTTTTTTTTTTTTTTAGAGAAAAGTGTTTTTATGTTTTCTTTATGCGTTTTAGGTGAGGGTTTCTTTACGCTTAAAATTGATCGTGCATGGTGAATATCTTTCTTCTGAACTAGCCTGCTTAGATATAGGGAAGGTCTGTGAATTCTCGAAAAGTGCTGTAACTGAACGCTTGCTTCTACCAGGAAATCAAACGCGACGCACGTGCTGGATGCCCGCGAGGTGGCGCCGATGGCGGCGAGTCCAGACATGTTCATTCAGAACACGGAGGAGGCCCTCGTCGGTAAGCAGCAACACGCAAATGACGCAGCCTGCAAATCACGTTGGTGAAATATTAGTCTACGAGTCATATATAGAGAGCAAGTTCGTCTGTTTCTTGCGCACGGGGTCCCGATAACACAGAGCCTCGCTTTGATTGGAAGGATATAGTGGGTAGACTTAAAGGCTGAACTTATAGGTAGGCGGAAGTTCGTCAGCTATTTGCGCAGGAGTTGCTGTAGCATCAGGGCGTCGACCAGCGAGCCGCCTGCCTCCAGTCTCGCCTTCGAGTCTTATTAAGGGGTGCAGTCGCGCGATTAATACTAAGATGAGCACGTGATCGTCGACCACTTTAAGCAGCATTATGGAACGCCGGCTAGGTTTTGGCGCCTTTTTGCCACGCTTGGTTCGCAAATCTCCCGCACGCCTCCATGGCCCCTGCTTCATGACGCTTCCGGTATGTAGCACGATTGCGTGTTCACCGTCATATATAAATCCCGACTGTGTGGTGCTTTTGCCGACTAACAGATATAGCAGAAAGGCTGGAAGGAACCAAGAACCTGCGGCCGAGATCTTTTATTCTGTACTTGTTAAAGAAAACGATGGCCGTGTTTCAAAATTTGCTCGATGTCACAGGCGTTGGTTTTGCCTTTCGGCGTTCGAGCACCTAACCGCGTCCAGCCTTGCTTTATGATTTCAAGTGACTGAGCCGCCAGAGTAACTTCGATTTATTTGAGTAAGGTTCGAAAGGCAGCCAGAGGTTTGCTGGAGCGGAACTTTGTCGCAGACGCAATCAGTCGTTCCCAACGCACCGCCTACGCCCCAACGCACCGCCTGCTCGACCTCGGCATACACAACACAATACGCGAACACCTTGACGCCCACCACATGTCCCAACTCACCCGCCTCGCATCCTCGCCCACAGGGCACTACATTCTTGACACTCTAAACATACCCCCCCCCCCCCCCCCCCCACCGTCCCAATCCCCCCCCCCCTCCCCATTCCACCGCACATACGTAACCGCATCCGAGTGCACCCAATCCCTCGCCACATGCACCCAACTTTCAATAAACCCGGCGGCTAGCACGAGCCAACATCCACGCCAAACTATACCCACCATCACCATGCACACTATACACTGATGCCACACCCTACCCTCACAACCCTGCACACTGTGTAACTGTTCTGGGCCAACATCCACCACCAAACGTCACAGCGGCCACCATCCTCACTACGAACACAACCACGGCGGAGGAAGCGGCCATTGCCCTTGCGCTCGCCCAGAGCCCCACCCCCCACTTTGTCCTATCTGACTCTCAGCAGGCCATCCGCAACTTTATTCGCGGCAGTATCTCCCCCATGGCCTTCCAAATTCTCACCAACAACCCTCCATCCGACACCGTGACCCTGCTGTGGACACCAGCCCACACAGGCGTAGGCGCTAATGAGATGGTGCACGATAGTGCTCGCGAACTTATTGACCGAGCCGCCATTTCAACTACGCCTACACGCGATGCCCCTGCAGGCAAGCCTACCTCCCTCTTGCAATACAGGGATATTACCCTGCACTACCGCCTCCTCCGCCGCCAATACCCACCCCCGCACCCACACCTCTCCCAAGAGGCAGCACACATGCTGCGCCTCCTACAAACACACACTTTCCCCCACCGAACACAACTAATACACACTCACCCACACCTCTTTACCACCCCCGCCTGTCCTGCCTGCGGGGCACTCGACACTCACTACCATTCCCTTTGCGAATGCCCCGCAGACCCGTACCCCCCTCTTCCCTCCCCTCACCTCTGGGAGCAGATGTTGCGCGACCCGGAGGAGTCAACCCAAGTCCTGACCACCTCCCGGGCCCTGGCGGTCGCGGCGGCCCTCTGGGCTTCCACCACCCCCAATACCTGATCCCGGAAGACTAATAAAGTTTCCTCCTCCTCCTCTCTCTTTTAGAGCGCAGCTCTCAAGGCCCATACGCACATTCGCGTTTGAACGCGTTTGACTGCGTTGCGGCGTCCTTGCGCCCAGGAGCGGTCGCTTGCGGTGCGACGCGCGCCTACCCGCAACGCTTCGCAGCGCAACGCAAGCGAGTAGAGACTCGCTCAACTTTCCGAAGCGTTGCGGCGCGTTCGACCTAGTTCGACCAATCAGAAGCCCAGAGAGAGGAGAGGAGGGTGACGTGTCCGCTCGCACCACTCGGCCGACTCGGCGAGACGTATCCGGTTCGCCGCCCGCAGAACTTGCTTTTTCGTTTTGGGGAGCGGTGGGAAGTGTATTTTCCGAGGCTGCGACGGTTCAAGCTCAACAGAACGTGGGGGAAGCCGGCAGGATTGTCCCAAGATCGAACACTTCGACGCTGTCGCTGTGCGCCGCCATGTTGTCTTGGATTTTGCTTACTATTGGTGAGCCGCTAGCGACGATAGCGCGTTCTTATTGGCTCTTGACTGCGGTTGACTGCGTGTCAACGCAACGGTGCGTACATGCTTGGCGCAAGCGCTCTTCGCAACGCAACGCGTCCGCTTGCCGCGACGGAACGCACCGCGCTCAAACGCGAATGTGCGTATGGGCCTTTAGGCTCCCGTCTCCGACTTGAGCGGCGTCGGCGTAACCGCGCGGTGCATTATGGGACGTTTCCCATGATGACGTCACACGTGACGTCACTCGTGACCATTGTGTTGCATTATAAGTAAATTTGCCCGCTAAATTTAGCGAAAAAAGTTCCCGCTAGATTTTGTGAAAAATTTACCCGCTAAAATTGGCAGGAAACGTTTCCCGCTAAATTTAGCGGGAAAAATTCCCCTCTAAATATAACGAGAAATTTTCCCCGCTAGCAGAAAGATTTTCCCGCTAAATGTAGCGAAAACAATTCCCCGCTAAGTTCAGCGAAAAAGTTTCCCCGCCAAATTTAGCGGAGAAAATTCCCCGCTAAATTTAGCGGAAAATTTCCCAAGAACTTCAGCGGAAAAATTTCCCCGCTAAATATAACGAAATATTTTCCGCTAAATTTGGCGGGAAATACAGCGAGAATTTCCCGCTAAATGGGAGGCGAGCAGGAGATCAGGATGGGGACGCTAAGGATGAGGAGGAGCGGCATACCAACTACTTTACGAGGGGGAATACAGGACACTCCCTGCGAATACAATGGCCTCGGGGACGACACAGGTTTTGCGCACTTTGAATGTGTGGATGTGTCATGGCGTTGCGGTTTTCCCCTTTAGGATCGGATGGTGAGTAGCGCCGCCTCTCGGTGCGCGATATTTTACTACCGGTCGAACTTTTCAGTGTGTGCACGCTGTTCGGTCGCGGCGGCGTAGGTCGTCTTTGAATTTAAAAACCAGCGGACCCTTTATTGGTGACTCACTTAATGGGGCCCTGCAATCATATTTAAAGGGACAATGAAGGCGATTTTATTTAATTTTTTTAAATTGTGTTTTTAGGCTTCTTGGAAGCCTGGCACGCTGCCCAATTTTTTTGTAGACATTTGTGACGCGTATTTCTGTGCCTACAAAAGAACTGAAGAAACCGAAACTGAACTATCTCCATTCTCATTTCTGGGCCTCCGAAAACGGAGGTGACGTAGGGAGTGACGTCAAGTGTGAATAGTCGGTATCGGTAGCTTTTAGGAGGTCGAGGCGCGATCGTTTCTTCGGATCTGTCAACATGGACGACGATGCCGCTCTCGCGAGCGAGTTCGGTTCGGGCTTCCGTTCAGTGACCTAACACCAACGGAACGGGAGTACGTGTGTGGCGTTCTTCGCTATCACCCGAGGCCGACGGTGACCGCCCAGCTGGGCGGTCACCGTCGGCGTCCGTCCAGCTGGGTGGTCACCGACGCTGCCGAAGGACAGGCCCTGCCCCTGTCCGACAGGGACGCGGGGGAAATACCGAGGGGAAAGCGGCAGCGACTCGGGAACCGGTTCCTCCGCGGGGGACGCTCCCCAAGAAGGAGAAAATAAACAGCACCATTTTTGCTTTCACCGGAGTCGGACGTCCACTCATTTCGTCGTCTAAGAACAAGAACGATTACTGGTCTTCAGTCGACCGTTTGAACAGCCATCTACGGCGCACAAATTTGGCATGACAACCACTTCGCAGAATCCTTCGAGTACCGTGCTCCCAAAGGAAACACGACATCGACGTCTCTAGCGTGCTCCGCGCTGCATTCTTTTCTTTTTTTTTTTTTTTCGTTTGCCCATAGTGGCTCGTTGCCCGTTTCGCGTCCAGCGTAGCAAAGAAAAAAATAACTACGCTGTTTTATTTACGGTTTAGTAATCATCTCCGGTCCGATTTATACTTTTCAGGGTTATTTAAGCTAAAATTAGAACAGTATTCGTAAAAACTGCGAACCAAAACGTGACCGAGGGCACGTCACTCGTTCCGACTAATCGCTGACGCGTCTTTTGTGACGTCGCGCTTCTTGGCCCCGCATCGGTCACGTGAGCTCCGCTTCTCCTGGATTCTCCCGCAACTCTCGGGGCGTCGCCCCAGTCGATCCCGGTACGATTATTACCGCGACTGTTTAATTGATTTGAGCGGCACAGAAGCGCCGGTTTCGGCTGAAATTTGGGCAACGTGGCCTGAGACGTGCCTGGAACCCAGTTCAATCGCCAAAAAAATATCCGAAATTGCCTTCATTGTCCCTTTAAGCGTCTACCTTTTTTGCGGTTTCCACGTCTCTTGAAGTTCGGGCAAGCCAGCGGGCACGGAGAGAGTAACTAAATATCAGTGCGACATATTTTAACCGGACGACGCGGAAACCTCCTTCACCGACGAGGGCGACCCGCGGTACCGAAAGCGCGCAAAATGTGACGTCTTCGGTCCTGGGCTTACTACTGGTCAGAGCCTCTAAAAGCTTCTTTTTAGTCGAACTACAAAATATAAGTTGCGCGAACCGTTTCAATTATTTATAAACGTAGTTTTTGTTCAGTATTTTAGATCAGAAAAGAAACGAATGCAGTTTATAAAGTACGGAAACGAGGAATGACCCGTCTACATACCCGCCACCGAGCGGTGGAAAAGGCGGCGCACACTAGAAAGGAGTAGTGGGATCGCGCGCCGACACGGAAAGGTCCCGGATGTACGCGGCGGCGCTGCGGTCGTATGGACAGGATGATCCGACCAGCTCCGAGCGTTCCGAAGGCCTTCGGCGAGAAGCTTTGTCTTGGGGTTTGGACGTTTCGCGGTATGGCAGCGCGAAGTGGATCCCATTCTGAACTGATCGTTACCCCGTGTTTGCTGTCGTTTGTGGAAAATGAAGTGTCATGTCGAATTTGTGTTTAATCGCGCAGCAAACGCAATGAGAGCCGCCCCGGCTGCCCGCTGCATACAGCCTATCCAAAACATGCTTTAGTGGCGCCCTCTCGCGCCGTCGACACGGAGTGCGGCAGCCGTGAGCGCTCGCGATGAGCCCACTACCCCTCCTCTAGTTCACGGCCACTCAATCAACCAAGGACGTCATGAGGGAGGTTATGTTTTGCTTGTTTTTGTAAAACTAATTTGCCTATAACTTTTAAAATAAAGCGAATTTCGAGAAAAGAAAAGTTTTACTAAGTTACTACGTTTAGTGCGCTCAGGTTTGGTGCAAATTAAAAACATGTAAAAAAGTCCTTGCAGGGCCCCTTTAAAGGGCGCGTATACCGTATACGCAGGATGAGCTCTATGTCTACGTTCTGTTATATGAACCGCACGCATGTAGCTCGATCAGCGAGTACCGAACTTTGTACGGGCGGTTTTGAAAGCTGCTCTAATAAGTATGGTTAGTCGCAATCGCACTTCAAAGCAGTACGGAGCAACTAATATTAAGAACTATGTCGACACTTGAAGCACGTTTAGCAGGCACAGTAATGTATTGTCATATACTGCATCGCAAAAGTATTTGCTACTATGATTATCGCTAAAGCGCCTGAGAAGGCACCTTGAGTAAACGACCCTAATTTTGCGAGCTCGGTATGGCGGGAAATTCATGAAGTGCTGGTTTCGGGAATGTCTGGCTGGCGCAAAATTCTGATATCAGGAATGGGGTTCTGTGTATTAAATATGAGATGATTTAACCGAGTGATTCAATTTTCGCTATTTTCAAATTGCGAATAGATGGTGCTTTGCAGCAGCCCGAGGCAACAGAAAAAATATTTAAAAAGTTGGGAATAATTTTTTATTACTCCGTGGATAGTCAACATTATTCCTAATCGACCATGCTGGCCTTGAGCAAAGTTGGTTTGGATTATTTTAGTATTTCTACGATGATAAATTAAGGTGCAAACTCAGATTCCACTCATAAATGTCATTCGACAATTGTTTTGTTGGAACAATATTTATTGCACATTGAACAAATACGTACAGCTTTGCATTCAACAAACACGGATCTCTGTTTACACAGACAATAACGCTTTGGACAAATATATACAGCTCAGCATTCAACAAACACGGATTATATATATGTTTTACACACACATTTTGAATAAGGTCAGCGTGAGAAACGCGACGCCGAAGTTGTTTACTTACGTGATTTGATCTGGAGGGAACCGAAAGAATGACAGGCCTTTGCCCTGCAAGGTCCGGTTCTTGCAGTGGAGAACGGAGCACACTGTCCCTGCCGCCATCTTCACTGATTGTTTACAGCGGCGAACGCGTCATACCTGGTGCACTACAAAAGGACACTGTAGCGTGTCATCTGTAGAGAAGGACGTTGGCATCAACATGCGGTGACAGGTCGCGCAATGATGGCCACTGATAGTCGTCGCGCCCGGCCTAGCCCGGCGTCCGCGTGATCGCCCTCCCGCGTTTGGCACCGTCGGTGACGCATATCGGTCATGTGTTCTGTCGGGAGGAGAAAATGGGAGACAAGGGGAGAGAAAATAGGGAGAGGGAGGGACACACCCAAATTATCCCGCGCCACCAGGGAAGGAATCGGCGCGGCCATCGCTTCGTCTAATGCAAATGAGCGGAGGGTCCTGTATTCCCCCTAGTAAAGTATTTGGGCATACCTTCCTCTCCGTACCTTCCCCTCCTCCTCCTCAAGACCTGCGCTCTGATTCGGCGCTACAGGGGATTGCGAACGTCTTTTATTTTTTTCTCTTCTCCTTTATTGTGCGCACCGAGACGCGTTTTGGTTCACTTGATCGCCGTATTGAAGTGAGCCGTAAGGCGCATACTTTAGCTTTCTATACTTCTACGCTGAGATAATTATACTAATCTTATACCCTCGTTACATCGGCACACTTAACTGTAGTTACGCTTGACCACAGCACCGCACTATACTTGCGAACAACACTCTGCGGCTATGCAGTCAAGGCTATGGGCATACGTGTGCTTGAGCATTATGGGCGCCCATCAAAGCTGTCCACGCGCAGTCTTCACTTCTTCTGTAATAGTTATCCGACAGTATTCGCGACTCAAACTGTCTACAGGTGGCGCCACTCGTTTTTAAAAATGGCGGTCGGTTATAGTGAGGGTCGGACAATCGTGTTAGTATACCAGCTGCTGAGCCTGCGTAGCGTGTTGACTTCACTGAGCGACTCAAAATATTCCCGCTTATACGAGGACGCTAGGGTGTTATGCACGTAGGTCACCGCTTCATCCAGAAAACATAAACGGTTCTTAGCGTAAAATTTACACCAGAAGGCACGTTTTAATTCAGGAATTAAACCGAAACTAGCTTTATTTTGGACTTAATTTCTCAGTATAGGCGTTAATTTCGGCTTCTCGCCTAACCCAAGATGCGTCTTACGGCATAAATTTTGAGCTAAAGAAATTGTTCGCTGGAACTTACCTGTCCGATCCAGGCACTTCAAAATAATTTGTAGTGTCGGTGTTCCTTTCAAGACAGGATCTTTCATAGTCCTCAGAACTAACATAAAATATCATAATTATTGAACAAAATCAGCCATATAATATTTGTGAGTTCTTACCGCCTTTTCTCACTCAGGTGATTACCATAGGAAATAATGAAGTGCGAGATTTTTTAATGGGTTTTTGGATATTTCGTCGATTAATTGCTTCAGTA
The DNA here is from genome assembly GCA_013358835.2 of Ixodes persulcatus. Lineage (NCBI taxonomy): Eukaryota > Metazoa > Arthropoda > Arachnida > Ixodida > Ixodidae > Ixodes > Ixodes persulcatus. The sequence continues at coordinate 162,208 of JABSTQ010010431.1, forward strand.
GTATTCCCAGCACAGGAATAACAGAATCAACCCAAATTTCACAAGATATCGCTCCTGGTGATGAGTTTCAAAAATGTTCACAAAACGTGTAAATTAAGAAACGCTGTTCTCACTACAAAAAGTAAAAAAAAAAAAAGTCCGAGTCAGACGACGGAAGTGTGAGCTTTCAGGTAACGCGCGCGACGCATAGGGCTTCAAATTACATCCTTAGTTTATGCCTATCTTGACAACGACGTCAGAGTTTTTGATATTCTAGGATGGAAACAATATGAGACCTTCCTGTAAAGACAATTACGGTTTAATGGTGTATTTTTGTGATTGTGACGTTTATTGGGGATTTACATTATCGGAATTCGCATAATGAATAATAAAATTAAACTATTTTAATACGTAGTTTTTCAAGGTATAATAATTTGTTGCTCTTGATCTAATTTAAAATGGCCGAACTATGGGAATCCTAAGTAGGCAAAGTTTCATCACTCGTGCCAATTGCAGCGTGATTAATTAACAGGGTATAAAACAAAAATAGTATAAAATCAGTAAAACAATTCTAGCTAGTCGGAGAAATTTATATAAAATGACATTATTAGACGGGAAGGCATATGTTGCTACCAAAATCGCGACTTTTTACTATCGGCAAAACGTCCAAATTCGCCGCCAATCCTTCCGGACCAAATGTCCTAAAATACAAAAAACTGATTCTGTTGCTTTTTTCTCCCTTCTATTACAAAACTCTCCAGAACATTTCTTTTCTTTTATTTTTACCCTCCATAGTTTTGCCAATCTCGGCCTTTCCGGTTCGAAAAATCGCGTCCCCGCTTGCACGCCTGCTCACTGCAGCACGTGTCGTGGCCGTTGGAAAATCAGTGAAACAGGAGTGAGTTTTCCTATTCACAAACATGGTAGCGCTTGAGATGAGGACAAAGGAGGATACCGGACAACACAGTGCTCTGTGTTGTCTCCGTTGTTTTCGTCTCAAGCGCTACCATGTTTTTGAATACCAATCTGGCAACTCTCCCAAGAAGCTGCACTGATGACTTTTAGTATTGCGTATACGAGCGAACGCAAGCACTGTGTGTTTACATTAACGTTGCGTGTTCCACACTGCGCGTGCGCGGATTCCAACATTCTGGTCTTGAATTGGAGCACGGCGACGAGGCGCATACGCCGCACCGAGCACGCAACTCTAACGAAAACGCATAGCGCTAGCTTCAATACGCAATACTAAAACTCTCTAATAAGGTACAATACAATACCAGCTGAAGTGCTGCATTGGGAAAGTGAAGAGGCGTTGGCATCCAGAAAGGACCGTTGGCGAGCCATTATCGCGAGCAGTTCAAGCCGTGTCCGGTGAGCAGGAGAACCGGGGGACCCTCATTAGAGCGCGTCCCGTTTCGCCGCGAGAGGGCGAGCAACGAGCTCGAGTCGCGAATAGCGTGGTAGTATGGTAACGGTGGGGACGTGCGAAAGCAGTTAAAGGGATTTAACTGCGGTTAAGGGCATGCCCTTGTAACATGGGTCCAGGGTATCAGTTTTATGATATCTTGAGGGACGAAGTGGCACGTCCAACAGACTTGCTTGCACGTCCATGTGTACGAGATTGAATTTGACGACGGGAAATATTCGAAGATATGCTTCACCATGTGCGTTAAACCCAGTGAACTAGAACTTTGACTAATCTTGTTAAAAATCTCAACTTGCGCGATTTAAGTTGTGTTTTATGAAGGCAAAAATCGTCGTCAGGTATACTCCCCCAACTATAATTTAAAGGGATACTGAACCAAGGAATTTAGTGTCCATAATAAGTGGTGCACGTTCCTTCCACGAGCCAGCGGCCGCCGGTGTGCGCGAGCACACGCAACAAAAATGACGTCAAAGACCTCCATTCGCGGTTAAGATGACAGTGAAATATATGGGCTTCGGGCCAAAGGAGAATAAAGACAAGTTTTTCATCTACACAGTGGTGTCTGGTGTAAAAGGTAAGCGATTAATTGGTCTAAAAAGCACGTAGCTTTCACTTGTAGAGATGAAAAGCCTGTCTTTATTCTCCTTTGGCCCGAAGCCCATGCATTTCACTGTCCTCTTAAGCGCGAATGGAGGTCTTTGACGTCATTTTCGTTGCGTGTGCAACGCACACCGGCGGCTGCTGGCTCGTGGAAAGAACGTGCGCCACTTATTATGGCCACTAAATTCCTTGGTTCAGTATCCCTTTAAGGTCGCTTCACACACAGAGATTCTTGGCAAAATTCGGATGCGACACTTTTCATTCTTATTATTTATAGGAAAATGCATAGTGATGACAATATCAGTGTGGCGTCATTGGAATACTCGTTCACAGATCTGTCTTTGACTGCGATCGACTCCGTGGCTGTCGCTTGTGACCTCTTACGATGAGGAAAGACGCCGGCTCCTTCTATTGGGTAGCCCTGGAGCGCTTCTGATCTGCATATATTTGACGCATCATTCTTTCTCCGTTGGCTCGAGATAATTTTGACAATGTCATAACCAACCATTACTCATGAATGATGCGTAGATTTGGACTCGCACATACTGCGAAACATTCTGTCTGATTCGACATAATAAATCAGAAGTATTTCCAGGACAACCCGATTGATGACATCAGTGGGCCATGCGTTCTGTCTTGGTAAGCAGTAACGAGCACTTGCAAGGCTGTCGACCACACTCGAACGCAAATGTGTTAACTCATAGCCTTCTATGTATTGACAAAGCCTGGCAGATCGCGACGAGAAACGGCCGCCGAAGTGGAAAAAATGGAGCGGCAGACAACAAATGAGAGGAGAGCCACGTGATTGGCGCGCCGCTCCGGCGAGTCGCCAAAACTCACTTCTCCCGAGCGAAGAAGTGTGTTTCGGGTCCTCGCCGCTGCAAAAGCTGTGCGCTGACGTTCAGGTTCCCCGAGAAATGGCTCTTTGATGCTCTGTGCTACCAGATCCTTGCGCTCCAAATCTGCGACCGGGCACTCTATGGCTCCGTCGTCAAACTGCCAGGTTTTGTGAGTATAGAGGAGGCTATGCAGTCCGAGCGCAGTGGACGCCACGAGCTATCCCAGCCGATCCAGTGCCGGGAGAAGATCGCGTGACCTGCCGGTTGGGCAGAGCAACACAGGGAGCTCAATGTCACATGACACTCTCTCAACGCTGGATTGGCTGGCATGGCTCCTAGCGTCCGCTGTGCTCGGACTGAAGGTGAAACGGAGTATAGACTCGGGCCTGCCTTGTTGGTGCCTGCTTGAGCGCTAAGGCCCCGCACCGCCGCAGGTGGTCGTGCCGTGGCCGTCCCCGGTGTGGTGCACGGGCTGGGCGAGTTGCACCGCCGTTTCGGGCGCCTTCCCTGGGCCGAGCTGTTCACTCCCGCCGTGAACCTGGCGCGCTACGGCTTTCCCGTCGGGCCAGACCTGTCCGCTGCACTCGCGGCCGCCAGAATCATGTTCCAGACGAACCTCCCCATCAAGTGAGCCTGGACGCAACCTCGCTCGGAGTGCTCCGGGGACGCGCCTCGAAGCTTTCGTGCTTTCGCGATAGGCGCGCGAAGTTCGGCTTCTAGGTTCAGGCTTTTTGAGTGAGGAAGACTTAAAATGTTCCCGTGCAGTTCATTAATAGTAAATTAATTATTCATTCCTTCAAGTTTTTTCGCAGCGCACAAAAGATAGTAATGCGAGGGAAGGACGCTAAGGGATGAACAAGGGACGCAAACATAAAAAAAAATGGCATCAGCGCGCCAAGAAACACCGATTCAGGTTACATGTGAAATGTGTACAGAGGCATGAACGCGACGAAGTTGGCGCCTATTCCACCAAAAACAGTACGTGGCAAAGGGTTTGAAAAACAAAGCTGTCTATACTCGTTTTCACCTAAAGAACTGTAGTAAAAAAAGAAAAGACCGGCTCCTCGTGGAGCATTACTAATTTCCCCCTTTATGTAACGAATAAACCCATGTCGAGTCCATTTTAGATTATAAATGTGTTGCCTCATCAACACGGACACACTTCAAACGTCATAAGAGTCGCTTCTTTCCTCCGACAACCAAATCTGGTAAGAACTACATCGCGCGGCGTATAGGTTATGATAAATATTTCTTCAGCTAGCTATAGCTCAACCGCTCATTGTGAACGGCAGGAAAGCGTATGCAGACTGATTCGTTCAGACTCACGTGCTCTCACTACTTTGAATGGCTTCACCCTTGTGAATGTTCCTCTTCGTGGAACCCGCGCACCTACCTCTTCTAACGTCGAAACAAGGCCCGCATCCGGCGCTTTCTGCTGGGGACAGCGTCGTTTGCTAGACGGAAGTGGAGGTCTTTCCTTAGCTCGCGGTTGGCTTTAAAACGTTTTGTTTTTGTTGTTTTGAGGGAGGGGGGGAGTCACCCTCCGGTCCGTTGCTACTCAAGGAGGTAGGGCGACGGAAGGGAAGGCTGGAGTGGAGGAAGCAGACGGAACGCTGGAGAAGAGAGAGGGAGATTTCCTCCTCTCTTTAGTGTTCCGTCTGCTTCCTTCTGCCCTGTCTTCCTTTCCGTCGCCCTACCTTCTTGAGTTGCAACGCACTAGCGTCTTTGAAAAAAACATTGGAGCGTGCTCATGACGCAGGGCAGGACGCAGCCGCTCACACACACTGCTGGTCTTCTTCAAGGCCTCCGCTGTCGTTGTCAGCCCCCGGCTTCCCAAACAGAAGGAAGGGCAAGAGACGGGGGGGGGGGGGGGGGGGGGGGAGGAAGCGAGGAGGAATGCCGTAACGTTTGCGTACACGCGCACCTTAAAGGAACTCTTGCAGGGTATTTACGCCCACAAAGGTTTTTATGTGTACATAACATATGAGAACCGAACTATCCAGTCCACAATTTGCGGCTGTAATCAGTGGCGTACCAACTTGTTTTTGAGTGGGGGGGGGGGGGGCAAACCAACTTCCCCCCCCCCCCAGGGCTATGGGCGGTGCCCTTTGTATCCAAGAGTCAAAGAAAAAATAAAAACACTTAGGGACAAGGACAGACAACACAGTTCTTTCAACTAGCAACACACATTTAATGATGTCTCCTTCGATACGTACAATCTCCCTCCTAACTTTTGAAACTAATGAGAAAGTTACGGAAAAAATTAATATATTTATATACGCGTGGAAGAAGGACAAAATCCCCAAATACACTAGAAGATAAAGACAAAATAAGAAAAAAAAAAGGAAACACCATTGACAAAATCAGATAGAGGGCCCTTTGACTAATTCAGCTCTGGCTTCAGGTAGTTAGTTCATCTCAACTCTAGGCAACCCAAGAGAAGGGGCAGTGATGTTGTGTTCGTCACCGGCTATCCTGTATGCTTCAATAATCTCTCGGCCGAGCTTGTTCTTGTGTCTTCCAATTATGCTGGTGTCCTGAAACCGGGCTTCACAGTTCTTGCAGAGGCGTTGATAAACAACTATTGGATGAAAAGAGTCGCTTGAAGCACGGGAAACCTCGAGGACGTGCTCTCGTAGGCGGGTGTTCAGGCAACGCCCTATCGGACCAATGTATCGGTCACCAAATCAAAAAGGGATGGAGTATACCACCCCCTCTTCACAAGGAACGGTCTGATTGGCATGTTTGATGGAACATCCTTTGGGTTTTGGGGGCTTCGTTGTTGTTCACTCGTCTGCAAAGTTGTTTTAGGCGCAACTTGCACGAGAAAACAATTGAAGTGTTGAAGCCCGCTGCAATTCCCTTCAGTCTGTGTGCAGAGTTGTGCACATATGGTATGGAGATAACATGTTAAGCCTTACTACGTGGAGCACGGGGCCTTTGGGTGGCTAAAATTAACCGAACAGGACTAGTGCTCAGAAAACCTTGCGGATAACCAGCTTTGAGGAGATGTTCTTGTTGTTTTGCAATGCTTAAGCTTAAAAAGTGAGAACATCATTTGGCGCGCGAAGATGAAGGGAGAGACCGAATGATTCCATGTTTTACCGACTACAGACTCATGCAGATTTCAGGGAAGGAGGTATCACAACAGTTACGCCTAATGGGGACGATCCTCCCACAACAGATGAACATCATCTTTGGTCCAGCTTATGGAACCCACCCATCTTTCCGGTTTCTCCAAAAAGCTGCGTCCAAAATCTTCTCGAGTCTTCATGGAAGAAAGTTGTCACCGGTGTGACCTGTTCTCACCATAAGACCCTCCAAACGAAATTTGAGCCTCCGGTTGTTCTATGTGACCATCAACTCGGTCCTTGCACCTTGGATAGCTTTCCAAGGGTCCCAAGTCACGCAAAAAAAGGTGTTTGCATAGGCTCCTGCCTCGCCCTGGTCCTCAGCGAAATCTTTCTTCTGTATGTGGACCGGGAGATCAAAGCTCGCCTTGAAGAGTTGACTCTTCTTCCATGTTTTTCGTTACGTGGATGATTATTTAGTCATTCCCCGGATCTCAGTTTCTCCTGAATCTGTAGTTCAAGCCTTTATTTCTTCATCTTCAGGCCTGAATTTCACAAGGCAAGACAGCTCAGGCAATGGTCTCTAGTATCTCCGATCTTCGTCTCCATCTTCTTCGGACCTGCATTTGTTGGGCCTTCCAACAACGATCTCGGAAACCTATTCTTCCATTTTGCAGTTCCCATCCTAAACTGGTAAAACATGGAATCATTAGGTCTCTCCTTTCATCTTCTCGCACCAAATCATGTTCTCCCTTTGTAAGCTTGAGCATTGAAAAACAACAGGAACGTCTCCTCAAAGCTGGTTATCCGCAAGGTTTTCTGAGCACTATTCTTGTTCAGATAATTTTAGCCATCCAGAGGCCCCGTGCTCCACATAGTAAGGCTTCACATGTTATCTCCATACCATATGTTCACAACTCTGCACGCAGACTGAAGGGAATTGCAGCTCGCTTCAACACTTCAATTGTCTTCTCGTGCAAGGTGCGCCTAAAACAACTTTGCAGACGAGTGAACAACAACAAAGTCCCCAAAGGGTGTTCAATCAAACATGCCAATCAGACCGTTCCCTGTGAAGAGGGAGTGGTATACTCCATCCCTTTTTCATGCGGTGACCGATACGTTGGTTAGACAGGGCGTTGCCTGAACATCAGCCGACGAGAGCACGTCCTCGAGGTTTCCCGTGCTTCAAGCGACTCTTTTCATCCAATAGTTGTTCATCAACACCTCTGCAAGAACTGTGAAGTCCGGTTCCAGGACACCAGTATAATTGGAAGACACAAGAACAAGCACGGCCGAGAGATTATTGAAGCATACAGGATAGCCGGCGATGAACACAACATCGCTGCTCCTTCTCTTGGGTTGTCCAGAGTTGAGATGAACTACCTGAAGCCAGAGCTGAATTAGTCAAAGGGCCCTCTATCTGATTTTGCTAATGGCGTTTCCTTTTTTCTTTCTTATTTTCTTTGTCTTCATCTTGTAGTGTATTTGGGGATTTTGTCCTTTTTCCAGGCGTGTATAAATATATTAATTTTTTCCGTAACTTCCTCCTTAGTTTCAAAAGGAGGGAGATAGTGCGTATTGAAGGAGACATCAGTAAATGTGTGTTGCTAGTTGAAAGGACTGTGCTGTCTGTCCTTGTCTCTAATTGTTTTTATTCTTTCTTTGACTCTTGGATTTTTTGAGTGAGACTGGCTTGGCAGGCCGACTTTGACCAAATACCGCCCACCGCAAACAGCAAGGTTGTTAAATTGAAACCCACACTTGTTCCAAAGCCCTATCACATTATTGGACTGGTTTTGAAATTTCCACACTATCTCTCTTAGCCACCTACGGCTCCTCCCTCTTCCCCAAGCCGGGTAGCGACTCGCCCCGTACAGGAGGCCAACATCTCTCCCGGCTTTCCCTTTCCTTCTCTGGACCTCATAACAAGAAGAAGAAGAAGACTCTTGTACTTTCATCAACCCGCTCTTTGTTCTTTGACTTGGTATCCCATGTGCGCCGCCGGCCGGTGTTTGTCCTGCCCAGTGGCGTCTTTTTCTGGGGGGGGGGGGGGGGCAAAACACATGCCTTGCCCCCCCCCCCTCCCACTCTGAGAACTGGGGGGGGGGGCAAGCGCCCCCCTTGCCCCCCCCGGTTGGTACGCCCATGGCTGTAATTTAGTTTTCTTTCAGCCGAAAACCGGCGATCGAGAACTGGCCGGTTTGTGTCGCGCTCACTCTCTTCTCTGTGGTCACGTGCCGTTTTATTTTTGTTTTGTTTAGACACACACAAACCAAATATAATCAAGGTCGTGCGTCATCGAAAGCACACAATGAATATTAAAAAAAAATCATACCCATTTTTTGTGGTTTCTAAAAAGCTGCAAATCCGTTGATTAAAAAAAAAATATTTCCACGGAGAACCGGAAGCACTTTGTGCATACTCTGCGTAGTTCTCAACATGGCATCGTATCGCGAAAGTCGCGGGTTGGAAGGCTAAATAGACCGGAGCATGCGATAGCGGCGGACGACGGGCGTGGGGCCTCTACTTCAGAACTGATGTTCGTGATACCGGCGAATCTGTCTAGCTACGAAAGAGAAATGGTTTACCGATCAAAACAATTTAAAATTATCCCGTACGACACGCCCGACCACCAAGCTGATTCGCACGAGGACATAGCCGAGTCGTTGCCCCTTCTCCTGGCTGAAGACATCGCTCGTCTTATGAACACGAACACGAACACGCGCAAAAGTAAGGTACAAAGCGTTTGACACTTGCGTTATCTGTGCGACGTGCAAGATTTTCGTCTGCTTTGCAAACCCCCCCCCCCCTAAAAAAAAAAAAAAAAAAAAACGAAAGGAAAAAAATAAATATTTAAAACGCGGTCGGGTGTACCTACGCGATTTCCGGAAACTCTCTCCTCCTTTACATTTCTTCTTCCTCCCCGGTCCAGATTCGGTCTCGGTTTCGAGCAGTTGCGTTTTCTGACTTCATTAAAATATACGTGACGCTGTAGCAAAACATTGATTCGGTATTTGTGATGTACCGGTTAATTTAGGAGAACGCGAGGGTATGTTTCTTCTACCGTTTAGGGTACAATCTGTTGGTGTTACGAGAAGCGTCTTTTCTGGTCTGCGACCGCGCCCACTCTGTGGCTTCCAGGCGTCCCGCGCTCCTCCTGGGCTCGCCGCTCGACTCTCACCTGCCGGTGTTTCCGGTTGCATCCGCCGATGTTTGGACTCAATAGATCGTGTTTGTCATACACCGCGAACACGCACGTAATACACGGCAGTAGTCCTATGACATCATAATAAATCCACTGAAAAAAAAAAATATTTTGGGGATGTGCCTTAACGTTCACGGTCTTTTGAGAAGCGGCCGCGCTCTTTTTGTTGCGCACAGCAAAACACGTGTCCTGTTTGGACGGCCCTTTGCTCAAATAAAGGTGTTCCAAAGAACAACAAAAACCCTGCTATGACAAGGGGTTAAGAACCATTGGTAGGCAGTTGGCTATGAACTTGGAGTGGTGTGACACTACCGATTATGGTCATGTGGTTCCTTCCCAGGAACGTCTTCTGGAACAACAGCTCGAACACGCCGTTCCGGGAGGGCGACATGATGAAGCAGCCTCTGCTGGCCGAGACGCTCGAGCTCATCTCCAACACGAGCGCCAGTGCCTTCTACCGGGGAAATCTGGCGAGGAAACTTGTTGGCGACATGAAGAGGATGGGTGAGTACCAAGACAGCGCCAGAGATCCCACATTTCAAAGGGCATAGGCTGAAAGTTCTCAATTTCCGGGGGGGGGGGGGGGAAGGGGGGGCCCGATTTCCCCCCCCCCCCCCTCCCTTCCCGGGAAACGTTTGGGACGCCTCTTAAAAGAGACGTCCCAAACGTGTGTAATCCCCTGGACAACGTAGGATAAGCATGCTGGCGGCATGATACCTAAACATATGTCTGCAGTTGTGACCTATATAATTTAGCTGTTATTGCAGTTGTGATCAGTGAATTTCGTGGTTCAAGCACACTGACCGTAATGAATTGTTTCGACGTATGGGAAAACCAAATGGGGCTTACAAAACGTATTATGTCGTCTACTTCAGCGGGCTGCATGTCCGCTAGAGGTGCCACCGTGGTTATTCGCAACTACTTCCAATGGTTTTCAAAGGAATTTCGAGCACTAGCCTTTATCGTATATGCTATTCCTACGTAGGATCTTTAAACAGGACTGCGCGAATAGTTAGAAACAATTATCCACTCACCAGCTCTGGTTACTTAGTGACCAGAACTGGTGTGGATAAATTTTTATTTATCGACCGGGCGCCACCAGCTATCGATATGTGCGGGCACCAGGGCGCAGAGATAAATTTTTGTTTATCTACTGGACGCCAGCTCTCAATATGTGTGGGCACAAGGGTGCACAGATGAGATTAATGAGTTGCACCAAGAGGTTCCAGAGGTGATGGTACTTGCTTTTCCCAAGAGCACGGGAGAGAAAGGTGGGGGGGGGGGGGGGGGAAGGACAAAGGCCCCCGAGCTTCCCCCCCCCCCTTCCCCCCTTTCGTAGTCGGCGCCTATGTGAAAGGGTACCTACAAAGTATACGACACTGACGGTAGTCTATGTAAATTGAATCTATTCCAAATTTCTAAGAAAGAAACAACTTACCTCGTTGCATGCCCACACCTGCAGCAGTGTAAACAGTCACGTTAATGTTCAAATTTAAAAGGGCACAAATCGGTACTGTGTTTCATCAGAATCAATGTTACACGGAACGGCGTTGAAAGGAACGACGTCTTTGGAACGGGTTCTCTTTGGGAGGAACGGAGGAACGCCGCCGTTTCATCTTGTAGAGGTGCAACTAGAGCGGGAACTCGTTACGCTTTCGGGGGATTTTTTTTTTTTTTTGTCTGTACATCTGCGAGCTTTGCCCGCATTTAGTAGGCATTCGGGATTTTTTGTTATCGACTATTTCAAGCACCGACTTCAAGCGATGGGTTAGTCCGAGAGATAGTAGAAAACAAAGAACTGGAACAGATGTGATCGTGTCGACAGGACGCGTATTTCCATGTGTTCGCTTTATTTTACCTATGTATCATGCTGAACAGAACATCCTTAATATACGCTGTTGTGCCGTTAAAGTAACGAAACGTTCCCATCTTAGAAACCAAGTGGGAACACGTTCCTTTCGAACCACTTGAACTTGTAATGGGAACTCGTTACCAGATTGAGAAGAAACAAGGAACACGCTTTTGTTCCTGTTTTTGAGGAACATGGACAGCACTGATCCGAATGCAATACCGCAGTATATTGTTTAAAGACTACTATTATAATTGCCTTCTGCGCGCCTCCATCTGTCTATCTAGGCTGTGCAACCCATTTTGAGCATGAGCGGTAGCTCTCTGAGAGCTATGAAGAACACATCGTTCATGAAAGCGAACCTGACAATTCATTGCTGATGAACATTACACTGCGTGAACGGCTTATTTCACTCAATATTTATTTCGTGGAACTTTTATGTCACCTCGTATGTCGGTTACCACCATCCCTCATATCGATTCCAATGCGGTTTATAATTTTTTAACCACTCCCATCCCTTGAGTGGAACCACCTCCCAGGCTGTATTGTTCCGATTGCTCATTGTGATTCTTTTAAAAAACGCTTTAGTTAATCCGTTATCCTGAATTGTTTTGTTACATTTTTCTCACAGGTGTTCTTATTTTCTAATTATTGCTTCCCCTACCATCCCTCTGTATTGCTATATGCCTTGTGGGTAAATAGATAAAAGCAAATGACATGAAAGGCCTAAGGAGGGGTTATAATTTTGCTAGTCATTATGGTTGTAAATATTGGAGTTCTTATGCTCCATTCTTTGAACAATAAATAAAAAAAAAAACATTACTCATTTCTGTCGCTATGCAGTCAAAACATTTGGGTGAGTGCGTGCTTGAGCACCTTGAACGCTGATCGAAGCTCTGCATGAGAACTCTTCACTATACCACAGAAATGCGGAGCTATGCTCAGAAGCGAAAACATAGCCTAGGGTGCGCAGAGGGGCAGGTAGTTATATCCACTGTCGCAAATAATTACAGCGTGACTTCTTTCTTCTTTCTAGAAGGTTCAACTCTTAGACAATTAAAAATCAATTTTAAGAAATGACATTATAGTGTAGAAAAAAAAACCAGCATTCTTGTAAGGCTATTTATCGTTGAGGTAATCACTGAGAAAAGGTATGCTTTAAAAAATATGTGTAGCTTGCGTACATGTTTGCGTTTTTATGTGCTTTGTTTCTGTATGTGATCCCTGTATTTGATGCGTTCAGCCGATTGACGATGCATGTAATGCGTGTGTAATATAAAGATTAGGAGAGGCAATGCTAACCACACGAGCAATGCAAATATTTTTCTGGCATTTTAATTTGGAAATAGTTGTCGCCACCTAACTTCTTGAGCTAAGTGATAACTACGGTTTACGCGGTGGTTATTATCTGTTTCTAAATCAATGTAGTGGTTTATACTAGGTGTTAAGGATGAGGATAGTTCCCGTTACTAACCCCATTTATGTAACACGGAGTTACTAACCTGTAGATTGTAAGTACACGACCTTCCTCTCAGAGTGTAAAGCTAAATTCTTCTTGGGGCCCTATATTCGAGAGGCTATGAAGCACATCTTTGCGATGCTCAGGGATACTTCGTGGTCGTTGTCTCGTTGATTAAAGTCACGTCATATCATAATGGTATAATAACGATACTTGTGAAAGCATAAACTTCTGTCTAGTTGGAATAAAACCTTTATAATCTGGTATTCGCAGTATACCATCTGCTCGTCAGCAGTAACACTGTATAGTGTGCAGTCCCTTCCTGCTTGTTCGTCGTCTCCTTTTAAAAATATGTGTGGCTTAAACCAGATCTCATGTCTGCGAACTTTGTCTTCAGCCACTGAAATATTTATTACCGGAATGTGCCCGGACTTAACCAGAAGCCTACACACGGTGACGTCGCTGAGCGCTTATCCCAAATAGAGCAGAAGACGCGTGCGGCCTTTGTCGTCACTCTAAGTGGAGCTCGCGTGGTCTGTCCGCAGGCGGCATCATTTCGGGCCACGACCTGCGCTCTTACTTTTCCAAGTGGCGCGAGCCCTCAGAGGCGTGGCTTCCAGACGGGTCCCGGCTGCTCAGCTCCCCTGCCCCGAGCAGCGGTCCCATCCTATTGTACGTGGTCGCCATGCTGAGCCAGATGAAGGCCCCCGACTCGGATGCCCTGCTGTACCACCGCCTCGTCGAGATGTACAAGTACGCGTACGCAAAGCTCAACGAGCTCGCCGACGAGGACTTCGCCAACGTCACTGTGGTGAGTCCTCACATGTGCATGGTATGTTTTAAGCAGAGTCTACTATACTCCGTTCCCCCAACGCCACCTATATTCAAAACCTGCGCACGAAACCTTTTGACGTCCTCACAGTGAGGTCGAGCAAAGACACCAATTGGACACGTGCTACGTCACCGTTTGGCTGGGCCTCGTGTAAAATCGACGCTCCAAGGGACACTCGGCATCGGGCTCGGGTCCAGTTGCTGGAGCCAATCAAGTAGCGCCAAAAGTACGTCGTCACGGTGCTCGTCGAGTTTGAGCATGTGCTTTCTTCGGCTAAACGAATCACGCATAGTAAATGCTCCACGATCTTGAGCTTTGTTTGATACGTGATTGATTTAGCCGGTGATATCAAAGGCATAAAGACGATGAGCGCCGCAAAGACGACGAACTTTTGGGAATACTTGATTTGATCCATCGAATCATAACGTTCTGCTGCGTTCAGCCTTAGTGTGAAACGGGGTGTATATAGACCTTTTCTACGAAGGCGCCGCCATCTTGAATCACGGAACTTACGGTAGGCGTGAAAACATCCTTTTCCTCTCGCCACACCACCGGGGGAAGCTCGCGTGTATTAATCGCGACTGTTTATTATTCCTGTATTGCCTTTCCAATGTTCGTTTACTTGTTCCATGTTGTAATTACTCGCTTTTTTCATCCCTCATACCGAATTTGTCAACTACGTACCGAATTTGTCAACTACTTGCCTGGGGACAAGGGTAAATGGAAACGGTGTATCGAGCAGCACACTGTTTACAAAAAAGACCGCGTTTGCCCACACCGGGTCTGGGCACTGCGCGGGCGCAAAAATCAGATTCGTGCGAGGCGAAGCATTTGTGCATGCCCAGTACCGACAGCAGCCCCACCGTAGTGGTGTGATGTCAGAAAGTTGAGTTGGTCTATAGGCACTGACAGCGTAAGAAACCTGAGGGGTGGCCAAATATGTTTACGGTTTCTTGCTTCGGTCGCAGGAGAGGACTACTGCGTATACTCTGAACGCCTTCCGCAGCACAGTAAACTAAGATGGCAGCCCGTAGAAGGAGAGACACGAAATTGAGAGCCCCTCCTCCAAGTCCAGCGAAGTTGGAGCTCTGAAGATCCCGCGGCATTGCGCAATATCAGGGGGGGTGAGAGACGTTTTAATAATGCGCGGCGACGCCAAGCACGGCGCAGGCTCTATAGTGCGCCGCAGAGGTGGCCGCCGAAGAGCGCGCGGCATTACGCAATGTCAGGGGGCAGGGAGACGCCGCGCGTGGCGAGGACTAGGGGGGAGAGAAACGTTTTATTCTAGCGCGGCTACGGAGTCACATTAATATGGGTTGTGTGTTTCCCGGTCTATTCGAGGATTTTCTTTGCCCATCTTTCCGGGTTCTCAAGGTTTTTATAGAAGTATCGTTCCTGGTGGTTGTAGTGCCAGTCCGAGATAGTTTTTTTCCGGGCCCATAGTCGCCTTTTATGGTCACATGGAGGGTTCGTTTTGGGGGTTGGGAGGGGGTTGGGGGTTTGTAAAAAGGCTGGCTCATCTGTTTTTAAGGTACTAGCCTTGAATCGTCGGCTCGGAGCTGCACTCTGCGGCCTTTCAGCCTGACAGATATAGGCAAAGGATGTTTTTTTTTTTTTTTCTTTTGCGGTGGCCGGTGATTTAGAGAAAATCTTGCCGGGGTTTAGGATCTTGATTTGCTTTGCGAGGTCGGTCTGGTCTGTAGTCACCTTCGGCACGTGGCTTGTGCCGTGTTGGCGTTCGCTTGTATGCGGGTCGGGCAGGTTGGATCAAGGGGCGAGCGTTGTCCTCCGCAGTTTTTGCATTTCGGATCGCAGCCGTGTCTGTCTCTGCTCTTGCTGGGTTGCTGAGCATTTTTCACAGATGATAGATGGGGCAGCTGAGTCGGCGCAGACATCTGCGCAGTGTCCGATGCGTTGGTAGCGCTGGCACACTTGGGCCTTTGGGCGGTGGGGGCGACATCGGTACTCTGCATGCGGGTAGAAAACGTAGTATGGAACGTACGTTTCCTGGAAGGTGGTGATAGAGGATAGCGACTGCTTCATCATTCCGGCGTTTAGAATCGGAGGTCCAGTTGTGATGAGATTCCGCATCAAAATTTTCGAAGGGGTACCATGTTCTACTCCGGAGATGACCCCTTCGCAAGTCCAGGTCAGTGCTGCTTCAAAATTGTGATTAATTAGCCACCTGATCATTACGATTAGGCCCCTATAATGTGTCCCCCTGGCCGTATAACTCAACTCCACAAGCGGCATAAGTGTAACTTTCACAGCTTTTTTTAAACAAATCTGTTAAGCTTAAAAAAAACACCCTGTATATATATATATATATATATATATATATATATATATATATATATATATATATATATATATATATATATACCGGGTGTTCATTTTTAATTCGAACAGATTTATTACAAAAAGCCGTAAAAGATGCACTAGTACGGTTTGTTGAAGTGAGTTATACGGCTAGGGGGACATTATGTGGGTGGCTAATCCTTGCGAGAAGTTGGATAATTAATTAAAATTCGTTAATTAACTTTTTAATTAATGAAAATAGACATATGGTTCCAATTAGAAACTTCCTCAGCGTCATCGAAAACCCCTAATTCAGTCATTTTCAGAAAGACTTTGAGCGCGTGAGAAGCGTAGTAGTGCACTAAAGTTACCACTCGTGGAGCAGGTACAAGGCTGGGGCTAGATAAGAGACGGAAAAATCGCACGGGCGCCTTATCGCAACCTCTAGCTTTGTACCTGCTCCACGAGCGGTAACTTCAGTTCACTACTACGCTTCTCACGCGCTCAAAGTTTTTCTGAAAATGACTGATTTAGGGGTTTTCGACGACGCTGAGCAAATTTCTAATTGGAACCATATGTCTATTTTCATTAATTAAAAAGTTAATTAACGAATTTTAAGCAATTAGCCAACTTCTCGCAAGGATTAGCCACCCACATAATGTCCCCCTAGCCTATAACTCACTTCAACAAACCGTACTAGTGCATCTTTAACGGATTTTGTGTAATAAATCTGTTCGAATTAAAAATGAACACCCGGTATGTATATTGTTACGATGGAAATCAAGAGCAAGGACAAGAGCGGTCCGTTTCAGCCTCGATCTTTTAATCGAACTGCCCGCTCCAGCTCGCGCTGGAGCGAGCCCCACCGCCAGCGGCCCGATAAAGATGGTCATCGTCGTCTTCTTCGTAACATTACCCCCCCCCCCCCCGCCCGGTGTGGCGGCGGTCGTCCCGACCGCAACTGCAGAGTAGGGTCTGTTATGGTGTGAATGGTTGCAAGTAGGGTTTCATGCGGGCGACATGTAAGGTGTCGGTGGAAGTCCGGCGAAGGTCAGCCGTTTGTTCGTGGAGCGTCACTTGATATGTGAGGTCTGATAACCGTCGAGTGACGCGGAAGGGCCCGGTGTACCGGTGAAGAAGCTTGGTACACTTGCCTTGGTGCCGAGTCGGTGTCCAAACCCAGACGAGATCTCCAATAGCATAGGAAACCGCGCGATGGCTCTGGTCATAGCGTTGACGTTGGCGCTTGTTGAGAAGAGGCTGTGCGTAATCGTGCTATTTGACAAGCTTCTTCGGCGCGGCAGACAAGTTGTGCCACTGTTGGTTGGAGTTTTCGTTCGGTAGCACTATATGGCAGAAGGTTGTCGAGAAAAGTCGTTGGAAAACGATGGTGCAGAAGGAAAAATGGAGAATAGCCTTGGGTATCTTGGATTGCAGTGTTATATGCGTAGGTCACAAAAGGAAGCACAGAATCCCATTGTTGTTGGTCTGACTGTACATACATAGACAACATATCAACGATTGTTCTATTAAAACGTTCAACCATGCCATTCGTCTGGGGATGATACGCTGTCGTTGGTTTGTGTACAGTTTGGCACAGATGTAGAAGCTCCTGAATGACGCGGGAGAGGAAGACTGTTCCACAGTCACTGATAAGATGCCTGGGAGGGCCGTGGCGGAGAATTACTTGTTTTAAAAGAAAAGCAGCAACGTCTTCAGCGTCTGCGGTGCGGAGAGCGGAAGTCTCTGCATAACGAGATAAATGGTCCATCGCCACAATAATCCAGCGGTGACCAGCTTGAGTGGCGGGAAGTGGTCCCAGGAGATCAATTCCGACTCGTTCGAATTGATAACGCGGTGGTGTAAGAGGTTGCAGGAGTCCAGCTGGTGCTTGGGTTGGTTTTTTACGTTGCTGACATTGTAGGCAGGATGTGACATACTTAAAAATGTCACGGTACATTCCTTTCCAGTAAAATGTGTTTCGAACGCGCATGTATGTTTTAAAAAATCCCATATGTCCAGCTGTAGGGTCATCATGTAGAACGCGTAAAATATTCGTCCGGAGGTGTTTGGGAACAACAAAGAGTAATTCGGGCCCCTCGGGGTTATAGTTACGACGATAAAGTATGCCTTCTTTCAGTGTATAAAGACTGCTCAAACGCTGTTCTTGGCGTGTAAGATGAGCCTTTTTTAGGCATTTGAAGACCTGTTGTAAGTGGGAATCTCTTCGCTGCTCAGAAGCAAAATCTAATGTGGATGTCAAGGAGATTGCCGCGATTGGTGGATTATGATGTGTCGCATGTGCCGTAGAAACAGGATTTCTCGACAAACAATCTGGGGCTTCGTGTTTTTTGCCAGATTTATAAAATATAGAAACGTCGTACTCCTGAAGCTTTAGCGCCCAGCGTCCGAGTCTTCCAGAAGGGTCCTTTAGATTCGATAGCCAGCACAAGGCGTGGTGGTCAGTGATAACTTTAAATGGTCGCCCGAATACATATGGCCGAAACTTTTGTATTGCCCAAATCACGGCGAGACATTCTTTCTCTGTAATTCCGTAATTCATTTCAGATTTGGATAGCGACCGGCTGGCGTACGCGACAACATGTTCCTTTGAGTCACAGGTTTGAATGAGGATGGCACCAACTCCGTAGCCGCTAGCATCGGTGTGAATTTCAACCTCACGAGATGGGTCAAAGTGAGCCAGGACAGGCTGTGTTGTTAGTGCCGCTTTGAGGGAAAGAAACGCCTGCTCTTGGTCTTGGGACCACACGAAAGGGACATTCTTTTTGAGGAGGCGCTGCAACGGTTCAGATAAATCAGCAAAGCCGCGAATGAAACGTCGAAAATAAGAACACAGACCAAGGAAAGAGCGCAAATTTTTTAAATGTGTAGGGCGAGGAAAATGTGTGACAGCCAGGAGCTTTTCTGGATCGGGGGATATTTCCTGACGGCTGACTACATGGCCAAGGATTTGGATTTCCGTATTCCCGAAGGTGCATTTCTTTAAGTTGAGTTGTAGACCTGCCTTACGGAAGCATTTCAAGACCAAAGTAAGGCGGGAGAGATGTTGTTCAAAGGAAGATGCGAAAACTACAACATCGTCAAGATAACATAGACAAGCTGTCCAGCGTAGGCCGCGAAGTAAAGTGTCCATCATCCGCTCAAACGTGGCGGGCGCATTGCACAGCCCAAAGGGCATTACTCGAAACTGGTAAAGACCATCGGGAGTTACGAAAGCTGTTTTTTCTTTGTCTTTTTCATCTACAGTGATCTGCCAGTATCCGGTACGCATGTCTATTGAGGAGAAATAGTTGGCATCATGTAAACGATCAAGAGCATCGTCTATTCGAGGAAGAGGGTAAACGTCTCGTTTTGTTATTTTGTTTAGACGTCTGTAATCAACACAGAATCGTCATGTACCCTCTTTTTTCTTGACGAGCACTACAGAGGAAGACCATGGGCTCGAGGATTCCTCAATTATGTTTTCTGGCAACATCTTGCTTACGTGTTCTTGTATAATGAGTCTTTCAGAGGGAGAGACACGATAAGGGCGACTACGTAGTGGTCTATGATCGCTGGTGTCGATCGTATGTCGGACAACAGAAGTGTGACCTAAGTGAGGATAACTGATATCAAAGACATCCACGAAAGAACATAGTAGATTATAGAGCGCATCCTGTTGATGACGTGGAAGACAAGTGTTAATAGTTTTCCGAAGTAAACTTAACGCTTCCTGATCGCGGTGAGAGGAGTGAGGCTTCATCTTTTCATCAGTGACAGCGCCGATGTATAAGAAATCATTCAAACTTGTTCTCGAAACACAGGTTCCAGCTGGTAGAACTTGGCAAATTTCAGTAATTTTTGCTAACCAAACAGTGGTTCGATTATTTTGTGACTGTGCGAGTACGGTAGGCAAATCTAGACCTTTCTGCAACAAAACTTCTCTGTTTGGTTCGAGCAAATATGTAGAGTCATTGACGTCGGCTTCTAATTCGATGAGTGCTGCAGTCAATGGTGGAATACGAGTATGAGACGTTGCACGAAAATTAACGTAGGGACGAGAAAATGGCTGGGAGTAAGGTATTGAATCGCTGAAATAAATCGATTTAGTCGCGCAATCTATAAGGACACGTCGAGTGGCTAAGAAGTCCCATCCTAAAATGATGTCATGGGTGCAGTTAGGAAGGATAACAAAGCAATGCCTGTGAGGTTCATTTTGAATGGTGAGTTCGACGGAAACGATGCCAAGAGGATTAAGTAAAGTCGCATTCGCACTGCGAAGCGTGCCACCGTTCCAAGGAGTACAAACAAGTCTAAACATTTTGCGTACATCTTCACGAATGATTGAAATGGATGCTCCAGTGTCAACAAGTGCCTTGAATCTTACCTTCTTAATGAAAACGTCTAATAAGTTGAATGTTGGCGGAGTCGGTGGGGGATGTCGAGGAAAAACAGAAGCAGCTGGACCCCCTTTTGCTGCCTCTACTAGTTTTCCCCATTGACGAACGACTTGGGGAAGGTCTGGTCAGTGCGTAGAGGAGAGCGGCGTCGGTATCCGGGAGAAGGGCTTCGGTCTCGAGCATTGCGACTGTAGGGTGATACCGATCGTCGTTGGTACCTGTGTGGGAGGTCGTCGTCGTATTCGTTGTAAGAGGGCGGTTGGTTCGTGCCATAGAAGGTGGACGGGCGTAAATCGGGAGTCCTTCTTGAAATATCCGATATGCGGCGGCGACAGAAACGGGGAATATGGCCAGCTATGCCGCAATAAAAGCAGGTCGGTCGACGGATAACCGGTTAGTAGGGCTATGACCATGGGCGTTGTAGTCCCGAGTTCTGGAAGTATCTTGACTGTTGTGGAATCTGTTCTGGCTCGAAGGTGTAACGTGGTGCCGAGGTCGTAGCACATACCGTCTGAGCGTGAGGAGCTCCTGATTGCGCCAGCTCGGTACGAATGAGAGCTCGCAGATCATCTGGCGTGGGGGTTGATGAGTCGTCTTGTTGATGGTGGCAACCACGCGGAAATAGCAAGGCAAGCTCCTCCTTGATTATTTTTCGAATGGTGGTAGCAAGGTCCTCAGTGGAAGGGACTCCGGAGGACGGTACACAATTCTGAAGTCGGTGGACGGCCTCAGGGCGAGATATGCGCCTATTTCGAAGCCCTTCCCAGCGCTGACAGTCTTCCTGAAGTTCTTTCACAGTCCGTGGGTTTCGTGAAGTCAGCATGGTGAAGGCGTCCTCGGCGATTCCTTTCATTATATGGCCGATCTTTTCTGACTCGGGCATGGCTGCGTTAACGCGTTTGCACAGCGCGAGGATGTCTTCGGTGTAAGAGGTAATCGACTCGCCTGCAGTCTGGGCTCTTGTAGCAAGTCTATGCGTCGCATCTACTTTGCGGCTGACGGGACATCCGAAAACATCCGACAGGTTCGCTTTGAAGGCATCCCATGAGGAGATTTTGTCTTCATGGTTATCGAACCACACTTTAGCTGTGTCTCGTAGATAAAATACCACGTTTGCGAGCTTGAGAGTGTCGTCCCATGCGTTGTGGGTGCTTACTCGTTCGAAGCTTCGCAGCCAGTCGTCAACGTCGTCGGTGCCGAAGCCGGCGAACGTCGGAGGGTCCCGTTGGCGATAGGGCACTGAGCCAGGGCGGAGCGCCGGAGTGCCTGCCGCTTCACCTTGTGACATGGCCAGCGCAGGGGGCCGTTGGTGGCTTCGGAGAAGCGTGGTGATTAGCGTGCGGAGAGGTGAAGAGGAAAGACCCGCACCTCCACCACGATGTTACGATGGAAATCAAGAGCAAGGACAAGAGCGGTCCGTTTCAGCCTCGATCTTTTAATCGAACTGCCCGCTCCAGCTCGCGCTGGAGCGAGCCCCACCGCCAGCGGCCCGATAAAGACGGTCATCGTCGTCTTCTTCGTAACAATATATATATATATATGTATGATGCTCGGCAAGTTTCTAATTGGAACTATATGTCTATTCGCACTAATTAAAAAGTTAATTAAAATATTTTACTTAATTAGCCGTGTGATAGTTGCGACTATCTCCCTATACTATGTCCCCCTGGCCGTATAAGTAACCTACACAAACCGCATAAGTGTAGCTTTCACGACATTTTTTAAACAAATCTGGAAGAATAAAAAGAAGCACCCTCTATATATATATTGCGGGAAATAAAAGGAGGGACAGGGTTACGCACCTTTACGTCTGGGGGCCGGTGCTCAAAAGGGAATCCGCTGCCCGTCCCACCGCGCGGCCGACGGCTACCAGCGAGGGCGGTCGCCGCGCCGGGTTCGGCCAACGCCATGCCAACAACGATGATCCCGGTATCTAACAGCGTTTATTGAGTACCAGGGGTCCCCAACAAGACACTGCGGTAAAGCGAGCCGTAGACACAGTGTGCCCGCAGCGCCCGCCGACCTGAGAGCCAAAGGGGTAATTGCGAGCGGAGTCATCGCCGGTCGGACGAGCTCACGCCGCTACCCGTCGTCGCAGGAGTTCGGGGCCAGGGCTCTCGGCAGACGGACGTCCACAGGTAGTGTGGACGCCGACTGTCAGAGCCAGGGGAATCACTAGCGTGGAGTCATCGCCGGTCGGACGAGCTCGCGCCGCGACTCGACCCGTTGCCCGGAGTCCAACCTAGGACTCCCCGACCACACGGCCGCCCACTTGGAGGGCAGGCCCGACTCTCCCTCGAGCGGTCTCCCTGGTCCGCCCGAAACGGGAGACGCGCGGAGGAGTCCGAGAGAGTAGGCCAGCAAGGTGGCGCACTCTCCGACACGATACGGAGCGACCAGGCTCGAAGTCAGACGGCTTCGCCTGGAACGTCCGCGGCTCACGCCTTCTAGGGGGAGGGAAACCAGTGGCCCCCACAATATACATCGGCCACGGAGTTTTGGGTCGTCCAGTTGTTTCGGTGAGTGTGTGTGTGTGTGGGGGGGGGGGGGGGGGGGGGCATCTGTACGTGCTCATATGTACTTATCAGCATGACTATGTTACAAATCTACTCTAATGGATTACGTGGGAGCACGGACAGAGCAACGCTGTGGAGCAAGGAGGGTTTTCGAAGGCAAAAGTACAAGACGGCGAGAATGAAAATCTTTGAAGCGCTGCCGATATGGTCGGTGCAATCTGTTAACCAATTAATAATAATAATAATAATAATAATATGTTTTATTTTACGTCAAAAGTGTATGACGGAGGGAGACCGAGGAAAAAAGCTGCATGATGCAGCTTGACAATTAGGCGGGCCGCGCTCAAACGTCAAGTGCAATTAAGTAGGTTGATAATGAGCCAGCACTGATCAGTGATGAGGAGCGCTGTTGTGCTCCTGTGTGTTGTCTGTAAATCATCTAAGGACAAAAAAAAAAAGACGTATCTTCCCCTCCTCTTCCGTCGCTAGTGGACGCTGGATTGAGCTTGTTTCTGAACCGCGAGGGTCGCAAGTGTACAGTCGTCAGAGTAAAGTAACACGCTGATCCACAGGCACATACTGCTTCACGCACATAGCACTCGAAAAACACATTCACACGGCGTCGATTCTTGGTCGGTATCCAAGCGTGCGAAGACACAGAGACACAGCACTTTGGCGTGCCAAGGGAGCTTTGACTCCGCCGCAAAACCAGCGAAACTTGCTTTCGACGAGTTGTGCCTTTTACCTTCAACACTGCGCTTTCGTAAAATGTTCCACGTGTTCACAACGGCAAGTCTCAACGGTACACAGAGTCTTAAGAAACCTCTCCGGCGAATGACGACGAACGGGTAGAAAACGTGTGGCAAACCGCAGCAAAAGGCTAGCAAAACCGCAAATCGTCTCCGAGCAAGATGGCCGTCCGGTGGCTTCACTCGCGCTGCAGCGAACAAGCGGGCAAGCGCGATCGAGCAATTGTCATTGAGATCCAACGAGGTAGAGGGGCTTAGAGTGATAGACCGGAAGTTCTGAAGTGGCACCCCCCCCCCCCCCGGTTGCCGCCATGTTGTATGCAAAAGTGACCACTCCTCACGTGACCTCACAAGCGCCGTGACGTCATCGGTAAGATGGCCGCGCCCAGAGCTGGCGGATGCGAGTTTGTTCGGAGCGCGGTAGATGTGATGTGCTTTTTCGGGCTTTTTCGCGATCGCTGACGCAGGTATAATGTGAAAACATGCAGGAATGAGACTTTATACCTTTTTTGCGCAAGATCGCTCTTGATCATCTGGATATTAACGCCTGTGAGACAGCATCAGCCGTATCGCCGTACTGGTGCTCGGATTCCCGGATGCGTTCGATTATCGTCAAACTTTGAGTGCTTTTTAGAATAAACTTTTCGCATTCTCTTAGCTTTGTTTGAACGTTGGAATGTCTGATAATCGACGCGAAATGTATGCGTCAGACGTAGGGCCTAGGGGAATTCGTTTCAGCACTAGGTAACTGCATAATCACAGCCAACTTTTAGCGAGGAAGCTCCTGCGATCTTTACGTTTTGTACTTATCAACAATTTGGCGATATGACTGATAGCATAAAATATTCGCATTTTCTAGCTTCGTTTGGACGTCTGAGGATCAAAGCGAAAGTTGTACGTCACGTTAGGGCCTAGGGGAAGTTGTTACAGCCCTGCGTCACCGAATTACCATGGAAACCTTTAGCGAGGAAGCTCCTGCGATCTTTAACCTTTTTGTGCTAATCGACGATTCTACATTCGATTGCTTTTCTTCCTTTTTTTTGTGAGTGCGAAGTGCACACTTATTTTCAGGTGCGAGGATGACGTTTTATTGAGTGTGGGGATGAATAAATCGTTGCAGGCACCTGCTTGAAAGCTATTTGACTTGCTATAAGAACAACCGTTTTGGTGTATGCATAGACTAACTGCACATTTTTTTCTTTCGTAGGATTTATTGCAACAATACTTTTTTTCATCAAGAGTGCATTGTATTAGTCGGTCAATTATTTACTTGTTATAACTACCTGGACAAGATTATTTATATTTGCGTTCATTCCTTGCTCGAAGAGCGGTCTTATTGAAAGATGTTGACTACCATTCCTTTCGGTCTCTTCAATAGACTTGTTTCAGAAGCGTGGGCTGCCTATATTTCGTTTCGCCGTAAGTTAGAAAAGGGCAAGCGCCACAGTCCCCTCGAGCCAATCAGAGAGACGGAGTGAAGGTGTGTGACAAATCTGTGCAGACGAACACTCTGAATGACATGTTGTCATGTGCCTCTCTCCAACGTGCATATTGGCTCACCGAGACTGTAGCCTTTGCCGTTTGCCAAATTGTGAAGGAACGAATTACAGACTCTAATTACCCAAGGCCTTCAAACTTTGGGAATTTGTTCGACAAGAATGTTATGTCCGCCATCACTGTGAACTCGGCTGAGCGCCTATTGTACTCGAATGCAGCATTAGCGTTCGACGTGAACTGGGGCCCATTCGTGTGCTTTACGCCGAAAACAATGGTGACAGTTGTGTTGCTTGATGGGGTTTTGCAAAGGGTCTATTGTGTTATACGTATAGGAAGTATCTTGCTATATAAAAATGCATCAACACATACTATTAAACTGGATGCTTAGAAGTGTGTTTGTTTTTGCAATTAACAAGTTACAGCAGTGTGCTTTAACATTATCATGTGTATAGTTTTAAGTATCTTCTCTGCAGTGCCTAAAAGGGCCCCTGGAGGGAATAAATTAATAAATAACATTTTCACATCACTGGAGTTGGTTTTCGAATGCGCCACATGTTCAGGAGAAGTGGAACGAGTGCAGTCCAATGCAACCAGTCTGCCAGTCTGGTATGTCCCATTAATTAATATTGAGGGGTCAGAGATGCGAATGTCCTCAAAAGGTCCAGCACGCGTGTGTGAACACAATGTTTTGTGTATAGACTCTGAAGGCGTAAAGGCGAGCGGAAATATGTTTATTTGGTTAGGGTATCAAACATGTTTATTTCCACTTGATTAAATAATTATTGGCTCTTTGCAAATGGTTCCATAACCAGTTTTTTCTGCGACAGTCTTGTGTCAGCTGTTCAGTCGTAGTACCTGTGCTCTTTGTTGTCGGATGACGCTCCTGGCACGTCGGCGTTCAGTTTGGTCGAGTGGCAACTTTGATCGACTGATGCCGTCTTGTAATAATACGTCATGTGCGGCCACTGACATCTGTTGCCCTGAAGCTGCAGGGCTGGCTTCTAATCCGCAAATTTTCCTGGTAGTTTTCTGCATCAATGCAGCAAGCTCGGGCATGTATTGCTTACGTGGCAGTGCCTTTTTCTGTACCGTTGACTTGGTAGCTGGCAACAATGTTTGTTTATCCAAGCCATTTCACTTCCATTTCGTAATGGCGATTTTGTCTGCATCCCGCGACCACGTACTGCAACTTGTGTAAGTCGCGTGTGGCAAAGTGAAGTCTGGTGATGCTTGGAGTCCACATTTGAGGACAACCAACCATTCTATTTCTTCAAGTCACTCAGCGGCATTCTCCCTCACAGTTGGAAATTGTGTGCTTCGTGGCGTGGACACAGATAATTAGTGTCAGCAAATTACTAGGTATTGTCCTTGGACGACAACCGACACCAAATCAACTGTCCTTGAATTGCCGCTCACCTGCTTTGTCGTGCTTACCTCCCGTCGAGGTGAAAGGGATCAGGAGCTTCGGGGCAGTGTTTGAACTAACGTGTTACAAGTATCGACGTTATTGGTAACGCGTTAGTTTTTTTAGTAACGTACTAACGTTCTTGTTAGAATGCCAAATGAGTAACGAGTAAAGTAATGTCGTTGTTATTTTACGGTATCTGCTATCAAATTACGTTACCCGTTACTCGTTACTTTTGATTAAAAATGGCAGCATGATAGTTTGAAAGCAAAATAATTTTTATTCTGCGCACTACAAAAAGTGGCAAAAAAACCCCTACAAAGCTATGTATAAACGTCGTCATTTCAAACTCCCTCGGAAGACACTTTCAACGTTCCCACGACCGGGCCCAAAAGACGCGAGATTATCGCTTTGCGTAATTCCTAAGCGTCCTTGGTGCAGTCTTTGTATCGAAGCTACTAAGGCCACCGTTGCCGTGCCCTGAAGGAGCAGCCGCCTTGCTGGAAAGAGACCTCCGCTCAGAAGGCAACAGTCTGCCGCCCCTCGAAGGATTCTGCCTAAAGGCCCGTTCACACTTTTGCAACCGAGTACGACCGAGAGAGACGAGGCTTGTTAAAACCTCCTAAAATTTCTTAGGACGAGAGAACACACCGTCACGCTGGCGCCATCTATGCGGTGACCCTGGAAGTGTATTTCACAAGAGCGAAGGTTTTGCGCTATTTCCAAGTCAAATGTGCGTAATACCTATAAAAAAGGCGTGTTTAAAACTTTGACGAAAGTTTTTCGCAGGGCTGGCTTTAGGGGTGGGCGACATGGGTGGTCGCCCAGGGCGCCATCAATAGGGGGGCGCCACCGCGCCCCCCTTTTGAAATTATTTTAGTTTTTTTTATTTATTTGAACACAGCGCCCTTCGTTTTTGCAATGCGGTTATCGTCTGACGAAACGCTCGTGTTGGGCCATTACTCACATATTTACTAACAACGTGATGTACCTAGTAGATAGGAGCGTATAAGAAAAAAAGAAGGGGGGGGGGGGGGGGGGGGCAACGGCCTGAGTTCGCCCAGGGCGCTTAATGATGTAAGGCCGGGCCTGGTTTTTCGAGCCAAGAAAGAAAGGATAATGCGCGGGAGAAATAGAAAATATGCCGGACCGCCAAGTTTACACTGCTACCAAATAGATGGCGCCAGTGTGTCTTCTCGTTCAGAGCCGTTTATACTGAGAGAGTTTGGCCAATGGGCGGAGCTTGTTGGCCGCTAGAACAAGCGGATTTCGCGGTAACACAATATGGCGTTACTTCTTTGTCTTGTTCATTCCTGAGAAATCGCGTAGAGTTCCTATGAGTCAGAGCCACAATATGGCGGACGGAAGTAGTCATCCCCCGGTTGTCAGACTACGCTGCTGTGGTTGCCAGGCTGTCAAAATTTCCTTAAGAAGGCCAAACTCTCTCAGTATAAACGGCTCTGTTCTCGTTGTAAGAGGTTTCAAGGAACCTAGTTTTAAGAGGTCGCAAGAGTGTGAACGGGCCTTCATCGTCCCTAGCTACTCCAGCTGGTTAAATCCTTATCTTCAAAATAAATACATTCTCGTTCTGCCAACAACAGAACGGATAAGCTCTAAATTTGGAAGCATTGACGTTCCCACGCTTTGAACCAAAACAAGTGGCAAGGTTATCGCAGGATTGAAAGGTGTCCGTCACCAGAAACAGACGCTACCATATTTTAGAATCCCTGCCGCCGTGGTACAAAGATGCGGTCTCTCGCTGGGTAACGACCCCCGTTCAGAACGTCGCCTCCCACTAAATCCTATCCTATGGGCATCCACTCGCCCATAACGCATCAAAAATTAGACGAAAGACTGCGTAGCCCCACGGACGGCACCTTCTTTGTATCACAGTAGCCCCCTACTCGCTGGCGTTCAAAGACCGAATTATCTATTGCTGGACGCTACGCCCGCGTTATCCTTCTCGCAGTTCCTGGTTGTGTGTGAAAGCTACTGTACCATTCTCCTAGAGAGACACATTTTTAGCACTAATAGTGATGGCTTTCGTCTGCTTCGCCCTTACTTTGCTGCTGCCGGCATGAAAAAAAGGAAAGACAAAGGTTTTTGGACGTGAAAGACAAACTTAGGGTAAAGAGCTTATAAACGCTCGCCACCTTTTTTAATCATATATACACGTAAAGATACTATACATGTGATCATGGCCAAAGTATGGCCGGCGCTATACTTCGTTTATAATCAGCTATAATCTTCTTTAGTTATAATTATTGGTTATAATTTAAGCGATCGGTGTCCTCTTTTCGTTGCTTGTGTAGCCTAAACCGGACTGTGACTAAAACCGGTGTGGCTATGAAATGTGTTATTTGTGAGCAGTCCGTGTACTGTACAGTTGCCTCTGTCATGCAACTTCTGCCTCCAACCAACAAGGCCGTTTTCAAACGCTTGTTATAAAAGCCCCTTTTACTGCAATCTTGCACTCACTTTTCGTGCAAGATGACAATGGCCACCGCAACTCCGTTATTATTGCCCGGGCTAAGTGCTATGTTTAAACTGAGGGAGACGAAGTCAGACAATTTGCTGTTCAAATGTCTGCTCTGTGTGCCGAAACTCAAGCTGCTGAGCACATCCAGGACGTCAAACTCTATTTTGAAAAAAAGTACATTAAGGTGAGTTATTCTTAAACGTCACTTACTTTTTTTTTTTTTCTGTTCAAATGTCGTCGTTAAGCTTTCTTAGCTAAAAAAACGCACCTTTCTTTCGAGATCGTTTTGTTAGTCACATAGTTTTTCAGCCACATCTCACAATGCTCATTAATGTAAGCTAGCGAAAACCTCTTCGAAAATGGCTTAGTTTAGTTTACTTGTATCATTCAGAAGGAGTGTAAATAGATTATGGCAGTTATATATAAACATGCTTATTTGATATTTGTTTAAGTTCGTAATTCGTAATTTGTTTAAGTTCGTAATTCGTAATAGAGTTTATTTCGTTAATATTTCGTTGTTCCACGCCACTGATAACTAGAAATTAACAGCCGTGCTTCGCATCAGTCCTAATTGTTTTTCTCTTCCGCCAGTCCCTCCATTCGCAGAAGCTATCAAAGTTCGCGGTAATTTCAAAGAAACGAAACACCGAGGCGACAACCCACTTTCCCAACACACCCCTGCTGAAGCAGAGGAAGCTCGACCGTATGCATCAAACTCCCGTTTCTCAAGAAGTGTTCGACAATCTTATGGAGACGTTTGTAGTTGAGACTCTACAGTAATATACTAACAGCTGTCATATACTTACAGTGAAACACAAAGTAACGAAACACTAACGTAAACGTAACGTCCGTTAGTGATGGCAAGTAACGACACTGTTATTTCGTTACATTTGATATATGGTAATGGAGCTCTGTAACGCTTTAGCTTTTTCCCAAGCTAACGACTAACGCTATTTTCTTACTTATTTTCGGTAACGGGCACAACACTGCTTCGGGGTAATGTCGGCACCAGGGATAAAGGCCGCCGAAGATAATCCTCAATGTTTCGCGGACGTTTGTCGAGACGTGGTCGAGGGTCTTTCGGCACAAACCCTTGCGGTCCAATTAATTGGTACGGGCAGCTCCGGTAGACATGGTCGGCCTCATGCAGTGGTAGCAGAGTTGTTTTCGGTCGACCATTCGCAGCACCTCCGTTTTCCTCTGTGTGCTTTGTTCAGCGCGGATTTACACTGGTTATTCCCGGTGTCGGGAATGCTTCGGCGTTGTTGTGTCTCGTTGAATTGGCATTGAATAGTAATGGGTAGCCGGTGGCGGTCTTCGTGACTTTGTTGCATAAGTCACCCTCGGTTCGTCAGATGCCGCTTCGCTCGAAGAAGTCTCTAGCTGAAATGCCTGTCGAACTTGCTCCGAAACAATCTCGGCAATCGAAATAAAAGCCGGGCAACTGACGGCAGGAACTAGCTTCCTGATCCCCTCCGGGACAACGTTGTGGATGATGTCGCGGATGCCTGGGAGGCAGGCGTCGAAATTGCAGCTGGACGACTCGAGTGTCGAGACGCTGGGGAGTTGTTGATATTGACAGGCTCGGGCCTGCAGTGTGCATTCAATGTTGGAAGCCTCGGTGTTATTAACCCTGAAGTGGAGCTGCGGACAAGGCTGCCGCAGGTGTTGTCCCTCACATGAGGGACATGGGATTCTTAGCGTCTTGTCTTCTGTGGCATCAGGGTTGGTGTGGGTGCTGGATTGGGCGCAAAACATCCTCCAAGAAGGCGGTGATCGCTCTCATTGGGGCCGTCTCCGGGACAGAATCAGGAATTCAGCTCTCTTTCGTCAATGTTGGCTGATGAACGTGCACTTCAGCTTGATCTTGCAAGCTTCCCACGACGTTAAGGAGGATTCGGGGCTTTGAAACCAGTGCCTGGCAGTTTCTCCACGAGAAGTGTAGGTTCTGCAGGAGCTGGTTGTCCGTCTACCCACTGTGGCGGGCGACACGGTCAAAGTGTTCAATCCTGCCCTCGACGTCTTCATACACCTTGCGTGAAGGGGCATCGGAGTGTGAGGTGCGACGGGCATGCAAACGATTGTGGGAGCGGACGCGGTTTGCTGCTACAGGTTTGTCTTTGTTGGCTTAGTCAGCTTTGGTTTTTCAGGCAAAAGAGCAAATTCCGGTGGTTTTTCTGGTAGCAGCGACTGGCTCAGATTTCAGGTTCTTCGGGGGGTATTTCCGAGGTTCGTCCTTGTGGTACTCGCTCGTCTCGCGGTGTTTCTGCCGGGCTTGGGATAGCACTTGGTTCACGGCTCGCGGGGGGTTTAAGACGTGGGGAAATCCGCCACCCGTGTCTCGTTATCGGGCAACTCGGCTGAGGAGCCGCCAGGGTCCACACAGAGTGAAGGGCTATGGGTAAAGGGCGCAGCTCCTCCACCAGAACATATCATGACAGCTGAGCATGGCCTGGAACTTTCGAGAATAGTAAATATTGATAAAAAAAATAGGACTGAAGCAAGCATCCGTGAAAATATAACAAAACAGACAAAAGAGAGTCTACCTGACCACTAAAAAAGATGCATTGCTTTAGGGGCATTCTTTCCGAATAAATCCTCTTCTTCGGGGTTTGGCGACTGCCTTGAACGAGCTGAACTGGAATGGATGTGGGACCACTTTTCTGATAATGAGCCGCTGCCGACTGTCGTCACAAAGCGGCGTGAACAGGTGGACTGGGTAGGTAACACGCGCGATGAAATGTCCATACAGCTCGCAATTCGCGTAAAACGTGTTGATGAAACTTTCTGTGTCGACAAAACGTGCGACAGACTAGCGGAATCACTACCAACTGCAACACCTGTGCTCCGTGAAGGTGCACGTCTACGCCAGAACAATTTAGGAAGCCGCACAGCATCACCTAAAGCACGGCACAGGAACTACCAGCTTGAAACAGCTCTTCGGTGCGCCGCACACCTGTGCTCCGTGAAAGTGAACGTCTACGCTAGAACAATTTGGGAAGCAGCACAGTATCATTTCGCACGGCACGGGAACTACAAGCTTCGAGCTCCGGTGCACCGCATAACCAAAGTGAGCCTCCGGTCATTTGAACGAAGCAGCTCCACGATTGCAGATTGCCATGCACGACTCACGCAATTTCCGTCGCTAAACTGTATATCCAAATATATTGCACACGCTTCACTGCAGACCTCGAAAATTCCGATGGTCAACGAGAGCACAGAAACGTCGCCTTAAAATTTATCCTAGCGGTGTCCGAATCAATCCGAGGTCCGAGCACCGTAGGGCGGATTGTCTATTTCGTGACAATATCCCCGTCGGTCACCATCGAAATGCACACCGTTCCTCTGTATTTTCACGTACGCCAGACACCACGCTGAACTCTGAAGTCGTTTTCGACCTGACGGCTTCCGCGTCTGAAATCAACTCGCCGAGACGAACGACAACGAACAAAGCATCCGACAAGCTCCGGCCAATGCTCCAGCCCAGCTGGGGCCAGCCGCTGCCTGGGCGCTGCCACCTTTCCTGTGACATCCCGTATATGGTTTGGTCACTTGACGAGTGGTCAAATTTGCGTACAATGGCAGCGGCCTTATGGGGGTCACTTTCGAGTGCAGACCGGAACCCCGGTTTATCGTTCTAAGCCCCTCTACCTCTTTGTTGAGTTCAGTGGCATCGCTTTTACCGCGGCAGCGGCGTGTCGGCTCTGACGCGGAACGCCGCCGCTGATGCCTCTCAAGGTGTTCTGCTGCGGATGCGTCTCACGCCGTTCGGCCGCATCTCTCCGAGTTAGGCTTAGCGTTCTGTCTTCATGGATCCGATTTGGACTTTCAAATCGGCGAACATTGGCCCACCTTAGGGATACTTGGTATCCTCGGGCTCCCGATGTCGTCGACCTTCGACTGAGACCACTGGATCTGGTGAGGCGGGTTTTTGACCTTTAATATTTGAAGGAAATCGCGGAGCCGTTCGGGTGAAACGCGTCTAGTCCCCAGAAGACGATTATTGGAATTGAGTACGGTCAATGGCTGCTCTAAAGAAACGCAGGACGTGGCGTATGATGTAGACGCTTCTTGCTTCGCGATTCGTTCCGGGTTGCTCGGCTTTCTAATCGGCTAATACTCCAATGTAAAAGGTTGCAGAGCTGTAAAAAGAAACTTGGAACTCGCCACACCTTACAAATCTTAAGCTGACTTACCAAAACGCAAGCGGGAAGATTTTTCGAGCCCACCTTTGTTCTTTAGGCTACGAGGTGGATAAAAATAAGGCGTTTGTTTCTTTAAACTCCTTCATTGCTTTTTTTTTCTGGACACTTCTATAATTTCGCAGTACTTAATATAAGGATCTATTCTATCAGCACGGTGGTCTTATTCTCTGTTTCGGAGGGTCGGAGGAAATGCATGTGATAAAGTTATATGCATCCAAAACAGCTTTTTTTTTTGAGGCAGGGACGTATAACTTATAGGCAAGGGAAGTTTTTGTCGACTGTTCATAGATGACCTTCTGCCACTCGGTGTGCCCGTTGTTGCCTATATAATCGGTCGCATATTGTTCACTTTGAAAAACGAACTACACAAGGAAAGAAAATATTTGAGGCTGTGGTTTCCTAGGGGACGACCGGGACTTAGATGCCTAGGTCTTAACGTTGCATCCATGCCCAGTGTCGGGTACATTACGCCATGTTTAACCTCGTCAAGCTCACTTGCACCCTTCCATTTTGTCATCTAAAAGCTATGCGCCACACGCACAAGTGATACCCTCCGCGTTTTTACAGCGGAGCTGTTAATGGCTAGGTTCCCCAGGATCGTGTCCGGTATGTCGACACAAATCTGCTTGGACAGCTACCGCCATCTAGAAGCGACGGCGGCAAGCACACAACCAGTATGGTTTCCGCCGTGGCTCGTAGATGGCGGCAACCTTTCCAGCAATCTAGAGTTCCTCGATATGCTCCCCCGAAGGGGGGCTCTACAGCTATCATATAAAAATTGATAGTTGGGCGTGTTGGTGGGAATTCATCGTAGGAAACAGCGCTAAAAACAGACGACGACGAAGAAGAAGCACACGTAACGAGTGCAGCGCTCGTCACGTTTGTTTCTTCGTCCTCGTCTGTTTTGCGCGCTGTTTCCTACGCTCCTACGCTCTTATCAGCTTTGGTTTGGACTCACGACGGGTCGGCCGCGCGCCCTTTGGGGGAAAGGAGACAGGCTGCAGAAGGAGCGGCGACGTACATAGCAGCACGAATGGGTCCGCAACCGCCGCAAAGCCGCTGTCGCCTCGACTTCCACTGCTTACAGCGCTTCAGATTGCCTTGCCAAAGAGCACATCGCTCGCCTGGAAAGCCGCCGCCGAGAACAGAACCAGCGATGTAAAGGGAGCCGGCGGGCCAACGCCACGGACGACGATCGTGCCACGGAGGCCAACGCAAGCGCGAGGCCCGGCGACGACTGCACTCCACGCCGGCTGAACAGTTCCCGGGTGCGACGGCGAGGTTCCGGAGGGAGTTCGTGGAGAACCCGTTTGGCGTCACGTGCACCGTGTGCGACCGACTCTGGTTCGCCGGAGACGTATCCACGATCGGCGGCGTGTCGGACGAGAAGAAGCGGGATTCGGGCGCGTGCGCGTTGCGGCAGTCTATCGAGTACAGCTCCGCTGGTCTTCCTTCTTCACGAGAGTGGAAAGGCTGAACGTTTTTATAAGCAGCAGCGATTCAGGTTGGATGCTTATAATCATTATCATTATCTTTATCATCGTCGCGTCGCCGTCATTATCATAATCTTTTTTTCCTTGAATTTACTATGCAGTGGGATGATCACGTTACAAAAATAGCCAAACCTATCAACAAAGATTCGGAAGTGCAATCAAATACAAAGCTAATTATATGAGTAAATAAAAATAAGGGTAATAGCGGAAACAACTAGTGTCATTTACCGTAACAATGTTGCAAGGGACTGTGTTTAATTCGTGAATGTCGCCATTTGTTAAGGTCCGGTTCGTAGCCTCTTTATTTCTTTATTGCGTTCGGGAATATAGACAGTCTTCACATTAAAACATCTAAGCATTAATCGACATATTTTAATAATCAACGTTCTTTCCTTCATTTAATCTCGAAGAGAAGTTTCTTTTATTAGTTTAAACCTATTAATTAAACATATTAATTAAAAAAGTAGAAGGTGGAGGGCTGCTTAATGTCACCACTGTAGTTACGCCTCTATTAATAATATTAAGTAGGCATGTTTGAACTTAATTGCCTACGTGGCTTTTTTAGATTGGCAGACAGGCGAAGTAAATATTGGATTTTCTTATGCATGCCGCGAGCAAACCTGCTGTGACATCTTCGTGGTCTTGTAACTAGATTCCATCGATTTTGCATGAGTCGTAAGTAAAAGACGTTGAAATGCCATTGATTCACCCCTAGTTGTTAAGCAAATTTGTAAGATATTGTGTGTCGCGAACGCACGAGATAGAAGTCTTTTTTTTTTTTTAGAGCGCAGCTCTTAGGCGCCCGTTTCCGGCTTGAGTGGCGTCGGCGTCGGGGTCGGCGTCGCCGTCGGCGTAACCACGCGGTGCATGATGGGTAAATTTCCCCCACTAAATCTAGCGGGACATTTTCTCCGCTAAATTTAGCGGAAAAAATTCCCCGCTAAATCTAGCGGAATATGTTCCCCGCTAAATCTAGTGGAAAATTTTCCCCGCTAAATTTAGCGGAAAAATGTCTCCGCTAAATTCAGCGGAAAAAATTCCCCGCTAAATCTAGCGAAAAATTTTCCCCGCTAAATCTAGCGGAAAATTTCCCCGCTAAACTTAGCGGGGAATTTTATCCACTATATTTAGCGGAAAAGTTTCCCTAAAGGGATCGAGCAGGAGAGGAGGAGGGGCATAGCCCCCTCTCCGTACCTTCCCCTTTTCTTGCTCAAGAGCTGCGCTCTAATTCGGCGTTACAGGAAGTTGTAAACGGCTTTAATGTTTTTAATCTCTTGCGCTTCAACAGATCTTAGTTCGCAACTTTGCTTGAATTCTCCCAACATTTGGGTTAGGTTAGGTTAGGCTTAGGTTAGGTTAGGTTAGGTTTAGGTTAGATTAGGTTAGGTTCCCTAGTGAAAAAAGTCATTCGTATGAGAAATTTCTTGTGTCCAATAAACACATGAATCATACAATATATATAAGAACATATAAGAACCATGTAAGAACTAGATAGGAACTATGTAAGACATGTATAAGATATATAAGAAACATTAAAGAAACTTATAAAAACTTCTCACATGTCTCTTATATGGCGCTTGTATGTTCTCATATATCTCATATAGTTCTTATATAGTTCTTATATGGTTCTTTTCTGGTTCTTATATGTTCTTATACTTCTTGTATGATTCATATGTGTTTATTGGACACAGAAATGACTTATACAAATGAGAATTTTCACTAGGGTTAGGTTACGTTTGGGTAGGTTCTGGTTAGGTTAGGTTAGGTATAGGTACGGTTAGGTTAGATTTAGTTTAGTTTGGGTTGGGTTAGATTATATTAGGTTAGGAGTTAGGTTAGGTTAGGTTGAGGTTAGGTTACGTTTTTTTTGCATTTTGACGTTCTTTGCTACAACGCAAAAGGTAAAGCTACTTTACACAAGCCTCGTGTGACTGCTTAAGACCTGCTGTGTTGCTGCGCAGTCGGTCGTGAGCAGTCGCAAGAGGTTTAAAAACCGGTTGTGGTGCACTCGGACTTAGTGAAATGCATATATGTGTGTGGACCATGCAGCCATCAGACGAGAGCTGGAACATTATAGATGCCTTTTTTCCTGCTCGTTATGAGGAATTCGTTGGTTGGGGGACACATAAAATGAACGAAATTAAGATGATCCTATTGACCTTAGTAATGCACTTTTGTGTGATTGTAGTATGATGGACTGCGTATCGTTTTGTAGAACGTTGGGCAAACCAGGTCTAATACACTGACCCTTATGTCCCAAGCAGTGCCATGGTGCCACACAACACCGAACCTTTTAAAGGGGCCACAAAACTATATCGGGTTGGAATGTTTATGACTTTGAAGATGCGTACTGGTCCTTGTCTGGACCAAGTATACTCGCACAGACCGCCTCTGCTTTAGAAGCTTCTTTGTCGCGGTAAAATTGCGAGGATAAAAGGGGAATATTTCTTTCATTCTCACCTTTGCAAAGCTTGATGACGTAATTGTTGGATCGAAACCACACGCCTGAAGTCAGTCGAGCGCGGCTCCTGGATTGTACACGAGAACTGTGTGATCACTCGACTTCGGCTAGTAACAATCAATGCCTCGGCGGACACTCCGGCAGTAGCTCCTGTCCAACCACTGCGGTGGTGAGAATAGCCGAACTCTAACAATGCCTGAAGCTCAGCACGCGTTTTCTACTTTGCCAACCCCAGCCGCGTGGCTACGATTAACGTTGGTGGCATAGGATAGGCACCAGACCACATGGCCGCGCCTGTTCTGGCTTCGCGTTGAGAGGATAAACACTGCTAATATTTATCGAATTTTTTTGGCGATTGCCATTGCCTAGGAAAAATACTAAGGCAAGTTTATTTAATTATTAAGTTTCGAGAGTGATCCTAAGTAGAAGTGAGCGAAAGTAAACAAATCGTTTCCTGGCCTCTTTAAATTTGGAAAGGTCCTAAATTAAGCACGGAGCATTGGACTCTTCTCGCAGCACGTGCACGACCTGCTGTCTGCTGAGCACGTGCGCAAGACGCTGGGGCTGATCGACGACGAGCGCACGTACGACGACCCCCGGCACTACGGCCTGCACCGGCTCGGGGGCACGCAGCACGGGTCGTCGCATTTCTCCTTCCTCAGCCCCAAGGGGGACGCCGTCTCGCTCACCAGCTCGCTTGGAGAACCGTGAGTGCTCCCAAGGCGCCTATCTACCAGCGTATAGGTGACTCACGGTCGCAACGTTGAGTTGCGACCACGAGTCATTATGACGTTAGTGCTTCACGCAACATAATAGGCACGAATGCCCACTAACCCGCGGTACTGCTAAAACGTAAGCAAACGTAAGCAAATGCTCCTGTGTGAATGTCCTTTAAAGTTGTAAAGTCTCACTAACAGCGTTCGAGGACCGAGCAATGTAAGGTTTCGTCCCGTAATCGACACAGATTCGGGGCCCGGTGCATCGCGTCCTCGCTGGGCGTGATCCTGAACAACCACATGTCCGAGTTCACGCTGCCCCGGCCCCAGCCGCTCGTTCTGGGCTACACGCCCAACGAGAACAACTACATCTCGCCGGGCAAGCGGCCCGTCACCACCATGGCGCCCAGCCTGCTACTCGATCGTCGAGGGGATGCCGTGCTGGTCATCGGGGCCTCAGGGGGTGCCAGGATCGTCAGCTCAGCATCCTTCGTGCGTGCTCCACAAGTCCCTCACCGGCCGCTTTTACGTCTCCTAGATTACAAAAGGCGTACACACTTAATCTTTTTCCCGATATGTTCCAGTTAAATTAACGTTCCACATATTCGTTCTGGAAGAAGTTAAATCTTTATGTGAATCAGCGATAATATGTGGAACGCCTGTTCCCTTCGCTTCATTTTTACTCTTTCGTTTTTACTTGGAACACGTGGGCAATACTCGGGTTGTTGTTTCATTTACTCGTGGCTCCCCTTACTCTGCTTCACTTAAGCACCAATCTGCTCCAATTAAAAACTCCAGAGAGTGTTTTTTTTTGAGATTTCATTTACAATTATCAATTATATAAAATCCTGTTTTCATAAAGTACGATGAGTTTACAAATACCTGAAACACGGATTTATAGGAGCTACAAAATATATAGATCAGGGTTGCTTCTGGTTAAGCGGAACTTTTTTACCAAAATGTTTCGTTTATAACCGAAACTGTGAAATTCGCGATTAAGAATACAGTGCGAAATGTGTGGCTTCAATTAAAAAAAAAAATGCGGGGCGCTGATGGATACTGCGTCATCGTTAGGCTGAGACCCGTGTTCGGTTAGTGAGAATACGTGGCCCACCCAAGCGCTGAATCCGTACTCGCTGTGCCCCGCATCGTTCTTCTTTATGTAAAAACGAAAGTTCAGCCCTATGGCTTTCTTATCTGGGAGGTGCAGGTTCTTTCTGTTTCCGTTGGCTTACTCTTGTACACCTACTCCTGCTCGCCTACCCTTCTTTGCTTTCCCTGCTCCCATTCTCTCTCCTCTCTTCACCCTTTCATTGTGGAAAATTTATTCCCTTCACACGAAATAAAAATCGCGCGGAAAGATTTTTTTTGTTTTAGTGTAATTTTGCGTTTGCTATTTTCGCAATCGGAGATATCGCGGAAGGGTATTTTATGCCTTGCAGAAAAACGAGGTTTACGTCGGTCTTTAGCATAGAAATTAATATTGTACTTCGAAAGTAAGTGGAAAACAGGTGTGAGATCCTATGAATATGGAACTCTCTTCCCACGTCTGATCATCAAATTGTCGGATAGCGCCGGAGCAATGACCGACCCACTTTTATTCGTTAAGTTTTCCCGCCATCGTCTATCCATAGTTGCTATACACCCGCTCACTGTGCTTTTAACCTTCCGTTGAATCGTCTTTTTGGACATTGGCAAGCGTTAACGTTCGATCGAATGGTACTATGAGATCAGACATTGATTTTCGATCGCTTAGTCTATATCACGGTGGAAGACGGGAGGTGTTTGAACGGCACTGCCTCTTCAAATACTTTATTAGGAGAATACACATTACTCCACTCAACGAAGTGGAAATTTGGGCCAGTTGGTTCATGATCAAAATATAAAGCGCAAAAAAAAGAAAACAAAAAAAAACACAGGACAAAGAGGAGAGTAAACAGGACGAGGCGCACTCGCAACTAAACTTTATTTATGAAAAAAAAAAAACATAATATATAGGCCGTTAAAAACGCCTATTCATCATATCAATCGATAAGACCCCTTGATAAAATCAAACTCTTTCTCTGAGAGGGCAAGGGAAGGTTCACTGATGCATTCGTCTCCCTTTGCCGTAATCTCAAACGCCTCGTGCACTTCTCGGCATATTTTATCTTCATATTTCGCCAGAACCTTCGCATCATGCAGAACTGGTGAGCACGGGCACCGGCTACAATGAACAGCTAGATTACCAGACGGGCTTGCTCTCATAGCTGCCGCATGTTCCCGTGCACGATCACTGACACATTTACCAGTCTGGCCGATGTACACGGAGCTGCAAGTCAGCGGAATTTCGTACACCACTCCGACGGCACACTCACCATATTTGGTCCGGTGTTTCGTGCTGCAATGCTCCATATCTGGCTGGGGATTATTGATTCTGCGGCACAAGCGTGCCATTTTTTCCGGGGCTGAAAATACTACGGGTACTCTAAACCGCTGTGGAACTTTCTTTAAATAATGGGACATGGCATGCAGGTACGGAATAATTACCAGTCTTATTTTTGGCTTCTCTCTCTTGCCCGATTGGTTGCCCCTTTGAATTGCCCGATTGGTTGCCCGATTGGTTGCCCCTTTGAATTTTTTTAACAATCCTTCCCCAACCTCAGTCAGGCAACTTTGTGGGAAACCTGTCTTCTGCAGGCGCGAAATCTGTAAATTAAAGCTGTCTTGCACAGAATGTTCGCAAGATCGTTTTAGGGCCGCCTCCAAACACGTGCTAGCAATGCCCCTTTTTACTAATTTTGAATGGGCAGACTCGTACGGCAGGATGCGTTTCTTAGATCATGGCTCGTACGCCCAACATATGTGGCTCTCCAGAAAGCGTAGTTTCAGGTCTAGGAACTGTAGTGTCCCTTCTACCGGCTTCTCGTGAGTAAATTTCAGACCTCCAGAACACGAGGAAAACACATCGAGCGTCTGGGGTACAACGCCATCCAGCGATCGCTCTGCCAATTCGCTGAACACAAGGTAATCATGAACGTACCTATAAATCTTCATCCTGTTGTCGTGCCCCAGCCTCTCAGCGATGGTGTTGTCACATTTACTTAAGAAAATGTCGGATAGCGCCGGCGCGACACACGACCCGACGCAAATGCCCTTCTTTTGGACGCACATATCACCTTGAAAGGAAATATACGTGTGTGATTGATAGAAAGATAACAGTTTAAAAACAACTCTCCGCACTGATGCCACTCGAGTTGGCAAACGACACTTCGCCGTTCTGCTCTATGCATTTTCTAACCGCCGCAAAGATATGGTCGTGCCGGGATAGAATAAAAAGCTCTTCCACATCCAAAAAGAAAAGCACTACGCATTCCACTAGCGTCTCCTTTCAAATAATCAATAACTCCACTCATTTGCATTAGACACGACGCCTACAGCACCAAATTATCCTCCCTTGAGAACAGACCGCGTCCGAGAGAACACACGCGCACCGGGATTTAACGGTTCAAAGGTCAAATCAGCCGCTAGTTGTTTGTACAGCAGGAGGTTAGTCTGCCAGAACATGGCGACATTGTTACCCACTGTAGATAAGCATTTAACCAGTGCAGTACGACTGCTAGCCTGGGGTCTTTAGCCTGCACCACGCAGTAGTGATACACGACCGCACGCCGGTACGATGCTTATTCAGATCGAAACGGGCAGGGGTGGGGCTCGAACCCAGGATCCCTGGGTTCTGCAGCGCGAGCTTTCGCTCCACGCGCGTCAAGCTGGGCGTGCGCTTTAGCCCACTCGGATACCGATCCCCCGATTTCACAGTGCGCCGAGGTATAAAAACCTGCCACCGGCACACCGAGATACAGGATTTGCTAAGACAGACAGCAGAGACTGGCGTCCCAGCTGTTTCGACGGGTTTCCACGATGATAGATTGCGGCATCCTCCTCGAGGCTGCGCGAGGCCAGCCGTACCGAGTACTCAAAGCCCGTCAGCCAGAGGTCGGCATTTTAGGTCGCCCTCCCTCACCCTTACAGCCACACTCACCTAAGCCCCTCACTCACCCTCACCCTCACAGCTACACTCACCTTCAACCCCTCACTCACCCTCATCTTCACAGTCACACTCACCTTCAGCCCTTTACTCATCCTTACGGCCCTCACGCCCTTCACGCACTCATGGCCCTCACGCCCCTCACGCACTCACCACCCTCACGGCCCTCACGCACTCATGGCCCTCACGCCCCTCACCGCCCTCACGGCCCTCACGCTCTTCACGCACTCATGGCCCTCACGCCACTCACCGCCCTCACGCCCCTTACTCAATCATGGCCCTCACGCCCCTCACACCCCTCACGCACTCACCGCCCTCACGGCCCTCACGTACTCGTACCCCTCATGCCCCTCACACACTCATGGACCTCACGCCCGCTTCAGATGGGGCGATTTCGCCCAGAAACTTAACGTCGCAACACCAGCAACACGGGCCGCCCGCGTTCATACGCAGCAACCAACTGATGCAATTTGCCATCATCATGAAATTTTATTTTTCTCGCACTATTTAGACACACAAATACGCGCTATAAACGTGTTTTTATGCATTTAAATCTAGTTGAGAGTACTAATGCATCTTTCTGAGACAGTTCATTTCCAAAAACAATTAGTTTCATACCAGAACCAAGTCTTTTGTTGTCATCATAACGGCACGAGGTATCACGTGAAAATATCGCGTCCCTTATTGGATGCAGCCGCTTCGAACGTCTTCCAATTGTTCCGAGTTGCTCGCTTGTTTCGAGCCGGACCCAATCTCAGCAATTCGTGTCGATCTAAAGAAAGCTAGGAAACAACCCGCCAGAAACACCAAAATTGCTGAAAAAGTTGTTCCGTCTGAAAAGGGCCTCACGCACTCACCACCATCACGCCCCTCACGCACTCATGGCCCTCACACTCACCACCCTCACGCCCCTCACGCACTCATGGTTCTCACGCCCCTCACGCACTTACCGCCCTCATACCCCTCACGCACTCATAGCCCTCACGCCACTCACCGCCCTCACGCCCCTCACGCACTCATGGCGCTCACATCCCTCACGCACTCACCGCCCTCACGGTCCTCACGTACTCACAGCCCTCACGGCCCTCACTCACCCTCACACTCATGAATTTTCATGGTTCAAAAACTCACTCACCCTCACCTCGCCTGTGAAGATGACGGGGAGTGTGGGTGAGTGAGGGCCCTCATGAGTGAGGTTTGCCGAGGTATGCCGTCAGCACGAAATCGCCATTGGCTGTTCGCAGGGTATGGCGTATTCCTCAGTAAAGTAATAGGTCTGCGCGTGTTTCAGGTGATGCACAACATTCTGTGGAGAGACATGAGCCTCCGAGACGCTGTCGAGGCGCCGAGGCTCCACCACCAGCTGCTCCCCAACGACGTCGTCTACGAGCACAAGTTTTCTCAGGTGCGTCGCTCATTCGGGCTTGCATTCTATAGTCGGAGACAGGTTTAGAACTCGGGGGAAACTCCACCCACCCCTTTGCACTTGAGCAGAGCTAACCCTAGACAGGAGGTGGCCTCCACTCCAGCGTTCGCTCTGCTGAAGTATACAAATGGGTGGGAGCAACTCCCTCTGAACACTTAACCGGTCACCAACTGTAGTGCAGTCCTTCCGGTGGCAGTCTAAAGAAATTGAAGCCACAAAGAGTTCGGCCCACTTAACTTTAGACGCAAGTAACCGCTCTGCAGCTATATGGTCTTTAAACTTGAAAACTTGGGTGATATTTTAGAATTTTATAAAAACTATATTTGTATGCAATATTAAGGTTATGCGCAGGAGTCTCCTGAGCCGCGCACTATACTTTTCGGATATAAATAATGACAGCAGTAGCAGAAGCAGCAACCATGGCCTCAACTGAACTCTGACTTCTGCCTAAATATAGCAAACGGCAACTTAAAAAAAAAAAAAAAATCTAAGAACGCAGGGTTTCTTATGTCCAGGCTTCCTGAGTGTATGATTTGTTCTTAAGCGGGCTTATCGGCCACTGCCGCATCTAATTAGACAGGAAGCGATAACAAGACGTTCGGCTCTCGGCACGCTCTTTGTCCTCCGCAGCCTACACGGTTACGGCATTAGTAAATGAGTACGCCGAAGAACACCCTCACGCCCCTCACGCACTCAC
Source organism: Ixodes persulcatus (assembly GCA_013358835.2). Taxonomy (NCBI): domain Eukaryota; kingdom Metazoa; phylum Arthropoda; class Arachnida; order Ixodida; family Ixodidae; genus Ixodes; species Ixodes persulcatus. Next base: position 205,837 of record JABSTQ010010431.1, read on the forward strand.
CGCCCTCACGCCCCTCACCGCCCTCACGGCCCTCACGTACTCGTACCCTCATGCCCCTCACACACTCATGGACCTCACGCCCGCTTCAGATGGGGCGATTTCGCCCAGAAACTTAACGTCGCAACACCAGCAACACGGGCCGCCCGCGTTCATACGCAGCAACCAACTGATGCAATTTGCCATCATCATGAAATTTTATTTTTCTTGCACTATTTAGACACACAAATACGCGCAATAAACGTGTTTTTATGCATTTAAATCTAGTTGAGAGTACTAATGCATCTTTCTGAAACAGTTCATTTCCAAAAACAATTAGTTTCATACCAGAACCAAGTCTTTTGTTGTCATCATCAACGGCACGAGGTATCACGTGAAAATATCGCGTCCCTTATTGGATGCAGCCGCTTCGAACGTCTTCCAATTGTTCCGAGTTGCTCGCTTGTTTCGAGCCGGACCCGATCTCAGCAATTCGTGTCGATATAAAGAAAGCTAGGGAACAACCCGCCAGAAACACCTAAATTGCTAAAAAGTTGTTCCGTCTGAAAAGGGCCTCACGCACTCACCGCCATCACGCCCCTCACGCACTCATGGCCCTCACACTCACCACCCTCACGCCCCTCACGCACTCATGGTTCTCACACTCCTCACGCACTCACCGCCCTCATACCCCTCACGCACTCATAGCCCTCACCCACTCATAGCCCTCACGCCACTCACCGCCCTCACGCCCCTCACGCACTCATGGCGCTCACATCCCTCACGCACTCACCACCCTCACGGTCCTCACGTACTCACAGCCCTCACGGCCCTCACTCACCCTCACACTCATGAATTTTCATGGTTCAAAAACTCACTCACCCTCACCTCGCCTGTGAAGATGACGGTGAGCGAGGGTGAGTGAGGGCCCTCATGAGTGAGGTTTGCCGAGGTATGCCGTCAGCACGAAATCGCCATTGGCTGTTCGCAGGGTATGGCGTATTCCTCAGTAAAGTAATAGGTCTGCGCGTGTTTCAGGTGATGCACAACATTCTGTGGAGAGACATGAGCCTCCGAGAGGCTGTCGAGGCGCCGAGGCTCCACCACCAGCTGCTCCCCAACGACGTCGTCTACGAGCACAAGTTTTCTCAGGTGCGTCGCTCATTCGGGCTTGCATTCTATAGTCGGAGACAGGTTTAGAACTCAGGGGAAACTCCACCCACCCCTTTGCACTTGAGCAGAGCTAACCCTAGACAGGAGGTGGCCTCCACTCCAGCGTTCGCTCTGCTGAAGTATACAAATAGGTGGGAGGAACTCCCTCTGAACACTTAACCGGTCACCAACTGTAGTGCAGTCCTTCCGGTGGCAGTCTAAAGAAATTGAAGCCACAAAGAGTTCGGCCCACTTAACTTTAGACGCAAGTAACCGCTCTGCAGCTATATGGTCTTTAAACTTGAAAACTTGGGTGATATTTTAGAATTTTATAAAAACTATATTTGTATGCAATATTAAGGTTATGGCGCAGGAGTCTCCTGAGCCGCGCACTATACTTTTCGGATATAAATAATGACAGCAGTAGCAGAAGCAGCAACCATGGCCTCAACTGAACTCTGACTTCTGCCTAAATATAGCAAACGGCAACTTAAAAAAACTAAAAACGCAGGGTTTCTTATGTCCAGGCTTCCTGAGTGTATGATTTGTTCTTAAGCGGGCTTATCGGCCAATGCCGCATCTAATTAGACAGGAAGCGATAACAAGACGTTCGGCTCTCGGCACGCTCTTTGTCCTCCGCAGCCTACACGGTTACGGCATTAGTAAATGAGTACGCCGAAGAACACAACAGGGAGCGAGAAACGAGAATGCAGCAAGCCACGCGCAACGTTTCTAAAGCAGTCAGTAACTGAGTACTGAAGCCGAGATGTTAGATCAGACAGTAGGCATGTAGAACATAGTTGTGATTTCATTCATTTCTTCTCGGGGGCTGGGGAGGACGACATCATAAACGAGCGAGACCTTCCCTCGCGCAGGACGTTCTGGAGGAGCTGCGGCGCAAGGGTCACGTGCTGAAGGCCATCGACCGGCGTCCGGCCTCCGTCAACGCCATCGCCATGTCGCAGGACCGCGTCATTTACGCCGCCGCCGACTTCCGCAAAGGCGGCATCGTGGACGGCTTCTGAGACGTCGGGGCGGACTTGCTGGAAACGGCGCCTTTGATAGACTGCGTGGAAGAAAGCCTGTCAAGCCAGGGGGGGCGTGCTAGCGCGTGAGGTTCGGCTTCAAGCCTTCAAGTGCCACTCAAATTCTGCGCTAGCTTTGGCAATGCTTTCTTTCATGCAGTCATTAGCTCAGACTCTGTTTCTAGCAAGTCGGCTCAGGAACCAGCGAGGTCGGGCGCTCCCCGCTGGTACCATAACTGAACGCACTGGTTCCAGGGCGCTGCAATCTTTTGGACTGGAACTGCTTCCGCCAATTTGGCAGTTTCCTATTTTTTTCTGCTGAGTAAATTTTTTTTACCGCTTTATTTGTATTTAGTAGGACATCAAATAGAACCCATGAAAATTTATATTATCGATTCCTTGCAGTTATGCGCATAATAAATATGATATGATCGGCGCTCCCGCCACGAAAACTTGATCTATCCTGACTTTCAATTACTCAATTCTGTGAAAGATCAGAAGAAAACGCCGCATTCTCATTATATGTTGTCAAAAGAAATGTCTGTTTTTGGTGTAGCGTTTAGTCCGCATTTGGAGACATGTTCGTGTAGATTACCTTCTAAGAGTTGTTTACGCTGTTGTGGGTTTAAGAAAGGCTTCAAAGCATCACAAAGTCACTGAATAGGCAATATAGAAGAAAAGAGCCGTTGGCTACGCATCCTAACAAATTCGTGCAGATAAGCCCTGCATTAAAAACAACTAAAATTATCCAGAAAATAGTACTCATAATTCGCAATACAGTAGTCGCGAGCAATTTTGAGGAAGGCACATCAAAAACTTCAACCGCGAGTGCTTCGAACGCACGTAGACAACTTGTTGCTGTGGGAGAGCCCAAGGTATATGTACATGGGTAGCGAAGCTTCCATAGAAGCCCACATGTCGAAAAAATGGCGGCCCATGGGGCTGCTTTAGCGCCATCTATGAGTCGTGGGGACACTTCCGGCGGAACAAAAAATAAACAGGAAATGACGACACTTCCGAAAAAAAGTGACGTCATGCGTGCGTGCGGTTTGGCGCGAAAATTAAACAAAAAGAATTCCAGAGACTACAGGTAAAATGAACGACATATACACTAAAAAGTCTCAAACATAGCTCTGTGTTTGAGCTTTGTTTGATACTTTTTAGTGTGTGTGTCGTTCTTTTTACCTGCAGTCTCGGGTTTTTCTTGGGATGTTTACTCTATACTGGATCGTTTACGTCCTTATTTGCCCTTGCTCTTATATTTTGTTCGAAATGTTTTTTTCTGCAGCCGATCTGCTATGAGAGTAGTTCATTTCGTCACACCATCGTGTCTTTGCACTGTGGTTAAACTCGAGCCACAGTGTTTTGCTCTTTGTTCCTTCAGGATCCCTCGGAAATATTTGGGAAACCTTAAAGCGAATGATGTAATTTCACAAAAAACGAGTGAATCAAATTGCTGGAGTGTGTTGCGTATGAAATACACTACAGTAACTCTAATGCAAGTCCAACTTCACATTAACAGTCGCGTTTTATTTGTTTTATTCACTTACAATCATTCAATCAGATTACTCACTAGAATCATACAATCGGTATTCACTATTTTGAAAGTGTAATGGTGAAAGAAAACTAGTAGATCGGTACATAAGGCACATTATAACATAATAAGACAATGTACAATCGGCTGGATGTTGTGAGGGAATTGACAGTTTACAGGCAGCCACTAATAACTCAGGGGTTTCACACTGTTCCGAGGACAACTGTGGTCACCACAGTAATACACAGAAAAAAACTACACTTGTCTACGCAGTCCTTGGGCACTGTACCATAATGCTGAAAATATTTTAACTTGCATCTGCTGGTGCTGCTACACTGCAACGCAACGATTGTTTGGTGCAGGTCAAGGAAGCCAAGTGGAGTAAACCATCTTGGAGCTCTGTGGTATGCTGCACTTCATAAGCCAGTGTTGCTTCACAGCTTTATACGCTATATACGTGAATCAGTTAGAAGACTACATTACTCCTCAAGAAACCGAATAAAATAAAAGGTTCGAATAGAACATGCCCACACCGCTTTAAAAAGTTCTCTGGGTGGTCTCACGTACGTAGCCTGTGCACTTGCTGCCTGGCTTTACACTTTGCTGCTGTATCTATCTCCGGCCAAACCGGCTCACAATGCTCAATCTAAGCTGTGCTTCAACGAGTGCAGCGACAGCAGGAGACACATGAACGCGGACATTCTTAACGACTTCGGCACCAGTCCTCATCTGAGGTTGTCGTTGCAGCCTTCTTTGCAGCCTCTTGTTACGCTCTTGAAGCTGTCGCACCTTGACTCTCAGGGCGTTCACCTTCTTCTTGTCGATGCTGCGGCTTTTGCCGGGTGCTGCAATTTGATAAATGAACCAGATCAGGTCTCCAAGAAAAACTTGCATTCGCCATCAATTTATTAAATGTGTAATCTATGCACACTCAAAAATACTCCTCAATTATTTGAACTGTCTTTAAACAAGAACAGCAAGTATGACAGACTACACATATGCAATTCAAATTAAGAAAAGCAGCAGTACATCTTTATGTCGGACTAGGCGCTTCATGTTGGCCAGAGACCTGATAGTCCAAAAAGACAAGGGCGCACACAGAAACATGCAAGTCAGAACAGGCATCCAAACTGTGAAATGCATTTTTTAAAGCTTGACCATACCTTACTTATACCGATGGCACTGTAAGAGTGAAGCGCTCGCACAAAAACAGGCAACTAAAGTTTGGCAGATAGGACAAGGGACCATGACAGGCTCAGCATCACACACATATGACCAAGGCAGCTTTTCGATAACTATAAAAAACACTGTCTTACGTGAGGTTTTGCGGGAAGACTTATGATTCAGTGAAACCAGTTGAGCTGTTTTGATTTGATGGTGTTAACAACTGCGCGTGGAACATTTTTTTTGTATTTTTGTGTGCTTCACAATGACAATATACCGTGAAACACAAAAATGTGGTGAACTTTGAACAAACTTCGATTTGTAGCTGCCAGCTACCCGGTCTTGTGTTATGTGACCCCTTGCGCCATCAGCTCTCAAGATAAAGTTTAGTATCCGCTGGTGTTTTTCGAGCCTTGGCTTTTTATTTTTTCGGTCTGACCTTTTATAATTTCACAAAAAAAACTGCAAAAGAAAAAAGTTCGCATCATAGAAAGCACTCACATTTGTGAGAAGGCCCAGCAGCACAGCCAGAGGGCGACGGTGAAGAAACCAGAAACCGTCTCTAGGCGACGGTGAAGAAACCAAAATCTCCATGTCAGCCACGTCCCCGCTGTACTCTTGAGCAAGAGCAGCACCTTGACGTAAAGCGTAGCTGGGATCAACTGCAAAAAAAAAATAAAGAAAGATTTTTACAAAAACTGTAAGTAAGAAAGCAAGTTCAACAAAGCGGAAAGTTGGGCGATTTGGTTGTTCATCTTAGCTGGCAGAAACAGTGCCTCTCTGTGTACTTTTACAGCGCCTGTATGTATACTCCTTGTTTCTTGTCCTTCGTCAAGTTGCGCTGTTTCTACCAATTAAAAAAGCAAGCTCACAAAAAATGGGAATAAAAGGATAGCACAAACAATATTCGGCACCACTTATTATGGGCCCCTAGTGGACTGTTACCTAATAAGGTGCACGAGTATGTGTGGTCCAATGAAGCCGCAGAAATCCGCTCTGCAAATGTAATGTGAACTTAGCGAAGGAGAAGAGGTTGAAGTCCTCCCTTATTCCCCTATTTGTACGCATAAAAAGAAAATTCACCTTCGTTCCATGACAGGTTTATTTCAGAAGACTGGTGGTCAGGGTGGCCACAGGAACTCCGCGAGTCTGAGCGGACGGAGTATGGAGTCGATGAGGTTGGCGAACTCCTCTCTGCAAATTTAGCGTGAAGTTAGTCATGGAATAATAGTTGAGTTCCTTCCTATGTGTCTATTCTAACACACGACAAGGAAAATCACCTTGTTCGCACGAAAGTTCCATTTCGGAAGACCGGTCGTCAGGGTGACCACAGAAACTCCGTGAGTCTGAACTGCCGATGTGTAGCTCGGTGAGGGTGGCGAACTCACCTCTGCAAATATATGGTGAATTCGCCTATTTTAACACAAAATGTAAATCACTATCTTTCATGAGCAGCTTTATTTTGGAAGACCGGGTGTCGGCATGGCAAAAGATGCTCTGCGGACCGATATTGACGTTGATTATGTCACCTCAAATAAAACATGTCATTATAAACGGGCCTGAAATGAACTTCTAGCAGTACCTCTGACCATGTTCTACCAGCTTTTTCCAGCTAATCTCACCTAGTTCTATTGCAAAATGCTTAGGTCATGAAGACCATGAGGTAATGCAGTGGTGCTGGCAGTTGCTGCCACTTTATGTTAGTTACAATGAAAAAGCTCACCATGCACAACTGCTGAACCTGGAGAGCTTCTGCTGGAAATGTCGCCATGTGTTGTCTCTGCAAATAATATAAAAATGTTATGAGCCCACAGAAGCAATATTTCAGCCCCCTGTGGTAACTATTTTTCTAAGAGCGGGTTAACCATGCTCTAATCACAAAGTGCACGGAAGGTTTATTGGTCTGCTTACCTTTTGTGGGAAGCACACTTGGCAACGCATTGTGACGGAGGTGTCCAGGCCGCAGGAAAGCTGACTCCTCAAAATGTAAGAAGCAAACGACCCTGTCTCGTAGCTGCCATGGAGTCTTCCACTGTAGACTTCGGTTGTTGCAGAACCGATCCCAGGCTTCGCGCCTGCAGATAAGGCATGGTGCTGTGTGGGTGCCGTGAATACTTACGAAAAGAAAATGTAGCCAAAATGTCCACAAACCAAAGCAAATCAGAGCAAGGACATTAACAAATGCATGACATCAACGCTCCGTGTACATCATGAAGAGTAAAAACACGAGTCTTACGCACAGATGCCGTACTATATATCTGTTTTGTACCACTGATAACCACGCCGATGATCACAACACTAGGCTCCTCAGAGCCAGGCCGGTACAGGTAAATTTGAATATCGTGGGCATTTTTATAATGACGGCACACAACGCTGCGAAGTCAACATTCCTAGTACAACATAGAACGCCTTCAGGTGTAGTTTCTTGTGCACATCCAGACAACCCTAATAGTTTGAGGTAAAAGTAACAAGAGTTAAGAGAAGACCAAACAAGGGGGCATGACATCACACAGCAGGCATGTTACTGACAGTAGCTAAGTCTCACCTTCGAGAGTCGAGGGGAAACCGGTGCAGCGAGATGCCAGCCGTGCGGGTGTCGCTTTCACACACTTCCACGGAGCACCGTTTCTTTGCGTATCGCACTGTGCTCATCATCGCACGTTGAGCCCCTTGGAGGCAGTAGTGTCCAAGGTCCAAGCGCACGACTGCCGAGTTCCCGCGCAAGTAACTGGGCTAATCACGCCCGAGCAAACAACAAAACTTCCCAAACGGTGTTAACTGCCGCTAAAACAATTAAAAGCGAAGAGCACGTGGAGGCCCAAACACAAGCAAGCAGACGGACGTCAGCAGCCTGTCTTTCCGCGCGCCACAAGGTCTACAAAGAAGTGCAGATATCGCTATTGCTAGCCGGCCTTTTCTCTAGTGGCGTACAGAGGACGCTAATAAGAAGTATGTATATTATTAGCAAAAACAAAGACAGTTTTGAATTTTATAGCGCGCCAAATATGATTGATAATATCTAATAATTATATTCAGTTTGTTTAAAAATACAAATGATTATACTTCTAGTCACAAACTAATTAATTTTAATAATGTTTGTCCCCACCTATCCTAGTCGCGCTTCAATCGCATCCTTCACGTGACCCTCCAGGCCGATGTCGCTGGCACTTTGTTTTGAACCGCTTTTTGGCCGAAGCTTCGCTACCCATGTACATATACCTTGGAGAGCCTTCCAGAATAATATTTTGAAAGCGTCTTTAAAACAGCAGTCTTTCTGATGTGAACCTAGAGGCACGAAAAGTGAAATATTTTGTTTTCGGCTCTGGAAATATTCAAAAGCACTTTAAAAAAAGTAAAAACCGATGTTTCTTAGTAGCCTAATAATAATGATAAAAAAAAAAACTAGTTTAAGCAATGTAAAACTATTTGCAGTTTTCTTGCTAGCTTAGCCCTACAATTACTACACTAGTTACACGAGCGCTCTCAACGATCTTTAAATCAAGGATCGTTGGCATATGTTTATAAAACCCAAGACGAAGACTACAAAGAGCGGACAAACAAAAGTCTTGTGTTTGTCCCCTCTTTTTAGCCTCCGTCTCGGGTTTTAGAAATGTTTAACTTTAACCAGCTCGCCTGTCTAATTGCGTTATCTTCAATCGTTGGCATCCAACTTCCATTGAGATCAACTACGTTGGCGGGCGTTACAAGCTACATAGGCCTAAGAACCCCAACTTTCTATCTCAGTTAAAACCGAAACGAAACAAAAAGTGATGTCACATTACCGTTTTTAAAAAGTGATGCAAATGAATTACATGACCACTTAATTTATTATGAACGTTTAACAGAAACTATAGGGTGTCCCAAGTCACCAGGTTTGATCTAAAATGGACCGTAAAAATTGACGCCTGCACGTAGCATCTAAACTTTTCGTCAAATGTATAATTCACAGGTCGGTTTTTTTTGTGTAAAATTAGAAAGGTAGGGCCAAGAAACTTGCCAGGGTCAACGGCGGGCGGCGATGCAGACGGCCAAGTCGAGTTGCGGGGCGCGTTTGGCGCTCGTATTGATAGATGGCGCTACCTCCTTATCGAGACAGCTCGCGGCCAACTTGCTTTATTAAAATAAACACAATTTTTGTGTAATGTAGCTTAGGTTAAAAAATAAATGAGGACAATGAAAGCAATGCTTAAAGTTAAAAAACGCGTTTGCATAACGACGGCGCTTTTGCTGCCAACAGATTTCGTCTGCGTGTCGTCTGCTTTCTTTCGCTGGTCGGCTAAACATTCAGAGGCTTCTCCCAACACCATCTATCAATACGAGCACCAAACGCGCCCCGCAACTCGACTTGGTCGTCTGCATCGCCGCCCGCCGTTGACCCTGGCATGTTTTTTGGCCCTGGCATGTTTTTTGGCCCTATTTTCTACAGAAAGGGAGCTACGCTTTATAATTTTACAAGATAAAAAAAGAAAAACGACCGGTGAAATACACCTTTGACGAAAAGTTTAGATTGATACGTACAGGCGTCGATTTTTACGGTTCATTTTATTTCGAGCCTGCTGACTTGGGACACCCTAAATATTGAACTTTTTTATTTTTAGTAAAGAAAGGATGATTGGAATGTTTGACATTAATTCAAGCAAGGGAGACACAACGAAAGTCTTATTTGCACCAAGAGCGCAATGGCCGCGCTCGCCGACTGTGGACTTCCGCGGCGTGGCGTGATCGTTTTAGTGGCAGCTCTGGCTCTGTTACAGTACCTGCAACGCATCTCCGACTGGTGGGCTTAGTGCGTCCGAAAAAGTGGTCCCTCGATTTCCGCCGGTTGACGTCATGAAGTGTCACGCTGTCGCCGGCGCGATCCTGGCGGTGTCCCAGCAGAGGTGGTGAATGTGGCAGAAGCCTGTTCTGCTGCTGGGCCCGTTTGCTCGAAGCGCTAACCGCGGCTAAAGTTAGCCGTAATACCTTGGAGAGGGATTTCAAAATCACGTGACTAACTCGGTAGGGATGCGGGGAAACATGGCGGTGCACCGCTGAGTGAGCGCCGCTCGCTTTGGAACTAATATGTCGTTGTAGTTGCAATATCGGGCGCGTTGGTCAGAAATAAATGGCACAGGAGGCTTTCGATTTGCCTTACTTTACTTAAATCGCAAAGCATGAGCAATGATCTCGCCGCACTTTTTTAGATAGTCTTTCGATTCTGGCCATTCCTAAGCCTAAATAAACGCGATAATTGTAGGCATGGCAACGTCTTTGGAAAGCGGATTGCCTTGACTCAATTGGCCGGGTATTGATAGCACACAAAAGCAGACAGCGTCCCAGTAAACCTTTTTCTAAATTACCCAAGCATCGAGGAGAACGCTGGATTTGTAATTCTACGGTCCGCGCGCGCTGGCCTTCCTCTTATAAAAGATCCGAAGCCTTGACGAACGCGCGTGCAAGGCAAAATTTGTTTTAGACTTTTTGCTTTAGAACAATTACTACGGCAGACACCAGCACGTGCAACGCGTGTAACTACACTCATAGCATGCACCTTGGTGCTTAGGAAAATTTATAAAAAGTTCTATTGGGACCAACGAGGTAGAGGGGCCTAGAGCGATAAACCGGGTGAACTGCAACTCACGAGCGAAGCTCCAGTACAAACGCCTCAGTATCCCATTCCCCTAGCTATGAGGGAAACGATCGAAACCGAAGTCCAGGAGATGCTACGATTAGGAATAATCGAAAAGTCCAAATCTCCGTACCGATCACCACTAATTTTGGTACGTAAGCCAGACAGTACTTTTCGGTTGTGTGTCGATTTCCGTCGTCTCAACAACATTTTAGTTGGAGACGCTGAACCCATACCCCGCACTGACGACGTATTTGCGGAAGTGGGAAACAAGAAGTTTTTCTCGAAGTTTGACTTAGTAAAGGGATACTGGCAGATACCTCTGACGGAAGAATCGAAACCAGTAACAGCATTTTCGACAAGTACAGGTCTATACCACTTCCGGTATATGCCTTTTGGACTCAGAACAGCCTTGGCGGTCTTCACGAGACTGATGAGGGAGCTCCTGGAGGGGATACCTAACGCCCAGCATTATATTGACGATGTACTTGTCGCCACAGAGACTTGGGACGAACACGTAACGACCTTACAACTGTTGTTCAAACGTGTCCGCCAAGCGGGACTAACAATCAAACCTAGTAAGTGTGAAATGGGCATGGAAAAAATCACATTCTTGGGTCACGAGATTGGAAAAGGACAGATTAGACCGATGTTGGACACGATAGAGAAAATCATGAAAGCGAAGAAACCGGAAACTAAAAAACAGATCCGATCCTTCCTTGGCTTAGCCAATTACTACAGACAATTTGTGCCGGCTTATGCTGAAATTGTACAACCTTTGATTACAATGACAAGGAAAGGGGAGCCCAACAAGTTGCAATGGACAAAAGAGAGGGAGGGTGCTTTCGAGGCTCTAAAAGTTGCTGTTTCTTCGAGACCTATTTTGCGAGCCCCGGATGACACAAAACAGTTCATCTTAAGAACTGATGCATCGGAGACGGGAATGGGGGCGGTCTTAATGCAAGAACACGACGGATTGCTACATCCGATAGCCTACGCCAGCAAACAATTCCTGCCACGCGAGCAGAAGTATTCTACCATAGAACGCGAGTGCTTAGCTCTTATATGGGCTATTCAGAAATTTCACTTCTTCCTGTTTGGCAAACAGTTCATGGTACAAACAGATCACCATCCGCTTCAATATTTGAACTCAGCAAGATTGTTGAACAGTCGTGTGCTGAGGTGGAGTATTTTGTTACAGGAGTATTCTTTCAGAGTTGTTCATATTAAGGGCAGTGAAAACATAGGGGCAGACTTCATGAGCAGGGCTTGAAGTAACCGAACACTAGTTGGTTAATTTACACGGTGTTCCGCTTGTACTTCTGGGTTCACAAATACACGGTTTTTGTTTTTCTTAAAAAAAAACAAAAACACTTGAATGGGGGGTTGTGTGGTGAACTGTATATAATAGACTAGCGAAACCAAGTCAACAACGCTGTGAAAAGAAGAAAGAGAAGAGGGAGTAGGGGCAGCACGAGAAGAAGGAAAAGAAGAAGAGGAGGTGTGGAAGATCAAGGGGGAGGAAAAAAAGCAAACCTAAACCTTCTTGGAGCCGTCATCCAACCTGGGGAGACTCGGCGGAATCCCGAGACGCGAGGGCGGTTCGTAATCGGCGAACCCTTGGCACCTCAGAGCAGAAGACGGCTGCCCCGAGGAAGAAGGAAGCTGCGTGCTCTACGATCACCGACTGCGCATTCCGGCCATCGCTGACCACGCCAAACACTGACTGGTGAAGTGCCTTTCGCTGCCCTACTCCGCTTGTCCGCGAACTATGACTGTGATTTAATTTACCCGCGGGTCTTGTAATACCGTCAGGAGGGACTATTCTTTCTACACATTTTTATTTGACTAAGTTCTTTTTCTCGTTTTTCTAATTTGGTTTAAACCGCGTAACTAAAAAGCATATCAGAAATCCTCTGTCTCGTCCTTCTTGCGAGGGCAAACAGCTCTTCCGCAAGAACTTTCCCACACCGGGGTTGCGGTCTGCACTCGAAAGTGAGCCCCATAAGGCCGCTGCCATTGTACGCAAATTTGACCACTCGTCACGTGACCAAACCAGATACGTGACGTCACAAGAAAGATGGTAGCGCCCAGGCAGCGGCTGGTCTCAGCTGCGCCAGAGCATCGGCCGGAGATTGTCGGATGCTTTGTTGGTTGTCGTTCGTCTCGGCGAGCTGATTTCAGGCGCGGAAGTCGTCACGTGAGGCGGGTCGAAAGCGACTTCATAGTTCAGCGTGGCGTCTGACGTAGGTATAACGTGAAAATACGGAGGAACGGTGTGCATTTCGCTGGTGAACGACGGGAATATTGCCACGAAATAGACAATCGGCCCTACGTTGCTCGGACCTCGGGTTGATTCGGATACCGCTAGGATAAATTTTAAGGCGACGTTTCTGTGCTCTCGTTGACCATCGAAATCGTCGAGGTCTGCAGTGAAGCGGGTGCAATATATTTGGTTACACAGTTCAGCGACGGGAATTGCGTGAGTCGTGCTTGGCAATGTGCAATCGTGGTGCCGCTTCGTTCAAACGACCGAAGGCTCACTTTGGTTGTGCGGTGCACCGGAGAGCTGCCTTGAAGCTTGTAGTTCCCGTGAACTGGTGGACCTACCCAGTCCACCCGTTCACGCCGTTTTGCGAAGAGTCTGCAGTGGCTCATTACCAGAAAGGTGGTCCCACATCCATGTCAGTTCAACTCGTCCACGGCAGTCGCCAAACCCTGAAGGAGAGGATTTATTCGGACAGAATGGAACTAAAGCAATGCAGCTTCTTTAGTGGTCAGGATATACTCTCTCCTGTCTGTTTTGTTATATTGTCACAGATGCTCGCTCAAGTCCTATTTTCTATAAATATTTACTATTCTGGAAAGTTCCAGGCCATGCTCAGCTGCCATCGTATGTTCTGGTGGAGGTGCAGCGCACTTTACTCATAGCCCTTCACTCTGTGTGGACCCTGGCGGCTTCTCAGCCAAGTTGCCCGATAACAAGACACGGGTGGCGAATTATCCCGCGTCTTAAACCCCCGGCGAGCCATGAACCAAGTTCTATCCCGAGCCTGACAGAAAATCCGCAAGACGAGCGAGTACCACAAGGACGAACCTCGGAAACACACCGCGAAGAACCTGAAATCCAAGCCAGTCGCTGCTACCAGTAAGAATCACCGGAATTTGGTCTTTTGCCAGAAACACCGAAGCTGACTAAGCCATCAATGACAAACCTGTAGCAGCAAACTGCGTCCGCTCCCACCATCGTTTTCATGGCCGTCGCACCTCGCACTCAGATGCCCTTTCACGCAAGGTGTATGAAGACGTCAAGGGCTGGATTGAATAATATGACCGTGTCGCCCGCCACAGTGGGTACACGGACAAGCAGCTCCTGCAGAACCTATACTTCTCGTGGAAGAAACTGCCAGGCACTGGTTTGAGAACCACGAATCCTCCTTAACGTTGTGGGAAGTTTGCAAGATCAAGCTGAAGTGCAAGTTTATCAGCCTACATTGACGAGAGAGAGCCGAATTCCTCATTCTGTCCAGGACACGGCCCCAACGAGAGCGTCACCGCCTTCGTGGAGGATGTTTTGCGCCTGATCGAGCACCCACGCCAACCCTGATGCTACAAAAGACAAGAAGCTAAGAATCCCATGTCCATCATGTGAGGGACAACACCTTCGGCATCCTTGTCCGCAACCCCACGACAACAGTCGAAGGGTTCATATCACCGAGGCTTCCAACATTGAATGTACACTGCAGGCCCAAGCCTGTCAATAGCAACAACTCCCCAGCGTCTCGACACTCGAGTCGTCCAACTGCACCTTCGACGCCAGCCTTTCAGGCATCCACGACATCATCCACGACGTTCCGGGAGGAGATCAGGAAGCTACATCTGCCATCAGGTGCCCGGCTTTTATTTTGATTGCCGAGATTGTTTCGGAACAAGTTCAACAGGCATGTCAACCGGAGTCTTCTGCGAGCGAAGCGGCATCTGACGAACCGAGGGCGACTTATGCCACAAAGTCACGACGATTGCCACCGGATACCCGTTACTATTCAATGCCAATTCAACGAGACACCCCAACGCCGAAGCATTCCCGACATCGGGAAGAACCAGTGCAGGTCCGTGCAGAACAAAGTACACCGAGGAAAACGGAGGTGTTGCGAATGGTCGACCGAAAACCACTTTGCTACCACTGCACGAGGCCGACCATGTCTACTGGAGGTGCCCGTACCAATGAATTGGCCTGAAAGGGTTCGTGCCAACGACCCTCGACTACGCCTCAATGAGCGTCCGCGAAACATTGAGCATTATCTTCGGAGGCCTTTGTCCCTGGTGCCGACATTACCCCGAAGCTCCTGATCCCCTTCATCTGGACGGGAGATAAGCACGACAAAGCAGGTGAGCGGCAATGCAAGGAGAGTTGATTTGGTGTCGGTTGTCGTCCAAGGGCAATAGCGAATAATTTGGTGACACTAATTATTTGGGTCCACGCCACGAAGCACACAATTTCCAACTTTGAGGGAGAATGCCGCTGATTGACCTGAAGAAATATAATAGTTTGTGTTGTTCTCAAAAGTGGACTCCAAGCATCACCAGACTTCACTTTGCCACTCAAGACTTACACAGTGGTCGCGGGATGCAGAAAAAATCGTCATTACGAAATGGAAGTGAAATCGCTTGGATACAAAACAAACATTGTTGCCAGCTATCAAGTCAACACTACAGCCAAAGGCACAGCCACGTATGCAATACATGCCCGAGCTTGCTGCATTGATGCAGAAAACTACCAGAAAAATTTGCGGATTAGAAGTCAGCCCTGCTGCTTCAGTGCATCATATGTTAGTGACCGTACATGACGTATGATTATAAGACTACATCAGTCGGTCAAAGTTGCCACTCGACCAAACTGAACATCGACGTGCCAGGAGCGTCATCCGACAACAAGAAGCACAGGTTCTACGACTAAACACCTGACACAAGACTGTCGCAGAAAGAACTCGTTATGGAACCATTTTCAAGCCAAATAAACATATTTCCGCTGGCCTTTGCGCCTTCAGGGTCTATACACAAAGAACAGTGTTCACCGTGCGTGCTGGACCTTTGGAGGACATTCGCATCTCTGACCCCTCAATATTATTTAATGGGACATACCAGACTGCCAGAATGGTTGCATTGGGCTGCACTTGTTCCACTTCGCCTGAACATGTGTCGCATCCGAAAACCAACTCCAGTGATGTGAAAATGTTATTTATACTTTATTCCCTCCAGGGGCCTTTGTACGCATTGCAGAGAGGATACTTAAAACTACACACATAATAATAACATTAAAGGGAAACTGAAGCGGTTCTATATTTAAGAAAAAACACTTCAATGGCCTTCATTCGGCCTCCAGGATCACGAATATCGAGATTATTTTTCAACTCGGTGCACGGAGGCTGCATAAAGTAATTTTTAAAGTACCGCCGAAGCCCCTCCTTTCTGGGGCGTGACGTCACACTAGGAGTTTTCGGAATCTCTGCTCTCGCGCAACTTCAGCGCCTGTCAAAGCTATGCACGCGCACTCTTGCTATTTTCAAAAAGGTCAGAAAGAGACGTCACGGCTGGGGTCAGTGCGGAAAAATATACCTGTCAAGCTTGCAATTGCGCGCGCTGCCCACACGTGCGGCACGCGCTTGGCGGCCCAAGGATCCTAGTATGACGTCACGACTGGTCGGAGGTTTTTCGTGTTTCCTCGCGTTTAGTTACATGTTCGGGGAAAATGAACGTGATATTCAGATTCACGGGATAAAAATACGCCAGAATTCACCTCTAACTCGTTTTTTTCAAGAAGTGTTTCAGCTTCCCTTTAAGGAGTTGGAACCTCCGGGCGTTCGCCGCTAGTCGCCAAGAGATGGCGTTCAGGATTGCGCTAAGCACACTGCTGTAACTCAATTTCAAAAACAAACACACCTCTGATCATCTAGTTTAATAGTTTGTGTTGATGCATTGTTATACAGCAGGACATTTCCTATGCGTATGACACAATAGACACTTTGCGAAACCCCATCAAGCAGCACAACTGTCACTTTTTTTTTTTCGGCGTAAAGCACACGAATGGGCCAAAGTTCACGTCGAACACTAATGCAGCATTCGAGTCCAATAGGCGCTCAGCCGAGTTCACAGTCATGGCGGACATGACATTGTTGTTGAACAAATGCCCAAAGTATGAAGGCCATCGGTAATTAGAGTAGCAGCTACTGTAATTCGTTCCATCACAATTTGGCAAACGGCAAAGGCTACAGTCTCGGTGAGTCAATATCATACTTGGGTAGTAATTCAATTAGTGTCAGTAATTGCGAAATTTCAGGCACAATTACAATTACTTTTACTAGACTTTGCTGAGCCGACGGAACCTCTCTGAAATGCTCAGCGCTCGCACAAGCGGCCTTGCGCTCGGTGACACACTCGCACACATAGACACGCATGCACATCACGCACAACAAAAATAGTATTGCGTTCTTTGTTGTTTTGTTGCTTACACTGCGGGCTGAGAGACAATAATCTTTGAAGTCCACTTCAACGGCGCCGTGTGGCGCCATCTGCGGAGCGAGCCAAAAACAATAGCGTAAACACGCCCAAATATTGAAAAAAAAAAAAAAGAGCTTCAGCTTTCAGCCCAGCTTAGAAACTTTAATTGACTATGTTTTTTTGTGTTTTTTCTGCCAGATTTATACGTTTTTCATCCAGTATACTGTCGCATAGTTGTATATTGTATTATTTTAAAGTTTATTTAATGTTGGTTTTACTTCATATTATTTGCATAAGCATTTTGGAGACTGACCTCGCACCTGTGAATATTGTCACCAGTGATTCGGAAGCCTGGATTCGGTTCTTATAGATTTCTGAGCCATTATAACTTCAACTCAACGTAAATAATTTACAATACCTTGATATTTGTATGTGAATGCAGTCGTATTAGCGCTTTTGGATTAATACTTATAAAATATTCATATATGACTAATTGTCGCATTATTTGCCGAGCTAACAAAAGTCTGTCGACTCAATTTTTCCGTTAGCCGTCTGGCGTCTTCCAGCATAGGAACCAATTTATTATTATTTATTAAAAATATAAAAACGTAGTACTTCATTGCCCCAAAGTGTCAATTTCTATCATGAATTTAACAAAATTAATAAAAGAAAAGTACAATACGTGACATTTATGTAGCGATGCTTAAGCCTCCTCAACCATTGGGGCAAGGATTGAACAAATACTTCGCATTCTATACAACTCGTTTAAAGTTGTATGACCCAACTCGGGTCGCTCTCAGAAACAAGTAATTGTAAAGTAATTTCATTACTTCTGAAAAGTAATTTGTAATTGTAATTAATTACTTTTCACGTAGTAGTAATTGTAATTGTAGTTAAACTACTTTTGAAGAAAGGTAATTGTAATTGTAATTAAATTACATTTTGAAAGTAATTTACCCATGTATGGTCAATATGCACGTTGGAGGAAGGCACATGACAACATATCATCAGAGTGCTCTTTTCCACAGATTTGTCACACACCTTCACTCCGTCTCTCTGATTGGCTCGAGGGGGCTGTGGCGGTTGTCATTTTCCAAGTTACGGTGATACGAAATATAGGCAGCCCACACTTTTGAAATAAGTCTATTGAAGAGACCGAAAGAAATGGTAGTCAACATTTTTCAACAAGACTGCTCTTCGGGCAAGGGATGAACACAAATATGAATAATATTGTCCAGGTAATTAAAACAAGTAAATAATTGACCGACTAATACAATTCACTCTTGATGAAAAAAAGTATTGCTGCAATAAATCCTACGAAATAGAAATATGCCGTTAATCTATGCGTACACCAAAACGGTTGTCCTTATAGTAAGTCGAACAGCTTTGACGCAGGTGCCTGCTACGATTTATTCATTCCCACACTCATTAAAACGTCATCCTTGCAGCTGAAAATAAGTGTGCACTTCGCACTCATGCGGCGAGGTCATTGCTCGTGTTTTGCGATTTAAGTGAGGTAAGGCGAAACGAAAACGTCCTGCACCATTCGTTGCTGACTAACGCGCCCGATATTGCAGCTACAAAGACATATAAGTTCCAAAGCGAGCGGCGCTCACTCACCGGGGCACCGCCATGTTTCCCCAAATCCCTACCGAGCCAGTCACGTGATTTAAAAGTCCCTCTCCTAGGTACTGCGCTAACTTTAGCCGCGGTTAGCGCTTCGAGCAAACCGGCCCAGGTCGTTCTCCACTATTGCAGTCCACGAAGGCTTCGGCAGCCAGAAGCTGGGACGCCACGACGACAGCAACACTCACGTTCGTTCGTGCTTTTTGCCAGCATTTCTACGACCAACTGGCAGGATCGCGACATCTGACAGGAGGACACTTCGACTTCTGCGAAGTCATTGATTGCCGCTTCGGGGCCACATTTGATGTATGGGCGAGATGGGATGCTAAACACACCAGTCGGAGACGTGCTCCAGGCACCATAACTCGGGTCCTGAATCACACCTTTTCCGACACTATTTGCTACTACGATACTTTCTAGACACCTCCTACAATCTCCTGCAATAGTAAGTGCTTCGCTGGCGCTGGACATCGGCGGCGAGGCGAAGGACGCCGCTATCTCATCAGTTAATTGAGGTAGGACAACACAGTTGAATCCAACTGTCGTTAGCGGCTCAATGACAGAGCCGCCATATAACTCCGGCCGATCGCGATTGAATCACCTGTCGTTAACTCAATGTCAATTGAGAGCGCTAGTGTATATAGAGTATTAAAGCATCTTCATGTTTTAAAAGTGGCGAAAGTTGCTTCGATGCAAGAGGCACGTGCAACGTGCAGCCCTTGGGAAGATCATGGCGACACAGCGCAGCACTGAGCTAGATTTCAGGCGCCATGTTCTTCCTAGAATTTGCGCGCGGCACGTGTTTCGAGGATTTCCACAACAATGAATGGCGCCACTTTTCCCAGGATAGAGGGGCTTTATGAGTAAGACGTATAAAAAAAAAACACGCTGACCACTAACATTGCAAAGGTATTTACGTTTATGTTCATCTGAGATCCTGGGTTACCAGGCGTACTGCGCTGGTTAATTTTTAATTTATAGCGTAGAAACTAGGTGTCGTTTCAGGGAAGAAAAGCTCTTTGTTTTCAAAACGTCATTGCAACAAATCTGATATGTAGCTGAGCAGTATTGAAAATTGGTTCGCCAGAAGCGAGTCTACAGAAATCATACATAAGCCCCATACAGGGCTTGCTTACTACTTCAAATTGATAAACCAGTAGCTTTATTGCGCAAACGCAAGAATTCGTCTAAATGTGTTCCTCGGAGACAGGCGAGTGATAACAGTTCGAAAAGCCAAGTACCATAATTGCGAAAAGCCAAAAGACTACGGTAACATATAACGGACAGGACAAACAAAACGCCTCAAGGTGAAGACTTAGTGTTTTTCCTGTGACCTCTGCGAGTTTTTTTATTATATATATTTCAGGGCCAGTTAAGTTCCAAAGTGCTGTTTCTTTTCGTCTTGTTTATGTTTATCTTCAGCCGCCCCAGTGGTACCGGTGTGACCTCCGGGGCGAGGAGGCGACGCGGTGAGTGCCCCGGGGATTGACGCCGCTCGTCACGGGAAGCAGAGCCCCCCCCGACGGTTTCTTTCCTGTTTTAGGCTTGCGCAGGGGACACTATGACAAGCCTGATTAGGCGCCTCTGTCGCCTCAGAGTTGGCGAGAAGTGCGACCTTTTGGGGGCTTTGGGGTATGCGGCTTTGTTGAAGTAGTAATTGGAGGCCTTTTTCGTGACTGGTCTATAGTCCTGGTCACGTGAAAAAGTCACGTGTTAACTGATTGGTCGTGTTGCCTAAGAAAGAGAGAGAGAAAGGTTGAATTTTGAAGATAGGACTTGTAGCTTGGATTCTGGAGGAGTAAGGATGGTCTCCCAAGTTGTGACCTGTAGCTTGGAGTTGGACAGGTGTAAATAAATGCACATTGTTCACTACAAGCAGCGAGTCGACCCGTCACTCAGCGACGTTCGTACCCCCATGCTCCAGAATATCGGTGCGGAACCTGCCTCCCACAACACCGGAAGGAGCAACAACTTAACTGAGCCTCTATGGACATTACTGAGGCGAGTTGTTGGTTAGTGTGAGGCAAAACTCGGTGGTACCTGTAATGGTGACGATGTAACGGGGATGGTGACGATGTAATGGGGAAGGCCATTCCAGTTCATAAGAAATTTGGGTAGATGTGAATGCTGATATGCTGTTGATCTGGTCTTGGGTTGGGCGATCTTGAACAAGTGGTCCAGTCTTGAAGAAACACAGGTGGTCGGGCAAAGGAGAGGCTGTGTTATAAGTGGCGACTAATATATATTTAAAAGAAAGTAAAGACCAGAAAATTTACGGCGCAAGGAAAGATCGGATAGGTTTACTTGAGATTCCGTTGCAGTGACTTTAAAGAAACGGGAGTAATCGGTAATGAAGAAGCAAGATGCACTATTTTCGACAGCTTCAATTGCGTCAAAAAAACAAGATTGGTGGTGATGCCAAATGGATGAAGCGTATTCTAGTTTAGGGCGAACAAGAGTGATGTAAAAAAAAAGCCATCGGAGGTTAGAAGGGACCGCTTCAAGATTGCGGCGACTATACTCTATTATTGGGCAAGAGATCAAAATATAGGGGGCGCTTTATCGAGCTTGTTGTCCCCACAGCGCGATGTTAATTAACACATCGTAAAAAAGAAATTTAACGGCGCCTAGCACGATTTGGACACGAGCGTTTCGCTTTGACCAGTACTTTGTTCGCACGAGGAGCGGCGCTCGAATCGTCATCTTCGATTCGTCTGGCCAAAACAAACGAGAAAATTCGGTTTGTTGTTTCACAGCTGAAATGTACCGCTAGACGCGTGACTGTTCAATCTCCACCCCAATAGTACGCATTATTGTAAGTAAGCGCCATCTAGTGTATTCATGATCAACGATCAGATTTCCTCCATATTGGGGGGTTCCCGTACCGACGATTTCGCCCGAAAAACAATAGTCCCGGCAAAGTGTAAGTCGTAGAACTAAAATATGATCACCTGCTGCAAGTCCAGTACGAACCCTTCACAGGACGTCTTCGAGAAATACCGTTCATTGACCTGGATGGCCCAGTTCACTGCTTGAGTGACGAGTCTTGCGACCTCGTTGCTGACAATTCCTTTTCCTGAATTTGGCGGCCGTCTTTCTTTTCTTCTTTGATCCGAAACTAACCAGCAACCCATTGAGTGTACAAATAAACTGCCCTAATATCATGAAAACCGAGTTAAATGCAGATGCGCCTCGTCCACAACTGGAAGATGTGATAAACCCCCCAATATGGCGGCTCCTAATGGCATGATGATGATAGCTGGCAAGGATTTCGCATATGGCCTATAGTCGCGGTGTTTTTGGTAATCACGAAGACAGTGGCACATCGTGTTCGTAATGGACCCATTAAGATGTCAATTTGGGGGGGGGGGGTGTTGTCGTACAGGCAAAAAAAAAAGGGAGGAGAAGTTGTTCTTGCTGAGATGCAGAACTGTTTCTCACAAAAAAATTAAAGGGAGCGAGGGGAAAGGGAGTAAGAATGACTATGGATGATGTTATGAATCACTGGCACGCTCTCACTTGTACACACACATATGTACACGCCCACACGCGCGCGCGCACACACACACACACACATAGATGGGCACGTCTTGCTCCAACAAAGATAAAAATTGTCTTTTCTGGCTTGATGTGCTCTGTCACAGCCTCTCTGACAGGCCGGTGGCGCTCAGGAAGTTTAGTAGCAGTTGCTGAAGTGCACGACGCCACCGTGTAGTTCCAGTCGGGTATAATATGTCATCTATTTTCGGTGCCGTAATGCCAAATTTGGATAGTTCTTGGAGGAATTCATGTCGCTGTATTTCATAAATGTCGCAACGCAGGACAACGTGTTCAATAGTTTCCTCTTCGTCACATGTGGTACAAATAGGGTTGTCCATGAAGCCGATTTTATGTAGAAAATATTTGGTAAACGCGCTATTCGTTCGTAGTCGCATTAGGAGGGTGTTATTAGCGCGAGAAAATCCTTTGGTAACGCAGGGTTGATGTGTCGTTTGGCTTGTCGGGGCAAGATTTTCGATGTGGGCTTTGACAAGACAAAGCGAGTCCTTGAAATTTGTTGGGCTTTTAATGCTGGGGGTTTGGTTGTGTGCTTCCCCAGCCAGCTGGTCAGCTTCAGTATTTCCAGGAATTCCAACGTGTGATGGTACCCATTGGAACTGTACGGACAGGCTTCTCTCCGAGAGTACTTCGAGGAGTTTGATGATCGTGGCAACTTGTTCGTCACGGGATCCAGGTGTCGCAAGCCTACGGAGTGCTGTACGAGGGTCTGTTATAAGAACAGCCTGTTGTTTATACCACGCAACGTTACTTGTGACGATTGTAGATAGAGCCTTTTTCATGGCTTCCATTTCAGCAGTTGTTGATGAAACTAGTTGATAAAAATAGCAGAAAGTGTGCCATGAGCACAAGAAGCTGCATGCAGCGCGAGTGTGGCTGCAGTGTTATCGAGCTTCGCATTTTCCCCAAGAATCCTTATTTATGAAGTCAGTCGATTGCGAGCTTGAATCGCGAGAGATTCGTATCAGACTCAACGTCACGTTTAAGCTCACGACCACTTCGCCTAAGACAAGAGGACCGATTTTAATTCCCGGTGCAGGTGGTTCAATTAGGTTATCACTGCAAGCCCCACGGTATGTGAAAGGTATGAAAAAGTCTGCATGCCATTACTCAAGATGGAGCTATCAAATGCCGAGAGCGTACCTGCATAGACTACATTAAACTGCTCATATATACTTCGCTGTGGAAACTCAATCAAAACACCCCACCGTTTTCGTCCTCGTTCTCTCGAGGAGGCAAAGTGATGGCCTGTGAGTACAGGGGCCTTACCTGTGAGTAGCCAGATGGATCCAACCGGACAAGCTCCAACCAAGTCATTGCAGCCCACCATAGCCAAGTCTAGCCAAGTTCCCCCCATACCCACACCGTTGCCTACCCAGATAGCTGTGCTGCCATAACTAGCCGGTATTTCTTTTTCTAAACCGCTAGACGGCGTCGTCGGCGCCGCAATTCTCAAGATGGCGGCGCCGTTAAAGAAAAGGTCTATTGGGGAAGAAAACCAAACAGTATGCCTCTAACGGTACGCTCCAGCTGCGGGAACAACAAGCCGAATTTTCTTGTTTGCTTTTGATCAAAGATATCTAAGATGACGAATGACCAGAGATTGAAGATATCAAAGATGACGAAGATGATAACATCTAGCCGAATTCAAAATCTAGCCGAACAGGAGCGTGCAGCCGATTCGAAACTTCTAGCCGAATCGAGGCAATAGCAGAATTGAGGCTATTGCCTCAATCCACCACTTTCCGGGTTCCCGGTTCGAGAGTTTAGATTTGGATTTGGATACGACTGAAGTGTCAATTAGCCGGATCCAAATCCAAGTGTATGACTTGGTAGGAAAGCTTGGGAACGCTTCACGCTTCACCGTCATTTTGCGTAAGTGAAGGCGGGCATAACCTTCTTCCTTGAAGGCCCATCCTCGGTTGCCATGCCGAACCGAGTCCGACTTGCTGCGCAAGTATCGCCACGCTTCGTCTTGCGACAAGTTGGCGCACTGCGGAGGGTTTTCAACCCAGCCGTCGGCTTGAAACGAGAACGGGATGTTCTCGTCTTCGGCCATCGTCACCGGTTACCGAAAAGTAGCGGAGCCGTAAACTCTAGACTGAAACGCCGATGACAAGGAGAACCCAGCAACGTGGAGAAGTCAAGACTAATGGCGTTCCTATCATACCCAGTATCCTCGATACCAGATTGCCGCCAGGTGACGCCACATCCGCGGAAACTGGTGGATGCTGCTATTACCTCAATAAACATGAAGGGGGGAGGAAGGGGGGGCCTTGGACCTCCTAGTCTCCTTTGTAGTCTCCGCCTATGATTACTCGAACAATATAGTCGACGAAAAAGAATGTTCCGTTCATGTCAACGAGTAGTCGAATACGATTGCCATCACCACTAGGAGTCAGCAGGCGGTCGATAAGCTTATCACGATTGGAATTATTGAGCAGAAAGGTAAGGCTCTGGTAACGAAGCCCTACGTCGCCCTGTCGAGTGGCCAAACGAAACGGGTCGCCTACCCCGGGAAACAGAATAACGACGAAACTCCGGAGCCAGTGATGAAGGAGCTCGAGTGCAGAACCCACAAAATTTCGGCAGGCAGGATTATCGACCAATTTGGAAGGACCGTGCTCATTATTTTCAAGAGTCAGACCCTTTTGAGATACGTAAGCTATGATTGTGAGTTCTTCAACGTGTCCTCATAGAGGCCCAGACCCCTCGTCTGGCACAAGTGCCAAAAACTCGGCCATTAGGCCAACGTCTGCCCTCAGGACGCCGTCAGATGCGGCCGGTGTGGCCACGAGCACGACCTCACCGTGGTATGCAACTTCCAAACCAAATGCGTTGCATGTGGTGGTGCTCACGTAGCGACGAGCAATGACTGCCCTCTTCACACGATTCCCGTCAGAAGGCGACAGCAACCCGGTCCGCGACCGCCGGCGCGGCGAGGCGATGAGAGGCAATCCCAGAACCAACAAGGCTCCAAATGCCCTGCGCCCAAATTCAAGAAGTCGGCAGCTTCTCCCCTCCACTCCCCCCCTCAATGAAGTCCCTGCTTCACTTTCCTGCACTGAAACCAAAGCACAAAAACGTTAACGCATAAGGCGTCCTTCTGGGGGTCTCTGAACACAAGGGCCCTATTATTACCAGGCCAGAATTTGAGAACTTAACTAATGTAGCGATGCAGGCGAGTTGGTTATGCATGTCGAATTAATGAAAGCGCACAACTTAGAGGCAAGATTCCCGACCCTCGAAAATAAGGTAGATTGTTTTTGCGTACTGGTCTACGCCGTAGTCAACCCACATGAACGCTAACGCGGACATCTTCGAAAGGCATCTTTGAAAGCCAAAGAAACGACATAAGAGCTGGTTCCTGCAGTGGAACTGTAGGGGCCTGCATTTCAAGCACGCATAGCTCAAGTTTAGACTGGAACTTCTCCGGGAGGAAGCCCCTGACGTAATTCTGGTACAGGAGGCCTACTCAAAGATGTCGAGATCCGCAATTACAATATCTGCTCCCAACCAATCATGTTAAGACAGGGCGAAGTTTGATGCACGACACTTACTCTCGTCAAGAGATAAATTCCACAGTACAACTCGACACGGTTCCCTGCTGCAGTGAACACCGCGAAGTTGTTTTGATACGACCCAAACTGGAATCTCTAAGCGTAGACGTAATCAGCGTCTACGTTAGACCTGGGGTCAACGAAAACGTCTTCTCCTAGCTGCGGGAGCAGTGGACGCAGGGACGCCTACTATCATAGCTGGAGAGTTCAACGACATGCACACTGCGTAGGAGTACGAAATTAGAAACACGAGAAGGGCGAAGAGCTCAAGGCTGCCTGCGCCTACAACTATACAACGACATGGGGACTCACACCAGACTCTCTCAACACGATTTCGAAACGGACACATCACCCGATCTCACGTAGGCTACCAAGAACCTTAAGGTTAGGTTTAAGACGCTGCTTGACCCCATGGGAAGTGATCACCTTCCTATCCGCAAAGTTCACTAGCTACGAGTGTCTCGCAAGAGGGCCATCACCTTTTCCGATTCGGATGACTTTCGGGCTAACATGTACAGTGTCAGAGACCTTTCGCTTGATCGCAGAATCGTGGAAGCTGTAAATCTTTCCAAGACCACGTACTAAGTCAAGGAGGATACTCCTGCGCCGGATCTTCACCTCACGAATCTCTGAGCTTCGACACCGTCGGCTCTAATAACTTACAGGACAAGAAGAACCGTCAGACTCAAGGCCAAGCTCAAAATCGCCTATACAGCTGATCTCCACCAGGCAGAATCACTCTCACCAAACTCGAGAAACATGAGGTCCTCGCAAACACAGCAGCAATGCCAACTCCCTCTCCGCCATGGAAGAACGAGATCGTCGTTCCGATCAAACCGGTTCTCATCAAGGAAAATAGCACAAATGAAGGAGCAAGAATGCCGCCAACAAGCACTTGAAGAGCTCAATTCACTGACCGGCGCTGAAGTCATGTATTCAGATGCTGCCAGAGACGACGCGGGCCGCTCAGCGATTGTCTGGCACTCCGTCTCCAGGGAAACCACGTGGAGTGGCACCATGCACAAGACCAGCAGCCCGAAAAAGGCGGAGCTACTAGTGCTGCTTCACGCCATCCAAGAAGCGGCTCATCACCTTCCCGAAATAGTCACAGAAGCACGCATCTTCACAAATTGTGTGAAGCCCTCGAAGTATGCGGCCGAGGAAACAGCAGAAATAATCCAAAGGTGGAGGAAATCAAGAGCATCATCGTTGAATCTCATCCACCAGTCAACGTCGTGTTTTCGTGGGTCTCCTGGCATGAAGGTGTCCCTGGGAACGAGAGGGCGAACGAGGCCGTGAGGACGCATCTACATGCAGGTTTCATGCCCTCACCTATCCACGCCCCCCCCCCCCCCCTCTCTCCCTCGTGTAAGAACACCCGTGCCTCCCGCCCGACATTGAAGAGATCAAGAAAGAGGAGAGGGCTGCCAGGAAACTCAGGCTCTCTGCCCTACTCTCCCGATGCCGACCCTATCCCTCCTGGTTACAGCAGGCGGAAACGGGTCTGCATACGCAGGCTTCAAACAAAGACAGCTTACCACCGTTTGGCTGGGTAGGTTTCATCGTATGACCATACCCAAAAATCCCGGCCCTGATCTGCTCTGCACGCACTGCGGGATTCCCGCCACGTGCATCCATCTCGTCTTGATGTGCGAGGGGTCGCGAGCTACGTTACAACGCCATAAACTCACTCCCTCAAGAGGCGAGATCAGCCACGTACGGTGAGTGGACCCGCCTCAGGCTTGAGCACTCGCAACAAAAAGACATTCTCCATTCCCTGATTAGTTTCGTAATCTCATTACGATTGCCTGTTACATTTAGCCTCCTTACGCTAACCTTCCCATAACTCCCTTCCCTTTCACGATTGGATAACTTTTTCAAGAGAGCGTGATGTATCCATTCCTTTCATAAATACTTTTTGTCACTCACTCACTAATGTCTAACGGTAGTGTCTCGACGGTTGTTTTGGAGACCGGAAGTGTCATCCGTGTATCTTTATGCAATTGTAGATAGCTTGCCGCGTCACGTTAAATTATTTTTTTTTTTTGCACATTGGGTAAAATCATATTTGCCGCTTATCGCCCTTCCAGTGCGCCATTTTATTTAATAACATTTTACATATTCGGCAAAAATGTCCGGACGTGAATATAGTTATTTCGAGCGTTCCTCCCCATTTGGAGGATAATTTCAGACCTCAGACTCCGTATACTTCCGCTGGATTGACCAGAAAATCTTTGATTTTAATATTTTTTTTTTCTGAATAAGTTTTTAGTTTATTTAAGGAGACACTGGCAAAGTTTTTATGCTCGCCAAGGTTTTTATTTGTACATGACATATGAGAGCCCAACCACCCAGAGCACAATTTACAGCTTGACATTTGTGTTCTATCCGCCCAAAAACCGCCGATTGAAAACTGGCCGGTTTTAATCGCGCTCAACCTCTTTTCAAGATAAGATAAACGCCAAATGATAAGATTGACCTTTATGTTCAGAGAAGGGCGACCTCGGAGAAAAAGCCATAACACTAGGGGAGGTTTATTAGTTCGTTAGTTTAGTTTCGAAATTAAAAACTAAAGTAACCTCAGAAAAAAAAAAAAAAAATTCGAGCGAACAAGTACAGTCACGAGCGAAATTAGGCGCGTATTTCAGATATACTTATTTTATGATAACTAAGATACCACTGGAAGTCCCATTTGAAATGCTTTCCTCTTAAGCAACTACTGTTTTGTCTGCAAGCAAGTGTTTACTTACTCCTATGCGCGAATTTATGAGCATATCTGATTTCTAAATGAGCAAGTCAATGTAAAACAAAAATGGGGAAAAACGCGTTTCCTATACACATTGAATTTGAATCTTGTTAGGAGTTTGTGGCACGCTCCGAAAGTAAAAAAGACGAGGTGTAAAAAATTAAAAATAAATTAATATTTACTCGCAATTTAACCATAAAATCCAAACTTAAATTTAGCTCATTTCGAAAAAAAAAAAGCTCCACATAATAAATAAGCGAACTCATTAAATACCTGTTGTAAGCAACGTCAGGTCACAGTAAGCGGAAAATAGGAAAGCATCCAAGTCTTTCAACAGCTCTTTGGGGGTAAAGGCGAATCAATAAGAAAAGCAATAAATCACTCAGCATTTTTGCTTCATTTTATGTACAATCATCAGGTCATTGTGCCGAAGCGGCCGTTTAAAATTATATAAACAATTACCAAGAGCCGCTAATTGTTCTAAATTAAATACAATGGCTCTTAAAACATTATATCGAAAACTAATTCTAAGGCCATCAAAAAGCGTCCACTATTCCGGGCAGTGTCACTGCAGGTCAGCGAACATTCTTCGAAGCACGTACGTGATTGGAATTTTGGGCTTTACAATTAATTGGATCCGTAAACCCCGTTAAAAAAAAGAGGAAGAGAACCCTAAGATTATTTCGTAAAGCTCGAGATGCATTGTCCCGTACACTACCAGTGATATTACCTTCCGTATATTTAGTAGGGCGCCACCGCGAATCACAGGCTTAGGTTGTGTCTTAGCCAAAGGAATCGGCACCTTCCTTGTCAGAGGTCGCCGTCTCCTTCTTTGCGCTGCTTGCGAGACTGTCCGTTTTCGATTTGTCTTTGCGCTTGTGCTTTTTCTTTTTGTTGCGACCGGCAGCTTTTTTGCTCGTGCCCGCAGCTTCCTCTTTAGAGGTTTTCCCGACGTCATTCTGCTGAGTGTCATCGGCAGCCTGTTCTTGGGGAGCGGCTGTGGTTTCGGAAACGCCGGCGACATCTGTTTTCTGCGAGGCAGTTAAAACGGCACTCGGCGAAGCCTCGCTCGCGTTTTCTTCGATTTCATGCACGCTCGGAGCGTCTGTTCGAGGAATGCTGCTGGGTTTCTTTCGAGAACTCTGTTTTTCGCCCTTCGAAGGGTTGTCTGCGTCTTCGTCCTTGTCGGCGGTGTCCTTGGCTGCAGCGGGCGTAAAACAACAGCACACATCGTACTTTTGGGGAAGGGTGCCCTTGGTGAACAGCCTCTTCGCCACATGGGATGTGGCCATCAGGGTGACGAAGCTGAGCACCATGGACAAGGTGCGGAAGGGAAACTGCTGGCCGAGCCTCTCGTCGTACATGGGCAGCTTCAGAATGACGGGAAGGTTCACCAGGGGTTCTCCGCACAGGACCCGAAACAAGGCGCCGACTGAAAACCCTGCAAATATTGAAACAGGATCACGAATAGAGAGGATTTTCTTAAAAAAAGAGCGTTTTAGTTTTATTTAAACGAAAAATGTTTACAGAAGTAAAAATCTAGCGAGATGTTGCTATGTGATGTCCTACGGGCAAACAAATGCACTCTGAGAAAAGTGTGTGGGTTCGCTCTCCTGTGCAACAAGTGAACAACCAACCACGACGAACACTAGGAGGATAGAAGCGAATGACGAAGCTTAGGATACAATTACCGCAGTTCAAAAGTAAATGTGATACGCGCAAAGATAATGAACAGGACGTCTCACTCGCTCAGTGACCCTGCGTGCATCGGTTTTTTTGTCTATAATTGAATTACCATGACTATTTTAAACCATAACCAAAGCAAAAAGAGGATTTTTTTCTTTTTACAGTTGCAGAGAAAGTAACAGGGACATGCAGTGTCTCTCGCTCAGCTAATCATTCTATTCAAAGTTTAGTCTTTCGTTGTCAACTATTGTTCGACGTGACTGGTTATTTAGGTATGGCATAGAAAAGTAAATTCACACTTTTTTTTTTTTAGAGTCTGAGTCGCGAATATCATATCGTTTGTGTTTCCTCCAATTTGTTTCTTTCATTTGTATATCACCTGTTTACAAATACACTTATCATTGTTAGTATGTTCTCACAAGCTCATTGTAATTTTCCATCCTGTTGATAGGACGCTAAGTCGCCCGAAGTTTCATATTTCTCTCTAAACGTGTACCGTCTGTGTTGCCCTCTGTCAAAGAATTCTATGTCTTTGCACTGATTTCGTTTATGTATAGCATGTGAGCTACCACGCTTCACATTTCATGTCTTAAGTGATGTGTTGGCCATACAAATTCAAATTAAAGATTAATACTTGATGGGGAAGTCTTTTTTGTAGCTAAGGTCGAATAACTAGCCAAAGCTAAATTATAAATCAGCATCTCAAAACCAGCTACCCACTTTCCATAGTAATATTCATTAAGGCGGCGGTCCCACGGCCCCAACTATAATACCGGTGGCAGCTCTGCTAACGCTCCTGTTTGCTGTGCAAATGTCGCGTCTGTGCGCGTGTTACGTATTTCGTTCTTTTTTCAAATAAATCGTCAATTCATCATCACTCTTTTAGTGCAAAATATGATACGCATTTTTAAAAACTTAACGCACAATAAGAAAACAAAAAGTGCAAGTTTTGATATTTTCAAAGACATACCTCTATGCATTCCAAGTTTCTAGACTTGCAATGCATCCAAGACGCGTTGTTATTTTTTTATTGAATAGAAGAAGGACTCGTCTAGTTCCGTGCATACGTGTTTTTGTTAATTAGCACGCTCACATTTTTTAATATTTATTCCAAAAGAGCCTTTTTTATGTGATTTTGAAGTCTCGTAACTCAGTTTCACATCATAACGCAGCAACGACATTTAAGGGCATGCTTGTGGTAAACAAAGGAACTCAGAATACAAAATATTAGAAGTGCAACGCCAGTCGTTTTCTTGTAAACACAACTTGATTATGGTAAAATTTCTAAGAATTCCCTTAACGAGTTCTTGGTTTTCTCAGACAGCGTTCTGGCATCTGACCTAGTTTGTTTTAATTGTATGCTAGAGGAACGGAGCTGGTTCACTAGAAGCGTGATTTTTTCGTATTCATATTCAGATTTGTTTAAAATATGTTTAAATCATGGGATTAATTTGAAGCTCGACTCTGTACGCAAGAAACCGGTTTCAAAGAAGAGGGCAGCTATTTAAGCAACGATTCTTTAATTAGTGCTTTTCTCGTTTTAAATAAAATCACTTTCTATGATTGTAATTTTTTTAAAGCATACTAATTGTCCTAAATAATAAAAAGAACCTATGTTGTAGCAGACGACGCGCACTTGCGCCATCTTTTGAAAGGTGGCTGAAATTCGAGGTTGAGAAGTTCAGGAAAAGCGGCGCTGGGGGGATTCTGTCCCTGATGCAGGGGATTCTTTTCTCAAATATTTCATCGCGCTACTTCCTCTTTCTTGCAATGAGTAAATAATCTTGCAAAAAATAATAAAAAAACAAGGATCACGAGCAAGTTCTCGAAAACATGACTGGTGCCCCAGGCGTGCAAGCACGTGTAACGTGCGCGTGAAGATAGCTTTGGCAAGCTTGAAATCGCATGAGCTTTCCCGCACGAGCAGAGAAATGGCGGCGGCCAGTCGCTTTGCTTGCAATCGTCTATAAATAAGCTATTACATTGGTTTGAATAGGCGAGCATCTCGGGGCCAACCACAGGCCGCGAAACAGCCCCTAGCGGTGGTCGTGTGCTCTAAATTTGTGCCACGACTATACTTCGTTTCACCTTATGTGCGAGCGAAGGCAAAACTGGAAGCGCGAGCACGGAAGCTCCGTGCGTTCAGGCTTTGCTCGAGCGCGCGAGCTGGGGAGAAATGCAAAAAGCGCTGGTCTCGCGCTTCTAGCTTTGGCTTCGCTGGCAGATAAAGTGAAACGAAGTATAATTTGAGCCGTGCCGAGCGGAACTCCGCGTCTCAAGACGCTCGCGCACCCCACCCTTTGCACTGCTTTCTTTCAGCCAGTCACAGGACGCTGTTCTAGCAGTGCAGACAAAGGCATGGGCACGAGCGCGTAGCTTTGGAAAGTGCCTCCTATGCACGAGGTCTCGTACAATCAAAAGCGTTTCGCTGAGCTAGGCTCACGCGCCTGTGCCTTTGTCTTCACTGCTTACATTTGTGAGATGGAGTAGAGGTCTCCTGATTGGTCGACGCTGTGTCACAAATTTAGTTTACGCTCTAAGCGTGGGGGGAATATTCGGCGCTGGCGCCGACCTTTGCTCCGCCTATTGTCCAAACTCTCCAAATATACGGCTCTGAAGCTATTCAATGCTTCCTGTCATGTTCCGACACCACGAAAGGTGCGAATATTGAGGTCCATATGATGGTGACGACAAAGGGGAATTTCTTTTCCTTCACTCCAAGATTTTACCCGACATTTTTCTTTTTTCAGGTTCCAACTTTCTAACCGCTCTGGTTCTGTTTTGTTCGCCATCATGCAGGAATTTTAGATTTTCAGTTTTAACGTTACTCTACCTGTAAAAAAAAAAATTGGGTTGTGTGTATGTTTATACAGCCTAGAACTTGGCCTGCCTCCAAGGGCGACGAGTCTCCCAGCTGTAGATGAGCAATTTAGCCAGTGCAGTAACACCGCTAGCCTGGGGTTTTAACGTGCGTCACGCAATAGTGATACACGACCGCACGCTGGTACGATGCTCATCCAGATCGAAACGGGCAGGGGCGGGGATTGAGTACTCTACTTGTAGAAAACTTACGGAGAGTGTTATGTGTAAACCGCAGTGACTGGTCCTCGTGGTAAGGCAACAAACAGCCAGTCATCGTGGTTCAAATCTGAGGCTCAGGAAAAGGGTCTAATAAACCCCCTTTCCATGCAGTGCCCTATCAAAAGCGTTGCACATGTGCGAAACCCTCACTACGGTCGTCTTTCTTTGGATTAATTTTTATTTCATTTTTTCAAATAAGAACAATGTCAGACGATCAACTTTCATGGTGTTGGTTTAATAATGCAACGACTCCAGGCTTCCACTTTGCGTTTAAAGGGATACTGAACCAAGGAATTTAGTGTCCATAATAAGTGGCGCACGTTCTTTCCTGAGCCAGCAGCCGCCGGTGTGCGCGAGCACACGCAACAAAAATGACGTCAAAGACCTCCATTCACGGTTAAGATGACAATAAAATGTATGGGCTTCGGGCCAAAGGAGAATAAAGACAAGTTTTTCATCTACACAGTGGTGTCTGGTGTAAAAGGTAAGCAATTGATTGGTCTAACAAGCACGTAGCTTTCCCTTGTAGAGATGAAAAGCCTGTATTTATTCTCCTTTGGCCCGAAGCCCATGCATTTCACTGTTCTCTTGCGCGAAGGGTGGTCTCTGACGTCATTTTCGTTGCGTGTGCTAGCGCACACCGGCGGCTGCTGGCTCGTGGAAAGAACGTGCGCCACTTATTATGGACACTAAATTCTTTGGTTCAGTATCCCTTTAAACCAGGGTGTCGAACCGGTCATTATTTCGGTTCGGTTCGGGTTCGGGTTCTGTAGCATTGTGTTTAGTTCCGGTTCGGTTCCGGTTTACGGTAGCGCACATAATATCACTCCGGTTACCGGTTTTGATAAGCGCGAACCGGTTCGAACCGGTTCCTTACTCGACCTCTAATATAGACCGAGCACTCTCTGCAGCCTTTCTGAGCACGAGATACTTGCAGTAGACCCCATCCCAATACTACTCCCTCTTCAGGTAGATATGAAAACTCTGCACAGTGACGTGCGCAAGACACCATTTATGTGGCCAGGCTATTACTTGTATATTACTGTTCTTAAGTGAACTATGTACAAGTGATCGGCTTTCCATTTTTGTTATGTCTTTTGCACAAGCAGCTGTGCAGTACTTGAAACTCTGCCAGAAGAGGGCGTATTTTCGGAATGGGTCTATAGACCTTTCCAAAACAGAGCTTGTGGCCGGTGCCCATTTTAGTTTTCGTGCGTATAGCGCGTGCTTCGCTCGCTTTCCGACGCGACAAACACGAACGTGCTGGGCTGTGATTTTGTAAAGAGTAAAAGGTCATTAGCTAGATTGCTTGTCCTCCATATGTTTTGGTTTGTATTGCTTGTTTTGCACACACGTGTCTTTTTATACATGATACATGTTTTTGGCACCCAGTAAGATGTCACAGCTATGCCCCAGAGTGGCTGACAGGGGCACGAGAGAAAACAAATCTGCCGTAAAACACAGAAACAGGTACGTCGATTGCGCATTTGGGGTAGTTTAGCTAATCCCGTTTAGCTGTGGTCGTGTATACGTCGGCCAGACTGGCCGATCTGTCAATGACCGGGCACGTGAACACGCACGTATATATAATAAAATGTTACTACATCTTCACAGCGCTTCGGGTTCCGGCGGAAAAAACGTTCTTCTAAAGATCTCGTGGTGATGCTTTGCCTAGTCACTTTGACGTTTTATTGCAAACAACGCTCTATGCAAATGACCCGGTCTGAGGGACTCAGAGCGGCTCATTTGTACCTGTCAGCCACCGAACAAAGTTCCGGTAATACAACCACAGCGAACGACGTTTCTCGAATACTCAGTTGAAGACGATGAAAGAAGACTTCAAACAAAAATGAGAAAATGGTTGAACAGGC
Organism: Ixodes persulcatus; assembly: GCA_013358835.2. Classification (NCBI taxonomy): domain Eukaryota; kingdom Metazoa; phylum Arthropoda; class Arachnida; order Ixodida; family Ixodidae; genus Ixodes; species Ixodes persulcatus. The sequence goes on from JABSTQ010010431.1 coordinate 240,922, forward strand.
GACATGCTGGCCTTGCTAGTCTGACAAACCTACAAAAAAATAAACAGACACAATCTCTTCTTGAAGAAATTGTGTCTGTTACGTTGAAGAAAATATTGTTTTTCATTGAAATGGACCACAGGCGACCCTATAAACTATACTGCCGAAGCAGCGCGGTACTTGTCCCCCCCTCCTTCAGGGTGTCGCTGCACTCAAGCGGAAGCTCACGTGGTGCGCTGTCGGTGCTCGATTGGCTAAATGGCTCATCGACTGGTCCATCTTGAGGTCAAACATTCGCGGACTCGTTGGCCTCCGTGCCTACAGTGGCGCAATCCGCTCCGACACTTGGACATTTCGTAGCCAAGCGGCCAAGCGGTGCTTGGAAATAGCCGCCGCCGCTACCGTGCCGCAAGGGTCAATCCAAGAAACAAAGCAAAGTTGAAGCTCTCCAGACGATGATGTATTTTTGATTACGTATGCAATAAAAACGAAATGTAAAAATATTTCACATTATGTAGGATTAGTTTTGGCAACATAAGAAAAATACACTCCTGCAACTTTTCCAATTTAGACCAATTATTGACACAATTGGCCCTGAACCGTTTTCGTTGAACCGGTAACCGCCACATCAAATTATGGTTTCGTTCCGGTTCGGGTTCAACATGAAGCGTTCGATTTCGGTTTCGGTTTTGTTCTGGTTCGGTCAAAAATAACGGTTTTGATCCGGTTTTCGGTTCGGGTTCGGGTTCGGTTCGACACCCTGCTTTAAACCAACCACGACTCTTGTCCTTTGCAACTAATTATAAGCAGCCAGGTCAGACTTGCTAGAAACAGCGTCTCAGCTGAAACTTTGGGAAAGAAAGCAATGCCAAACCCAGCGCTCGAGCTGAGCGGTACTCAAGCCGCGTCTCAAGACAGTCGTGCGACCAACCTTTTGCAGTGCTTTCTTTCACTCAGTCTCAGCTGAGACGCTGTTCTAGCAAGCCGGTCCAGGATCACAACTCGTGAAGTTTCCTCGCGCTTCTCTTTCGTTTCTCTGAGTCCCCGCAATGAGTATTGCGAAATAAAATCAAGCGAGAGGCTCAGTGCTGCCCTGCCATGTTCTTCCATGACCGGGCTAGAGAGCGGTTTCCTTGTGGCCTTCACTCTCGCCGAGGAGCAATGGAACTTCTTTAGCCGCGTAGGGGAGCGACCACACAACCATGCCCAACGCCGCCTGAGCCATCCTGAACAACTGTTCCCCGACCAATGCGATTGAAAATGTGTGCAATTATACTTGCTTGAAATAACTGTAGTGAGCAGATTGAAATAAGTTTCGGCTTACAATAATTAAATTCTTGTCTATACAAACTTGTTTCTTAAGGAGACGAAGAGAAAGACGTGTTCCTCATAAGTCCCTGAAGGAAGCTGGCCTCACGACCTATAGCTCCAATTACTCTAGAAACTTATCCAACTCAACCCCCGAGCAAAGAGGACGACACGGTGAGGAGGACGTGCCTCTCAGAAGGAATTAAAGCACTGTAGGAGTGGTAGGGTTACAGCGACCCCTCCAAGCTGCCGCCGCAGGGAGCAACTACTCCCGGTGCAATGGCCGTAAGAGATCATGCCTGTTCACTCTAGCCTAGGTTGCCTACATGTCTGTCTGTCTCAGGGTGAAGACATCCATTGTTGCTCTAAATGTGCCAGCGCGTGACGCTCTCGCGCACTCTGTGCGTGATTTTGGCGGTAAAATCGCGTCTATGCACTAGCCAAAGCTACGGGCTCGAGCTGAGTGACACCGAATTGCGCGCACTTCAAAATGCATAAAAAAACGATCACGTAGCCATGATTTTGTTTCGGGGGGGGGAGAGGGGGGGGTGCCCATGACAAAATGCTGTATGAGGTGGAGGGGGGAGAGGAGGTCTCAGCAAAATGGAAGATTTCGGGGGAAGACCGGGCCCCATGCACCCCCCCCCCCCCCTGGCTACGTGCCTGCTTCGGTTCGTTGTCATTTGAAAAGAGAAGACGGTCTACGGTGTTTTTCAATTTGAACGTGAACGTGCAGACGGCTATAGGAACGTGGAAACACACTGAACTTTAGATGGTCCAGACCGCTTGGCGGTTCTCCCGTGAACATGTTGTAAAAATAAAAATAAATATTGTGTGCGTGAGTTAATAATAATAATAATAATCCTTATTTCCAGACATACATGTGTCTGAGGGGCTGCGGCAAAAGAATACAAAAGAAAATTCCGCACAGACGCTTTTGATTGCTTACGTGTGGAAATATGAAAGCATTGCAGTCTCTTTGGTGAAAAGTTTTCGATTTATTTTTTCGACATGCGTTATTTTTGCAGATTCGGTGTGTGACACGCGGGAAACAGCGCGCTCATGTTATACGCTCATGACGTGGCGCCACCTTCCCCCCATTGGCTGCACCGTCACGTGCCCAATGACGCACGCACTTGGACACACCTTTAGTCAGCCAGATAGTTGCGACGGGACGTGTGCAATGACGCACGCACTAGGCACACCTTAGTCAGCCAGGACCTTGGAGCCGCCGTGGAGTCGGAGAAGCGTGCCCGTCTCGCACCCCGGAGGCCCGAATTCGATTACCATCACGACGAAAATGTACTAAAGTTTGTTTCGAAAATCGTTCATTTACTTTATTTATAGGAACCTTCGTGAAAATTTTGACGTCACTCCGAGCATTTCTGACGTGTTTTTACTCTATGCACCGTCGGCCATTTTTGGTACCATCGCTTAATCACGCCGCCGCCGCCGCCGCCGCCGGATTTTCGCGTGGTGGGACAAATACTTTTCTCGCATTAAAAGTCTTCTGACCAGGCCATCAGCCCCTTTTTACAGCATTCAACGGTGTACACGAGTATTGTCAGTATAAAAATCAATTATGCATAAAATAATGAAATTGACATCAGCTAAACATCGTAGTTATCATAATTAATATCAACGTCATCAAACGTTTCAAATGGAAATCATTCCCATCGACATCATTGAGATCACATTAATTAACATACAATGTTAGCGTTACTGTAAAAGTCTTCATATCTGTTGCAGTCAAACAGAAAATATGTATAGATAAGATACATGTAAGAGGTTGGTATATATATTTTTTTTTTCAACATCAAATTATAAATAGACCTAAATAATAATGCAAAAAATATCAAAATCACCATAAAATGCACTTTGAAATCTGCTACCCACTCGCCTAACAAAATTTAAGCCACTTCGGCTACAAAATACACTTTTACTCTTTTCTTGAACATGCAGTCTTCGACCTCGGCGTACTATTTCAACAATATTAGGGTGGTTATTTATAAGGTCAGATAATTGGTATTCAAGACCCGCCTTGAAAAAAAAAAAAGTCTGCTATTGCTTGTTTTATTATAGATCAAAATGCAATCAAAGACTATAAGATACACAAGCACAAACATGCATACTAAAAGCGCTAGGCCATAGTGCATGGTTTGCGCTTGATTGCTTTGACCGGTGACAACAAACGCACTATAGGATGTTGAGCTCCGTGACATAGTGTTTTTGGTTCTGCTTGATTGGCCTCATTGACCTGTTATGTCGGCTGCGCTCTGACTTACAGCGAAAATGAATTTAAACGTTTTTGTCGTGCAAAAAATCTGTCATTAACGAAATGCTGACAAGGCATGTTTATAATTTGTTTCTTTCATTTGTATATCACCTGTTTACAAATACACTTATCATTGTTAGTATGTTCTCACAAGCTCATTGTAATTTTCCATCCTGTTGATAGGACGCTAAGTCGCCCGAAGTTTCATATTTCTCTCTAAACGTGTACCGTCTGTGTTGCCTCTGTCAAAGAATTCTATGTCTTTGCACTGATTTCGTTTATGTATAGCATGTGAGCTACCACGCTTCACATTTCATGTCTTAAGTGATGTGTTGGCCATACAAATTCAAATTAAAGATTAATACTTGATGGGGAAGTCTTTTTTGTAGCTAAGGTCGAATAACTAGCCAAAGCTAAATTATAAATCAGCATCTCAAAACCAGCTACCCACTTTCCATAGTAATATTCATTAAAGGACCAGGTCAAATGACGTCAGTGACTGACTTCGAAGTAATGCTGAATTGTGTTATAGCCCATAGCATCGGAACGCTTTCGTAACTAAAATACTTAATGCATAACATCTTTACGGATTGTTTATACGAAGCTCATATTGAAGATCCGGGAAGACTCCAAGAGAGTAATAAGGCAAGATGAATATATCCCCCGGATTCGTTATTTCGAGCCTTTATAGTTTGTAAGAATGACTACGCAAAAGTATTTTGCAATAGTCTTCAAAGGTCTTGCTTGAAAGGCAATAAATTGTTCTTTCAAGCAAAGGATGTCCTAGCAGCTGTTATAAATGCATCGTAGACAAAATAAATATTATTCGCAATGAAACTTATGCTATCGCAGATGTGATACTCATAAACACTAATAAAGTAGGTCCTGAACATATTAAAATATACTTTTGTATATACCTAGAGTCGTCAAAGGTATAACTATTATCATGGGAAGGCAAGTGGATTGTAGCAAGGCTGAAAACTTATAGCTACAAATAAAAATATATTCATGATAGTACACGCTTCTGGAGTACGTCGCAAATGTTCGTCCTTCCTGTCAGAGAACGCGAATAATGTTGGCGACCTCTGAAAAATCGACGCACCTATAGTGGCTAGAAAAGAAAGCTGTCACGGTCTTTTCATTCGCCAGCCTTCTTGAGAGAATCAGATTTGCACAGCACCCGGCGGTCTAAAGAAGCCGTGAAAGTAGTTTCAAAACAACAGGATGAAATTAGGCAATACATTCTTGAATTGTAAGCGCCTTGACTGTTAACAGCTAAACCGACTGCGTGATGTATCTTGTGCGAACACCATAGGAGCAGGCAACCTGCTGCCTTGGTTCAATCCAAACTGCAGCTGCACCAGAATGGCATTCGGAAATGTTCAGGGGAAACAAGAACAAATGGTCATTGGCTCACTATAGGTGGATAAGGGTAGGTGATTTGTCAATTGTCAAGTAATAGGAATAATTGACTCGAGTTCAGTACATATCATATTTATTGGCTAATAGCGGATTTCGAGTATTGATTGTAGTTTTTTTAATCAATAGTCAAGTCTCTTTGATTTGCAGTGAACAAGGCATATTGCTTTCTTCATCCACTTACAACGGTGTTTACCTCCACTTTTGTCTTTCAGAGTTCTACTATAGCTCTGAAATCCACCGCTATGTTGTGCGAGGTACGGGGAAAGCACGTGGCTTAAGCACGTTTTTTCTTTCCTTAGTTCTTCTGCACTTTAAGAGTTAAACAGAAAAACGCTTTCGCTTCCGTGCATTGAATAGGATGTACGTAAGTTGTGAGGTGGCACAAAAATCACATGCTCACTTTTATAATAGTAATTATGCCTTTGAAGATAGGCAGATGAACAGGTACACATCTTTACATCTAATCTTCACATCTAAACAGGTACACATCTTTCCTCCGTTTCACCTTATGTTAAACCACAGCGAAGGCTAAAAGCGCCAGCTCATAACGTTGGCAGCTGCCCTTAGTGCACGAGAGCTTCTGCCATCGAGATGTGCCCCAGAGCAAGGAGTTCGCGCTTGTAACACTTTCTGCGGTATATCATAAGGTGAAATAGAGTATAGCGTGGCCCCGCACTCGTTGGGCCTTTTGAACGTTACGCGCAAGAGACAGCCAAAAGGGCTAGGGTCACGTGTCAACCTGTTTGCAATACACCGTGCGATGGAATAAACCGATTTCACCAGACAGTTTCATTAAAGGGGCGATGCAACGACTTGTTTTACTTTGTGCAAATACCGCTTAGAACGGATCCCTGACGATAATGACCTGTGAAACACTCGTTCCTGTTTCACCGCATGAAATCAGAGTCGCAGAAAAAATTAAATAAAAACGAGCAGCGCTCACCCCGTCAACTCGTAACCAGAACAAGCGGCCACGTGATCTGGAGCCGATTATATGCTGCCAAATTTGATCATAGTCACGCGCTGGGGTTGGCAAGGCACAGGACACGCACTGAGTTTCAGACATTGTTATGGTTCGGCTTTTGTCATTGCAGCGATTGGACACGGGCTTCTTGCCCGTGTCGGAATGCTTCTTGAGCTATCGATTATCATGAGCCCAGATTGAGTGCCCACGCAATGCTCAAATATCCTCACTGGGCGGTACTGCTATCCCGTCATCAAGTTTTGCGAAGGAGAAATTGAATTAAAACGCTCGCTTTTGTTCTTGAAATTACACCCCAACAAAGGAGTTTCTTGGCTAGTGGCGCTGCGTGCGAGTATCCTTGAGTCCCACTAGTGCCAGTAAGCTCGTCTAAGGTGAAAAACATTCCAATTGAATATCGTTGCACCGCCCCTTTAAACCACCGCTGCCGCAATGCGTCGAGGGATGTCTAGTCTTCCTCCACAAGCGAGAACCCCGCTGGAGCTTTCCGAGTGCAGAGCACGAGACGACACGAACCGTCTCGTGCATTGCCATCAGCCTCCTGTGAACTAAAGTTATGACGGCATCACGCCATAGCCTCCTATATAGACCAGTGTCCGAAATCCTTGCCCTCAGCGATAGAAACACGAAATAATAATTTCAAACTCAGGCTTTGTAAAGAGAGGGGCTGCGCATGAAACGAGATTTTTGCTTCTTACAACACCCTGGCATCGGTGTTGTTTTTGGAGCTTCGTGACTATGCATTTGTAACGTTCTTGCACCACGATATGTGCAAAGGCTTCTAAAAAAATCTAAGTCTTGCAAAAAGCGCAGCCCCCCCCCCCCCTCCAACTGTGTCATGGCGTCAGCATAAACCGACATGGTGGTGCCCATGGAACAGAGCAGACACTGGTCTATACGGACAAAGACTGGCAGATCGCCACGAGAAGCGGCCGCCGAAGTGGAAAAGGTGGAGCGGAAGAAAACCGATGTGAGGAGAACCACGTCACTGGCGCCCCGCTGCGGCGAGACGCAGAAACACACTTCTCCCGTGCGAACAAGTGTGTTTCGGGTCCTCGCCGCTGCAAAACCTGTTTGCTGACGTCCAGGTTCCCCGAGAAATGGCTATTACAGCGGAGCTGTCAAGGGCTAGTCTCCCCAGTTTTCATGTCCGTCACCAAATAAATTTCGATACAAAACTCTGGACAGCTAACGCCATCTATGAACGACGTCGGCAACCAGACAATCAGCTTGCCGGATGTCGGATTGCCGCCGTCGCTCATAGATGGCGGCAACCTTTCCAGCCTTTCCACTCTGGTTTTCACCAGAGGGGGCAGGCTGCATTTCTCTAGGCGTCGTCCCAGAAATCGTTCTCGAGGAAGGCGCCTAGAGGATGACGTCCTCTAGCGTCGTCCTCGAGGTCGTCCTAGGCGTCCTCCTCTAGGCGTCGTCCTTGAGGTCGTCCTAGAAGTCGTCCTTGAGGTCGTCCTATTTGACGTCGTCCTCTAGGCATCCTCCTTGAGGTCGTCCGAGAAGTCGTTTTTGAGGTCGTCCCACCATAGTACAGCTTCGCTGGTCTTCCTTCTTCACCAGAGTGGAAAGGCTGAACGTTTTTTATGCTTTGTGCTTCCAGATCCTAGCGCTCCAAATCTGCGACCGGGCACCGTCTATGGCTCCGTCGCCGGACTGCCAGGTTTTGTGAGCATTAGCGACGTGAGCGATCAAAAGTGTCCCTGTGGTTGGCCTGCTACGATTTGCCGTATGCTGACTGTGACGTCAGCAAAGATTTCTCCTCGACGGAAAAACAGGAATGTCAGAACTTTAATTTTGACGGTGTTAGCAGTGTTGCTTTAAGAGCGCAATGATTTCAAGCTTCCACCGTGCTAATTACAAACACCATCAAACTTGTTGTTCGCAAGGTAATGACGTCACGAGAAGTAACCACAGCGGGGCGCCACCAAATCATCTCGCCACTAGGCAATGGTCAAGCATGCGTGGAACTCTTAGTGAGATCGGTCTATTAACACGAAGGCGACATCGACGTTTTTAGGGAATCTTACCTGGACAAGCACCCAAAATCTATTTGGTGCACATGGTGCCCCGAATTAGCACTTTTCAGCATCCTGATAGTTTTAATGACGGTATATCTATTTGAAGCAAAAAAACAAAATTTTTTTACGATTGCTTCTTCGTGCTAATTGTTTCCTGCTCTGTACGTCTAAAGACTAAACATACTGAGAACATCAATGTCTCAAGCCGTCTCTGCTCTCTTCGTATCCATATCTTCAAAAACATGTATATTAATATGCACCGGTAGCTCTAGAGTCACTAAACAGGCTACGTTTAGACTAGCGACAGTAGTTCACTTCTGGGCGCCGCCCTTTTGGTGAGAAAAGCGGGCACAATTGGCTCCCGTTAGTGATGACATCAGGACATGGCGCTCCACTCCAAACAACCCGTTGCTAGGGCTGTTGTTTTGGGCAAATGCATGGGGGCACGGTGTTTGCTTAGAAACTGTCCGGTAAAAAAAAAGGTAAATATTTTTTTGTAAGCATTGTCTTTTCCATATCTAATCAAGAATATTTTTTCTATTGTCTCAGTACCATAAAACGATGACAAAGGCCGATAATAAAGTTTGACCACCGGTGTTGCCTTGCTAGCAGACGACACGATGGCTTCGCGGGTTCAGTGGTTCTTTCTGAGGGAGTGTGCGATTGCGTTGAATGAAGTTTGTGACGATTGACGACACTTCTATTATCGGGGTCAACTTTCTGTGGGATTTCGGAAGCGAAGAGTTCCCGTACACAGCTCTGATCGAGGCTCGAGATGCGCGGGCGTGCGATCGCCTTCCTGTGGAGCTCGCTTCCGCAATATTTGACAAGGTGAAAACACTCTGAAGCCGAATATTGTACGACGACGGCCTGAAACGTATTAAGGTCGAAGTGCAGGTCCGCACACGTTGCAAGGAGTTTCGACAGCACAGTTCTTCAGTGCCCATTTGTGTGACCAAACAAACTGTCCGTAAGGTGTATATAGGGTGGTTCAAGTCACCAGGCTTGATCTAAAATGAACCGTAAAAATCGGCGCCTGCACGTAGCTATTTAAACTTCTCGTCAAGGGTGTATTTTACAGGTCGGTTCTTTCTTGTAAAATTACAAAGCGTAGCTCTCTTTCTGTAAACATTAAGGCCAAGAAACTTGCCAGCGGGCAGCGACGCAGACGACAGGATTCCAGTAGCAGGGTGTGTTTGGCGTTCGTATTGATAGATGGCGTCGGAAGCACCACCTGAAGGTGCAGCCGACCAGCGAAAGAAAGCAGACGACACCCAGACGGAATCCGTTGGCAGCAAAAGCGTCGCCGTTATGCAGACGCGTTTTTTTACTTTAAGTTTTGCTTTTCTCGCCCGCATTTATTTTTTAACCGAAGGTACATTTCAAAAGGATTATGTTCATTTTAAAAAAACCACAGTTGTCGCGAGCCGTCGCGATAAGGAGGTAGCGCCATCTATCAGTACGAACGCCAAACACACCCGCTATTGGATTCCTGTCGTCTGCATCGCTGCCCGCCGTAGACCCTGGCAAGTGTCTTGGCCTTATTTTTTACAGAAAGAGAGCTACGCTTTGTAATTTTACAAGAAAAAACCGACCTGTGAAATACAGCTTTGACGAAAAGTTTAGATTGCTACGTGCAGGCGTCGATTTTTACGGTTCATTCTAGATCGAGCCTGGTGACTTGAACCACCCTATACATTGCCGCGTGAATGGCCGAGAAAGAACGCCTTACCCCTACCCCGCTCCTCCAGCTGAAATGTCGCGGATGGAAAAGGCTCGACGAGCAAAAACTGAAAATAAAGATCTAATCGGTGAACCTGTGTTAGGAACAATAGAAGGAATGCTTCGAAACAGCCGCAGCGTACTTCGCGGCGTCGGCGTGACAGCTAGCTGAGCGAGAACGAATGTGCCTACAGTCGTCGGGAGAATCTGAGTGAGTCGGCACAGCACACACTCGACTCCTTATCTGTTACACTCGGCATCTCGAAAATTCGACCTAGAATGTTGGGGATTGACTAGGCAAGGACATTCTGGCTTCCTTATTTTTTACTTGGGGGTAAAAGTGAACACGAATATTCTAGATGTAGGGAGAAGCGCTCCTTCTCGGTCACGCACGCGGCCATATAACTTACCCGATGTTTCTCTCCAGCTCCTTTGCTATTTGGGATCTTACTTAGAACTGAACAATCAGTTTGATTTTCAATCAGTGTCATGATTAGAAGTAGGTATAAAACACACACCCAAATTGCGAGCTTGAAAATGAAGTTTGGGGTCTCAAACCGCTCACTCTAGAGATAAAATAATTGCTCCTTCAGTACAACGCGCGCCAACTGTACAATAAAAAAGGTCCCTACGTTACTTTGATTTTACGCTCTAAACATCTGCTTTTTTTTTCGTTGTATTTTTAGCAGATATCATGCGTGCAATGATTTTCGTCAGACAGTATCGTATCGCACGCAGATACAATTTTAGTACTTCACATCGCATAAAAGTCTCACAAAAGCAGGCACTCACTCAATTACAGATACAAAAACATACACACAGTGATGTGTATGTTTGTGTGCATGCAATTGTGTGAGTGCCCGCTTTTGTGAAACTTTTATGCGCTGTGAAGTACTAAGATGGAAAACCAACTAGCCCAAGCTTTGGTGTTAACAAGATACAATTTGTTTTTATAAACCTGGTGAGCTTCCTTAGGCCTACCACGTTCCAAATAATTACAAAATCAAAATCTGATAATTGTGCAAACGACACAAACTGCTGCAGCCGACACACTTCAGTCATTCTGTGAGAGTTCGTAACGCGTTTGTCGTCTGCAGCAGGCATCCCGAGATGTCTCGAGGACCGGAAGTTGTCGTCACAAAAATTTCAGATACAGCCGATTCTCGGCAATCTTCTGTCGTGGGAAGTGTGAAATCTAAGCTCCCTTAATCTATTTTTTAGGCGTTTTTATTCCACGTCCGATTTTTGAGCGATCGTTTTTACGAAGTGAAATCTAGACCCATGTATTCTTCCATAACAACACCCCTAGCAACGGCTTACTTGAAACGGCAACATCACACCTACGGGGTCAATCACCGATGGTTACGATTAAACAAATACGACATAGTCGGTTTTAGGCACGGTGGGAACTCAGGCGATAATTTTGTTATCTCTCGCAAACTGTTGACATACATGGAGAACGGAAAAACGTTTCCGATGATGTCAGATGAGTCTTCCCATGATAGGCAACAATAGGATAAAGCAGCAAGATGGCTCAAGTGGTGTTACTCTTAAGCGTAGCTTGTCTAGTGGCTACGCGGTTCGCTAGTTCGTCCGCGTCTTGCGCAGGGGTTACGGTGAGTCCAGGAAGCCGAGCTCTGATTGGCTCCGATTAGAAGTATAGTGGGTAGACCTCACGGCAGCTGTAGCATTGAGGTGTATACCCATCATCTTTTCCATCAGAGCCAATCAGAGCTCGGCGTTCTGACGTCACTGCAACCCCTGCGCAAGAAGCAGACGAACTTGCGCTCCGAATAGGTTGTTCCAGGCCCGGCACAGCTAACTCACCAATGAAGGAGCCGTAGGAGTTTGTCCGCTTCCGTGCGTAAAAGACGCCGACCAGCTGGGGAAAGAGCAGCACGTACACCGCGTCCGAGCTCAGGGCCCAAAAATCGCTGACAGAATTGACGTAGAGTGCCATGACCGTGGCTACCGCGCCCATAATCCAGATCGCCAGTCGCAGCACCAGGCCGATCTCCAACACCGTCGCCTGCAGAGAAAGGGTCATCCGTTCTAATACGTACGATCAATGACAGGACCTAGAGCGACAAAACGAGCCACGGAGAAGGTATTTGATCTCCATTCCCGGGTTGTCTTCCGAGCGCCGCCATGTTTGTGCGTAGTGCATACCGGAAGCGGTACAGATTCATCTGGCGTAGTACTACGCTCGAGGAGGAGAAGGAAAGAAGGAGGGAGAGGAGGAAAGGAGAAGGGGGTGAGGAGGAAACTAGAAGAGGGCCCCGGAAAATTTGTTGAGGAAAAAAAAGAAGGGAGTTGCGGTTGGGGAGGTCCCCCGGCGATTTTATGTGGGTAGTTTGTTGTCGGAAAGCAGACGACGACTTTCAGAAGCACAGGAGCAATACACGTGCGCTTTTCACATTCGGACTATTTCTCAGGTTTTCAAGAACGTACTAGATTAAAGGTTTTGATTTCGTATAGCTGCTTTCTTAGTATGTGGAATTTGGGTTGTTCTGTTATTGTATTTCACAACGTGAATTATAGTTTTTTGTCGGGACTGGGTCAATCCTGGGTAAATATTTGTCTCCCAAACTTATTTGAAAGGGGCTGTTCATATTCCGCTTACAAATCACCACGGTGCGCTGAGTCGAGGGTATTAAAATATTAACCCAATTAATTATCTGTAACAATAAGCGACTAGCGTTTAGTCAAACATCCAGAAACAGAGTTTCTAAATCTGCTATACTTCGTCTCACCTTAGTATGGACTATTGTTAGCCGTGCGTGCTAAAAGCGCGAGCTAGTCGCTTTGAATGAAGCCGCGGTGGCTGCACGAGCGCTCGTGCACCAAGTGCTCTAGTCAAGGCAGTCAAGGCTGGCCGCTCGCGCTAGCACAGCCTTCGCGGTTAGTCCATGCTAGGGTGACACGAAGTATAGAACGCCCTACCTAAGCACGTGAAAGGAAGATATCGCATTCCAAATCGTCTGCTTCTTCTACAACAAAGTACCCACAAAAAATCGCCGGGGGACGTCTCCAACCCCAAGTCGCTTCTTTTTTATTTCACAACAAACTTTTCGGGGGCCCTTCCCCAGTTTCCTCCTCACCCCCTCTTCCTCCTCTCTCTCTCGTCCTCTCCTCTCCTTCCTTCTTCCCACCTCTCCAATCCTCCTCTCCATCCTTCTTTCCTCCTCCTCCTCGAGCGGAGTGCGACGCCAGACGGGAAACACAGGCGATATCGTTTTTCTATGTTGCGGATGTTTTGGCATTTCTCAAGGAGGGGAAACCGTTTCCGGTGGTCTCAGATAACGTTTAAGGAAAGCCATAGACCAACTCATCTTCACAAACAATCCGGAGAGCCTTTAGCGGACGCCACCGGCGCCGCGCATGCGCGATGAGGTGTGGGCAAGAGCGCAGCATTGTCTATTAACAAACCATTGGAATGCCATGTTGTCGACGTCGGTGTGAGTCCCTGAGCTCTTTTTCGGGTTGGAATTGTATTCTACTTCTTAGAATTTTATTGGCCTCAGCGAAATAACGAGGCTCGTTACGCCCAAAAACTTCAAATGAATAATGTAACAAGCGGCCATTCATTCCGAGTGGACGCCGCAGAATGGACGCTACAGCCTGATTCACAGGATGAGACTCTGCTTGCTATTTTCAGTCGTGATGTCGTGACGTCGCACGGGCTGCAAAATGAGTGCGGACGGTAGCAACAATGCTCGACGACGATATACTGAAAATCACCAGCAAAATCGGATCATGTGAATCGGGGGTAACAAGTAAGTGATGGCTTCCGGTAACAATGATCAACATCCCCTTCTATCTGGTGTTTACACTGAGCCTAAGTAACCCAAACGACCTTCAAATTTAAAATATTTTGAGAACCGCGCTTACTTCTTATCGCAATTACCGCGCCAACGTGTAGCCTGCGGGTCGTTGTCGACTGAACGAGCAGATCTTGGGCCCTCGAGCACCCCACAAAAGTACAAAAACTGCTGCTTCAGCCTGCCACTCTGGGATCTGGCGCCGACATGGTCACTAGAAACTTACGACTCTTATTTCTTCAGGCGGGGTGGTTCGTAGCAGCTTTTCATGACGCTGCAGCAACGACGTCAGTCGTCCCGGGGGATTTCGGCTTCCGACAAGATCAGGTTTGCCCGGCGTTCCCGCCCCCCTGGGATGGCTACTCACCGTTGAACTTAACATCGCTACCGGCAGTCCTTGAACATCAGATCGACTGAGAACCTTGGGCCCTCGAGCACGCCACAAAACTACAAAAGCTGCTGCCTCAGCCTGCCACTCTGGGATCTGGCGCCGACATGGTCGCTAGAAACTTACGACTCTTATTTCTTCAGGTTGATTACTTTTATCGTCCTATTAACGGGAAAACCTTTCACGAAATTGGCGCCAGAGCCCACTTTTTCTTTTACAATACTTGTACGATGTGTCACTTCGTTTTGGGATATACGCGTTTTGTCGAAAAAATGCTTTTGCTTGGAGAAAACACCGGCTTCGCTCCATGGGACAGTTAATGCTTTCACATTAAAAATTTGAATGCAACTATGGAAATTAAGACTTATTTTCACAGCCCCCAAAGTTACCGAAGCAAGCCGCGCGGAGCAGTGGCTCGCGACGGTCCATATACCACCACACAAGTTCAAGCTGAAGAAGCGTTTACAGTATACGGGGGCGGGAATACTGATCGGAATACATTAGCGCAGTGTTACCCCAAGCTTCAACACTGCAAATAGAGCCGGTTTTCCCGCTAAATGTAGTGGGGAATTTATGTCACGTGACCAATACACGAATTCAGTTCCCCCGCTATGCATTTAGAAGGAAAATGGATGTCACTTGACCTGATCGATGTCACCGCACCTACAGACAAATTCAGCTTGTCCGCTAAATTTGGCAGGAAAACTGACGTCATGGCACCTACGTACAAGTTCAGTTTCCCCGCTATATTTGGCAGGAAAATTGATGTCACGTGACCTGACATTGCGTGACCTATACACCGATTCGGGTTCCCCGCTAATCTTGATACTAGGTGACCTAACGTCACGCGACCTATACACCAACTTAGTTTCCCCACTAAGCTTTGCGAGGAAATTTATATCACATGACCTATTCACCAATTCAGTTTTCCCACTAAACTTGATGGGGAAAATCGATGTCACCTGACCTTATGTAACGTGAACTATAAATCCAATTTCCCGGCGAAATTTCGCAGAAAATTTACGTCACGTAACCCGATGTCACCTAACCAGCACTTTTACATTTATGCCACGTGACATTTACTATACAATATTCTATATAGTCTTGTATATAGTAAAGAAATTGAAACGAGTGCTTCTTGAATACTACACTCTAAAAAAAGCCCGTGCGTCTACAACACTAGGAGAACCAATCACCGCAACTTACGGAGGCAGCTCAGCGAAGGACGATGTCGAAACATATGTTTAGACCAAAAAACACAGTCTGAGTTGTGACATTAAGCAATGCAAAACGTCACGCTTGCAATGCTTAATATTACAACTCAGACTGCGTTTTTTGGTCTAAACATATGTTTCGGCATCGTCATTCGCTGAGCTGCCTCCGTAAGTTGCGGTGATTGGCTCTCCGAGTGTTATGCGGGCAAGTAGGCACACGGGCTTTTTTTAGTGTGTACATTTCGTGCATTCTAAATGACTTTAAAAGTAAAAGTAGCTGTCTTTTTTTTTTTTTTTGCATTCTTCGCAGCCAGTGAGATTTCGTCATCAGCCGATAAGAACGGCGAAGAGCAAGTTACGAAGTGCGATGACATTAAGTCACGGCCCGAGTTTCCTAGCATCTCGGTGACTGCATAGTTTACAGTCATCTATAGGTGCCCGCTTCATCGGTAATTTCAACACTGCTTTATCCACCCACATTCTCAACCCCCCATCTTTCGTTCCATGTCGCCGATAGAAAGGACAGCGTCCATACCATCAGGCGTGCACATGAGGTCGCCGTTAGGGGATTCCCGACCCGGCCCAAGCGGCAAGCAAGGCCTCTGAAGCTATAGACGAGAGTTCGTCACGCTCGGTAGACGCGAACGTGACGACGGCAAAAAGAACGCGTCTGCGGCTTTGCGACGACTCGCGTCAAGCTTCAGCGTTTTGGGCGAAGCCGCGGGCCTGGTCTTCCAGGCGGTATTTTTCAGCGCGCACGTACCCTAGGTCTTAAGGTCGTCCGATATATGTTCTGGGTGATCATGGTCGAGGCGCTGAGCATGGACGAGTCCACCGACGACAGGATGGCCGAAGTGATGGCGGCCAAGCCGAGAATGGACACGGTGTTTGGAGTCATGTAGCGGATTGCACTCGCGATAACCGCGCCGCTGTCGTCCAATACAGCGGGCCCCGGATAGCCTGCCACCGTGAAGTCTGTATCAAATAAAAAAAAACAAAAAAACGTGGAGCGCCGATAACTGCGGTAATTATAATATAGTTCTCAACAGCCCTTCCGGAATCTTCTATAGACCCTTTCAAAAACACAGTGCCATCTAATAGCTCAAACATCAGTTTAAATTTGTGCATGCTAATAGGGGTTCAAATCTAGTACCTATTATACTTCGTCTCACCCTAGCATGGACTAACTGCAAAGGCTGTGCAAGCGCGAGCGGGCAGCTTGACTGCCTTTACTGGAGCATTCGCTGCGCGAGCGCTCATTCAGCCGCCAAAGCTTCATCCAAAGCAAAAAGCTCGCACTTTTAGTATGCACGGCTAACAATACTCCATTCAAAGGTGAGACGAAGTATAGACCTTTCCAAAAAGAGCGTGTGGCCGGTGTCATTTTGACTGTTCATGCGTATGGCGCGTGCTTTGCTCGCTTTCCGAAGCGACGAACACGCACGTGCTGGACTGTGAAGATCGCACGCTGGACTGTGATTTTGTAAACATTAGAAAGGTCTATAGAAAACGGCAGACGTACGAAAGCTGCGGTATTCTTTTATGTACGGTTATTTCTTTATTTGTTTCAGTTTTGATGGTGTTCAGAAACTACTACTCTGTTCGAGGCGCTTAGTTGAGTAAAAGTCGCCATGCAGTTCACCACATTTTATTGTCATGAGCTGTCTGTGCATGGCGTATCGAAGCTGAGCATTTCAAGGATTTACGTGATACCCCCAAAAGTGTATTATATAGACCCTTTTCATTGCAAACGCCACCAGGAGTTTTTCTAGTCTTTGACGTCCCAGAGAACTTCCGGTTCATAAAAAGTATGAACAAAGCCCACCCTAACACCGCTGTTTGAAATGTTGATGAAACGTTTAACCACCAATTCTCCAGGTGAACGCCAAAAGAACGTAGAACCCCCAGATATGATAAATATTTTCGAATACTCTTGTAAACCAACTTGCCTCCTCCAAGACGTTAAATTGACCAGCCGAGGGCCCTCGTTAAATCTCCAACTTTGATGTGCGTGTAGCGTTTATGCTTTCTAGCACTGGCGACATAGGCAAGCTCGACATACTTTCAAAGACAGAGCGACCGGAAGTTGCTTGGGACGCAGGAGGCAGTTCATGTTTGTAAACATGAAAAGGGTCTATAGAAGCTTACAAGACTCGTCTCTATGACATCGAACAACTGTATGGCGTAGGTGGTACGTCTGGAATGTTGAGGCTCCGCGTCAGTGCCCGTCTTCAAATTCCAGCTTCACCAGCCGTCGAAGGCCGTCATTAGCATGTAAAGACGATATGCACTTCGATTATGAGAGTTATAAAATGTGGCCAGACTGAATTTGGGAAGGCTCTTTTGCAAGCATGGCACCCCGACAGATGCCCCATGCGTGCAAGCATGTACAGCGTGCGCGTGATTATAGCTTTGGCAAGCTTGAAATTGCACGGACTTTCCCGAACGAGCGGACACATGGCAGTATACAGTTGCCTTGCTTGCAGGGGCTCCGGAAGTATATCTGTTGTGTGGCAGCGACGTTTGGGGGCTCATGCCTCATCATGTAGTTCACCTCTCTCTCTTCCTCTTTCTCTTTATATATATATATACACAGTATATATATATATATATGGGTGGTTTTATCCCAAGTCGGGCAGGCTACATAAATCGGTGTAATTTTTCATTTTGATGAAAAGATGTTTTTGAGGCATTTCTCAAATGAAGGAGGGCGCCAACTGTATGTTCCCCAGATTTTTGTTCTCGAGTTACGATACGTAGAAGCCGCAGTGGCAGAAACTAGTCGTTTTGCCTGCCGTCGCAGGAAGCGTGTTTGACACCCTCTGCTGCCGCTACTGTTTTTCCTCCGCCATCTTAACTTTCCTCTTTATTTAATAGGTACTACAAAAATACCTCGATGTATTCCAATATTTTTAGGACTTTTATTATTTTTTTTTAAAACAAATGTCAAATTCGTCGTTCAGGTCAATTTTTGGTCAAATATGATAGATCCTTACTTTGTCTGTACTTAAGGTACATTTTCTTTCTTTGACGCTATAGAAAGCCCAAAGCAAGCCCATTATAGATATGATAACACCATTATAATCGGTTGAGTAGCCGCTCCGCCACCTTCACATAAACGTTGTGAGAAATAACGAATGTTGAAAGTTTGAAGTCGATTTTCTCAAAAGCCCAAATTTTGGTAATTTTTTTATATTTTTTTTAGATATAATAGTCGACTACGAGAAATAAACAATCTAGAAATGTAATATTTTAGCTGTATGTTCTCTATTTGAGCCGCAATCGTGTGAAATGTGTACTCATCTGACTAAAATACAGCAACCTCACCGGCATTGTGCGCCTCTACGATTTAAAAAAAAAAAAAATGTTTTTATTTTGTTTTCGTTTTCAAAAAGGAACGTAGAGTAGGCGAACTTGAGATGTTCATTATAACGTAAAACTTGAAATAAAGGGGAAGCCACATAAGCTCACTACTAAACAATGAGTAACAAGTATGTACAAATCAAAAGGTCACGCAACATTATTTTTGTTTACGCTTAGGAAAAAACAACCTTCACAAGACTGGTTCTTGCTAGATTGTGAAGTGTGTTTAAAGAGGAATGACGCATCTCTGGCTAAGCAAGGACTCGAACTCGAAGACGAACTGGAGCTTGAAGCTTGAAGACGAACTGGAGCGGTGAAGCGAAGTATTGCATCGTGACACTAACGAGCGCCGACAGGGAGCGCTTCGGTAGTCACAGCGGAGCGGAGGCTCCAACGCGGTATAGCCTGGTGTTATCACTTTCCAGACATGTTTTGTCTTTCGCGTCGGATTAGTTTGTGGCGCCTCGTCGCCTATCGACCCTTTGCTCTGGGGCAGGGGGCGCGAGCGCGTCCGGAAGATTTACGCAAGAAGCGACCAGGTTATGCTGGCTGCATCATCCGTGTGGCGCTGTAACGTTCGATTTTGCACGTGCCACGTTCGAATACAAGCAGCTGTCAGCATCTGTAGATGTGCGGTAACAAAACGTCTAAAAAAAGTTTAAAAAAGAACAGAATTATTGAGCTTGCGGCCGCAGCGTCCCATTAAACATTACTTTCATCTTTGCTTTCTTTCACAGCTTCCGCGAGCACGTATAATTTTTTTTTTGTCATGTCTACTTTGGAACGCGCGGAACGGCTGTTCTTGGCTCACGCGCTTAGCGTCTTAGCTTTGACGGCGTTCGAATTTTTTTTGTTTGTTTCTTTGTATTTTCATCGTGATCTCGCGCTCGGCACCAAAGCTGGCACGCTTCTGCATGCGTGACCGTTTGAGACGCTAAAGTTTGTACTACCCAAAACACAGCCTAACAAGTCCCTTTTCGCAGCACCCCCTGGGGAACGCAGGAGGCCCATAGAGTGCAGCTTCAACATGCACCAGCCTCACGGGAGGTGGGAGGGGAGAAGAGGGGGGGGGGGGGGGGGTCGGAACAGCTTTGAGTGTGAGGGCATGCCCCCACTGGTCTAGAACCTATGGGGGCGACTGCCCCCACTGCCCCCCCCCCCCCTCCCCCCGATTGTGGAGCCCCTGCTTGCTTGCAGTCATATATATTCCATTTCGTTTTAAACACAAGCGAGGCCGACGCTTACAAGCGGGAGCATGTGGCACTAAACAGTGCTTGCACTGCACGAGCGCGCGTGCTTGGCGGGAACGCTGAAAGCCCGGACCTCGCTCTTCTAGCTTCTGCTACGCTCACACTTAAAATGAAACGGAGTATATCGCCATGGAGTTGTGGCAAGGAGCCGGCATATAACAACTTATTAAGAATCGCAGGTTGTGTGAGTGAGCTGGCGGTATAGACCTTTCCAAAAACGAGCTTGAGGCCGGTGCCATTTTGAGCGTTCGTGCGTATGGCGCGTGCTTTGCTCGCTTTCCGAAGCGACGAACACGCACGTGATGGGCTGTGAAGATCGCGAGCTGGACTGTGATTTTGTAAACATTGGAAAGGTCTATAGGCTGGTAAGGACGCTGAAGAACAAATCACAAAGCAAGCGCCATCATCATTGCAATGCCCTGAGTTTATTAAACTTTCAGTAATTTTATAAATATCGAAAACTGGCGTACTTCTGTTCCTGCCGTGCCACCAGCTCACAAAGATGATGCGCCATTCCGGAAATGTGATGGGACCTACGGGGGTACAGAGACGGCATCCTAAGTGAGCGTGCCTTCGGTTTGCCCACGTCTTCGCTATAGCTTTACCCTCTCATAACCGGGGTGGAACCCACGGGGGAATGGCACGTACAGCTCGAATTTGGCATGCCAACGTCGCACCGTCGTGTAACCCGCGCGGGAGTGTATTCTATGGGCTGCCCCATGCCAACTTTGTCCACGTGGAGACCACGTGTACCCCAGTAGGACTGCTACCTGGCAGCCTTCATTTCTTCTACGAATTCATTCGCACACTTAAGCGTTTCGTACTTGCGGTTTTTGACGCAGCTCCTATTAGTGCCGCCGGAAGGGTGAGAAAGAGACAGGCCATCGCGGTAAAGTAGGAGAGCAGCTTCGCGTTCACCACGCTTTTGCACGAGAGGACGCGTTGAAAATACACCTGAAAACAAAAAGTCGATTATTCATTGTTATTCGGTTCATCAATAAATATGTATTTACGCCTATATTAAGCACGGAGGATCATCATATGGCGTGTCTGTGGGGACACCGGGGGGGATCTTAAGGTCGATTGCAAAGACCTTAAGTTTTTAGCAAACTTACTGCGAAGCTCACGCCCACTCACCAATGTTGCTGAACGCTCTCCAAAGTAACGTCTGCGCAGCATCAAAGCATGCCAAGGACATCAATTTACAGGAGTAACTAGATTCTAGATTATATCAAATATATATTTGTGAAGTATACAACACAGTAATCAGCTCTATAAAGCTGACGGAAACCATCCAGTTTAAAAGGTATTTGAATGGTCGCGGGTTGTGAAACTTACCACTACTGCATTTGGATTTCCGGAATATTAAAATGGCGCGGCGGCACCGGTTTTAAGTCGAAGACGGGATATTGAATTTGCTTATTTTGTAGACAAGCTACCCATCCTATACACGCTGTCACCTCAACAAAAAAGTTGACGCGTGTGCCCTGCTGAGTGATGTTTGGTCACGTGCCGCCTCATATGTTAATTTTCTCCGTAACTAAGTCCTTGTAAAAGTATCTGCGAGAAAAGTTGATGGCTGAAGCTTAATTTTCACGACAAGATAAATTATAGATGCACATAATACTATGACATTACTTCAGTCTGTGAGATTTAAGGATTGGTTCATACATCGTAGCTGCCACCAGACGCCGGAGGTCAGCTTATCATAATTGCAATTTCAACCGCTCGAGTGGCACTGCTTGTTCTATCCCCCGCAGATGTTTTCTTGATGAATATTTCAAGCCCCATGAAAACGGAAATGTCCTGTCAAGCCAAATGAAAAAGTGTATTTTGAGTGTTCACTCTTATATGCGCAGCCAGTAGAAACAGAGGCTGTCTCTTTGGCTTTTTCCAAGGGCGTATCAAATGCATAGCCTTAATAAGAAGGTTTGGCGAATATACGAAGCCGCCAATGCCACGGGACGCTACGCGACGCTGACGTAAACAAACGTCATGATGCGACGCGAGGTCACGATATCGTGTCATACTTATAGTGTCACCGGACGTAATGGGACACTATGACATAACAATGTCACGTAACGTTATGGGGTCACTTAAAGGAGCTGTGCAACGATATTCAATTGGAATGTTTTTCACTTTACACGAGCTTACTGGCACTAGTGGGACTCAAGGATACTCGCATGCAATGCCACTGGCCAAGAAGCTCCTTTGTTGCGGTGTAATTTCGAGAACAAAAGCGATCATTTTCATTCAATCTCTCCTTTGCAAAATTCGATGACGTAACGTGGGGATCGCAGTACACCCATATGACGATATTTGAATGCGGTTCATGGATTGGACCCGAGCATTGCGTGGGCACTCGATTTGGGCTCGTGATAATTGATATCTCGAGAAGCATTCGGGTAGTGGCCCGTGTCCAATCGCTGCAACGACGACAATAGCCGAGCCATAACAATGTCTGGAACTCAGCGCGTGTCCTGTGCTTTGCAAACCCCAGCGCGTGGCTATGATCAACATTGGCGGCACATAATCGGCTCCAGATCACGTGGCCGCTTGTTCTGGCTGCGAGTTGAGGGGGTGAACGCTGCTCGTTTTTCTTTAATTTTTTTCTGGGACTTCTATTGCGTGGGGTGAAAAACGAACGCGTGTTTCATAGGTCATTAACGTCAGGGATCCGTTCTAAGCGGTATTTGCGCATAGTAAAAAAATTGTTGCACAGCCCCTTTAAGGTAATGTCGCGATTTCACATAATGATGTCACCTGATGACACGGAGTCACGTAATATTATTTTGTCACGCGATGCCAGTGTCATGTGATGCCATGATGTCACATAACGAACGTAACACTGATGATGCAACATGAACATCATGCCGTCATCATGATGTTCCCATAATGACGTCACGAAGAACGTTTTAAAATCACGTAGAAGTCACGAAAATACCGTGACGTCACCGCCGAGGTTCCATGACATGGACATGGAAGCGCTAAGAGAGGGCCCTACAAATGCTATTTATTTAACCCGTAGATTAAGTGAACATCAAGCCAACGCAACAGGCGTCACTGTTAGCCCCATTTGTGAGATGGAGCGGAATTTCAAACGTAGCAACGACGCTCGAAAACTTCATCGAAGAAACGCCCGAACACTTGATGTAAACGGAGGATTACAGCAGTAAGAATAAATAGGGCGCAAAAGGGACACAGAGCCTTCTTTTTAGAAATAAGGCTCTGGTCAGAGCAGGTTTCATCTACTGGTTACCAAATCAATGCGGTTGAAAAATCATAACGCAACACTTCAATTGGAATAGAGCTTCTCTCTCTGCTCGCTCTTACACCAGGTAGTTTATTTAGCCGGCAAATATAATTTGTGTAAAACGTCTGCAATCCACTAACGCGTAAATTACTAAAACTGTGTCCCCCTTTAGCAGTGTTGAAACCAGAGCGATGTCAAAGTTTTTCGATTGACAGCTGCAGGGGAACACCCTTGACTACCGTATTTATTCAAGTATAAACTGCGTTTTTTTTTCTCTTTTCCTTGGCGCAGTTTTTTTTTTTTATTAAAAATTAGTTTTTTGTTTTGTTTTTTTGCTAGGACCAAAGAAGGTAGATTTGTAGTAGTACTGGGCATAATTTCCGAGCCTATCGCACTAACCGCGCCCACCCATGTCATCCACTACTCATATCACTCCCGTGAATAGCAGTGAAGCTCAACGCGCGAGCACTGGTGAGAGGTGCGCACGGAGGCATGCAGCAGACATGATAATCAAGTTATCTCAATAGGAGTACAATACCCTTGTTCTGTCTTATCACAGAAGCCACCATCCTACTATTTTGCAATATTTTCACGCGACGTTTAGCGCCTCACATCGCCGACATCGTCCGGAAATATAGACCATGTCGGCGACCAACCAGCAAGGGCATCAGCCGCCCTGCGCGGTCGACGGTCAATCTGAATGCTTTGTTTCACCTTAATGTAAAGCGCAGCCGACGCTACGAGACAATAGGACCAACCAAACAGCGTCAAAGCTCCGACATTATAGAATTCGTCCATCATCCTGTACGTGCTCTTTCATAAACTAGATCAATCAAGTGCAGGGCACATGCCATGTGACTTTCGTTTTTAGTATGTGTTCGGTGTTGTATGTGTATTCGAGCCTTCTACTCTTCTCTGGCCTAAAATGAAGCAAATTATACGGTGACCAGAAACGCTGCGGAATACATATTTCTACCATTTTCCTTTCCTCTTCTCTGAATATTAGGGTCGACCAAAAATAAAAAATTATAAGTGTTTGCATTGCTCATGCCCATGTCGGCGCAGGTGTGGCGCAATTCTTAGCAACATTGGCACTTTGACGAAAGATATGGCTGTCTTTCGTCCATGGCGCTATTGGACGCAAATGGTGTAGCACTTCCATCACCGCTGTAACATACCGGACCTGTATGCATTCAGAATACCCTGTATGCAGTGCATACAGGACCCCATATGCAAAAGGATATCGTGTTCAAGAAATGTCTTAAAATCTAGCTGGCTGAAACCGCTTAGACAGGCATTCTACAACCGTCAGAGAAAGAGAGAAGCCTATCAACAGTAAAATGCGCAACAAAAGCAAATCAAGAAAATATTAAAATATGTATTTTAATACGTTTCAATTAATGCGTCAGATAAGTATACCAGGTGTTAAGAATGGAACCTTCGGCGACCTTCTCCCGAGTTTCAACGCTGCGGAAACGAGTCACGATCTGTTCAGGACTGTCGCCCACCTGTCGGAGCCTGTCCAAAACGAGTCTCAACGCGTCCGTGACGTCAACGGGACGTGTGTGTGTGTGCGTGTGGGTTCGTGCGCTCCGGAAGGGGAGAGAGGCATGACCTAACTGCGGAGAACCATGGCTACGACGCACTTCTGGCTACGACGCGGCGGTCTTTGCTGCAACGCACTGGGCGGCGGTTTGCTACTCGCACCTGCTGCCCTGGCGGAGAGCGAGGGAGAAAACGGTCCCTATATAAGGCGGAGCGTGAGGCTGCTCCGTTGTTCTCTCGGATTTGACGACTGTATCGCAACCATGTAATTAAACCGTTCGTTACGTCACCAATTCTCCCACCTCCTCTGGACCCCTGGGTTCTTCACTTCGGGGAATGGTCGTCGTCACGAGCCAGGAGGCCTCCGGACGTGCGGCTTAAACCCCGCCTCGAACACAGGCAAATTTTGTGTTTTTTGTTTTTCGGTGTGAATGAAGACGTAATACGTATTGCAAATAGAGCCATAACTTTCTTGAATTTTACGAGTTACAGAAAGTTGGTCTCTAAGTAACTTGTAATATGAATTGACTATAATAAAACGATTGAGTGATTGGTTGATTGATTGATTTATTGATTGAATGATAAGACAGCTCTCGATCGTACGAACGGCTACAATCACAAACATGTTAACAAATGGAATAACCTCTCAACATATGAGATTAATTGCTCTTTGCCACAAATTAAACGAAATCAGTACGGGACTTTATTTACAAGAATTCAGCAGGACGCATTTTGTGAAACACGTTATGCAAACTTAATTTAACGGATGAGCCAAACTTCAAGTCATTGTGGAGAAAATTAGTAAATCTAAATACGCCGTAATATTTCGAGAGATGACCACCCCCGGAAGGTAACCCACCCCATTGTTTGCTAGGTTTGCAATTTTCTTTTAAACACCGAATTATAGCCCACTCCTAGTAATCGCAGTGTTGGGATCAACGATGACCTCGGCTTAAATGCGTCTAGTTAGCAATGGCGGGATATAAGTGAACATTGCTGACTGGTAAGTACAGTAATTTTTGCTTTATTGCCTCGCACTATAACAAGTTTGGCAGGGGCACATTATTTTAAAATTACATTTTTTTAATACTTTTCATGATTGCATACCTAAAGTGACCCCAATCCTTATTTTCACCCCATTTTTTCTCGATTTTAGGTGGGCTATCCTCGGGGTATTACGGTACTATATATAAGACGTTAGATGCGAAGAAAGTTCTATTTGAGAAATAATCTAAACAAGCGATTAAAACTTTTGTAAGGGCAAAGTTTGCTCAACAGAAATAAACGGTATTCACTTAGTATATCGAGGTAATGTTGCACTTCTTGCGTTAAAAGGGAGTGCCGTAGCGCTACCCGGGATTTTGTATCGGTATTCTAACGTACAAGTCTCCAAAGCTCCGTCCGATAGGGATGCAGTCTACGCTTCACGGCGCCATTTTGTTGGTGAAACCTAAAAAATTCCGTCAGCAGCCGGACTTGTCTTACTTAACTCCTTGAGGTGACAGCAAGTATGTTGTTAGCATTTACTGTTTTTTATTAATTTGAAAGGTTAAAATATTTGGCGCTCGAATCTTCATTGGAACAATGCAGATATTATTAACGTGTCAAATCATACTATCATAAATTTTCTGCTCTCATTTTCGCGTTTTTCAATTTATTTCAACGAACCATAAATCTAGGCACGCCCGTGATATAATATATTGAAGTGCCTTGTCATCCAAGAAAACCCGTGTGTTCGTTTATTAGGACCTTAATACTGTGAAACCCTTAATGTTCTCGAGCCCTTAAATTTTGCGAATTGAAAAATTCACGTAATTTAAGGGCGCGCGAAAATTTTGATCGCTAAGAGTTTCAATGCAGGCGTCTGGAATTCGCGAAATTTAGTGGCCGCGATTATATCCTCTCTGACCGATTCGCGAAAAATAGGGGCCACAAAAATAAAGGATTTCACAGTATGTGAAGTGCCATCTTAAACTTTAAGCTATCAGGCGTCATCGAAAGATACGTGCATTTTTAGAACAACTTAGAAACCTGTAGCATATGATACTGCACTACTGAACAGGTAAAATATCAGAAACAAACTATGCACCGTTCCTCTTTCAATCCGACCGCAGGTAACACTACGATCCGATAGAACGGATCAAGCAGGGCCAAATGTGCATTGTCACGGCGTTCGTCGTTTTTGTCCTTTTGATATGAACGGCTAAACTGATTACGTTCATAAAAAAAAAAAAGCGACGGATCACAGTATATTCAGTGTGCGTGACTGACCCGACGCACACAGACACCGGATTCGCCAAGGCAACGGAGACGGCTGTCTCCACTTTCTCCAAGGCCGTTCGTGACGACAGATGGCGACAGTTACTCCTCCGAAACCCCGAGGCGGCGGGGGCGCGCGTTACGTCTCTACTACTACGCAAAAGATGTCCGTGCCAAGGCCCTAGGATCTTCGCGGAGTAAGGGTACCGTAATACCCGGACTATAGTAAGCGTACTATACATGTCTCAAAGTTCATATTTGACGCGGTGCATAACTATACATCAGTGTTGAATGGAACGGCGTTCCTTTTAGGAGGAACGAAGGAACGCCGCCGTTCCATTTTCATGGCTGGAACTGGAACGGGAACATGTTACATTTTTACAGGAACAAAAACACAAACGGAGTTCTTTGTTTCTCGTGCAAAGGGGTAATTTTTATTTTATTTCTAAGACGGAAATTCTGAAAAGTATAAAAACAATATATTAACGAAGAGCAGGATCTCGTTAACTTTGTTGTTATTTATCTTGGGGATTATTTTGTGGTATCTTCGCTTGGTAACGGTCGGGTGCCGGAGAGCTAGGGAAAATTTATTCTTTTTTTTAGTGCCCAAGTCTGTGGTACAAAAAGCAAAAATTTTAGTCGAAAAAAAAGACACAGAAACAGGGACGTCTGAAACTCAACTACTTCCTTTTCTTCCACGAATCCTCATTTACACCCAGAAGTCTAAAGCGGACTGCAGACATCACTGAACTTCCACAAAGAAACCTCCAGTTACAACAAATGAACAGGTTACCATTCATCGAACACACCCTTATATCCCGAAAATTGGTCACTTGGAAATTACACAAAAATTAACCTTTATTTAATATTAATCCGACCTTCACGAAGGACTGGTAGTTTTCAAGACTGACCTTTCAAAAGCCCTACCCTCTTCTCCACTTGCTCGTCTTGCGGACAGCAACATCGAGAAGCAAGGAACTTTGTTAAATAGAAACGTGTGAGGTTGTTGTAAAACGTTTGTGAAATGTGGAGTAACAGTACGTTTGGCTCGTCTGAATCACCCACCACAAACTTGAGTATGACTAAACGCTGAAAATTTTAAATATGAATACTATATCAACAAATGAAACCTTGCTTCTGCTTGTGTTCTTCTTGTGCCCTTTCGTCACGGCATACAAATTCATATATTGCCATTTGATAAAATAGATAGATAAAAAACACTTCGTTTGATTTAACTAAATATGATAATTAGCTCAATAGAAAAATAACGTATATGTAACGATACGTTCATTTTTCTTAATTGTAACGGGAACGAGTTCCTTTCTCACAGATGGAACTTGTAACGGGAACGCGTTCCGAAAATCAAAAGGAACGAGGAACGAGCTTTCGTTCCTCTGTTTGAGGAACGTGTAAAACACTGCTATATAAACGGGTGCGGACTATACCAAAATTTGTTTTTTCAATGACGTTTTTTTATTACGACGCGTGACGGAATTCCCTGAATTACAGAGTGTGTTTATAACGTATTTTTCAAGGTGTGCTACGTATGATATATTGCCGCGAGCGCAGCTGACCAAGCAGGCAGCGCGCTCGTGGCCTAACGGTTATCGCGCGTGCCTTCCGCGCAGAAAACCAGGGTTCGATTCCTGGCCGCGGGGACGCATTTTTGTGTACTCTGACGTAAATGTTCTGGTAAATTCGAGAACCGTGTTGCTTGTTCGAGGTCAGAATGTTCCACACGCAGAACCTTCTACGCAGATTCTTCCAGACCCACGCGTGTACATAAGGGGCTCCGCGTGGCGAGCCGCGGTCAGTTTCGCCTCAGCGTTCGATCTTGCTGCTTCGCCGCCTTCGACGCCCGCGACGCTCTCTTGTTATCTACTCTTTTCTTCTGTTCCTTTCTTTATTTTTGGGCACAAGTTCGCCCCATTAAACGTTCAGTTTACTCAGTTATTATCGCCTCATCACTTGTCATTCGTGACATTTTGGTGGAGGTGCGGGGTATCGCATTCTATGCCCGTGGAGCGTACCCCTCCGAAAACACGCCCGCCAAGTGACGTGCTCAGCCCCGGGAGGTTACCCTTCGCAGAAGACGCCAAAGCCCGATCAAGCCGCCGTGCCAAAGGCCAATCCCCGGAATTTGGACCCTTGCCACCGAAACCGAGGAAGAAGACCGCGACGATGACCACGCCACCTGTCGTTGTCCTACCCGTCGCCGCCCGTACGCCCGTGTCCTTCCATGGTGAGCCCTATGAAGACGTCGAGGACTGGCTACAGCAGTACGAGCGAGTGGCCCAGCACAACCGATGGACAGAAGAACAGCGCCTACAGAGTCTTTATTTCGCACTCGAAGGAACCGCCCGGCACTGGTTCGAGAATCGCGAAACTTCCCTGACCTCGTGGACCGCCTGCAAGGACGCGCTGATACGGACTTTCACCAACCAGTACCGACGGGAGAGGGCCGAGGACCTCCTTCGAATGAGGACCCAGGGCGCAAGCGAGACGATCACCAGCTTTGTAGAAGATGTTCTGCGCCTGGTCGCTCGCGCCGACCCTCTAGCCACCGACGAAAAGAAGCTTCGGATCCTGATGCGAGGCGTAAAAGACGACATCTTCGGTGGCCTTGTCCGCAACCCCCCAGCCACCGTCGAAGATTTCGTCAAGGAAGCCACAAACATCGAACGTGCGCTTCAAGCACGGGCCTCCCATTACCAGCGACTTCCCGGCGTCGCTGCCCTCTCGACTTCCAGCTGCAACGGCCCGGACCTCCGCGAGATCATCCGGGACGTCGTGCGAGAGGAAATCAGGAAGCTTCTTCCTGCTGCCGCAAGCCCGGATTCGCCCTCAATCGCCGAGGTTGTCCGGGCAGAAGTTCAGCAGGCGCTGCAGCCACAAGT
Source organism: Ixodes persulcatus (assembly GCA_013358835.2). Taxonomy (NCBI): domain Eukaryota; kingdom Metazoa; phylum Arthropoda; class Arachnida; order Ixodida; family Ixodidae; genus Ixodes; species Ixodes persulcatus. The sequence continues at coordinate 270,630 of JABSTQ010010431.1, forward strand.
TCTTGTCAGCGCCGCTCCCGAACCACCGACGCTGAGCTACGCCGCAGCTACCCGACGACCACCGCCCCCTGCTCACCCGTATGCGGCGCCACCCCGACGGGAACCTCCAGCACCGCAGTTTTCCCGACGCCAGGAAGATCAGGCGCACGCCCACCCAGAACCAGCAGCGCCACGAAAGACCGACGTGTGGAGGACGGCCGATCGACGCCCGTTGTGCTATCACTGCGGTGAAGCCGGCCACATTTACCGCCGATGCCCCTACAGACAACTGGGGCTGCGCGGGTTCCACCCGAACGACCCGCGCCCAAGGTACGACGAGCGCCCTCGCGACATCGAGGAGTACCTCCGACGTTCGCCCTCCCCAGTGTCGTCTCTCCGCCGTGAAGCCCGCTCCCCATCGCCACGACGTTCAGCGTCCCCAGCGCCACGACCTCGCCGAGAGAGCCTGTCTCCCCTCCGTCGCCGGGAAAACTAAGTGCGGCAACGCCTGGAGGTGACGTTGCCGAAGACGACGGAAGCAAACAGCCTCCAAAAACGCCGGAGCGCTCCCACTCTCCCGACGCCCCGCATCGCACCGACGCCCCTGCCACGGTGTCCAACAACCTAAAAGTTGTTATCGACGGCCACGACGCATCGGCACTCGTCGACACCGGAGCAGACTACTCCGTTTTGAGTGGGAGGCTCTCTCGCCGCCTTCGCAAAGTCATGACGCCGTGGGATGGACCCCAAATACGAACCGCAGGAGGACATCTCATCACGCCCGTCGGAAGGTGCACTGCTCGCGTCGAGATCCACGGCGAGACGTGTCCGGTAAAGTTCGTCGTTCTACAAGACTGCTCCAGAGATGTCATTCTTGGCATGGACTTTCTGTGCGAATACGGCGCCGTCATCGACCTGGGTGAGAACAGATTGACGCTGCGGAAGCCTGTTCCGCCTTCAGAGAAACCCCAAACAGCGTCAGCCGCCGTCCGAGTCGCCGCCGCCCACGTGAACCTGCCGCCGCGATCAAGTGTTGTCGTACCCGTCGTGGCCGATACAGCTACCTGCGGCGAAGTTGTCCTGGAAGGCAACCTTCAATTGCTTCTGGGAAGAGGAATAGGCGTCGCAAGAGGAGTGGCCGAACTTCAGGATGGGCGGACTGTGGTCCTCGTGACGAACTTCCGAAATGAAACGCAACACCTCACGAAAGGTGCAGCCGTGGGCCACGTCGAGGAACTTCGAAACGCCGCCGAAATCGCCACGATTACTGACGAAACCTCGGCACCTCAGCAAGACAGTACGTCGCCAGCGCAGCTCGACATTGACCCTAAGCTTCCGGGCCCGAAACGACGGCAGCTGCTTAACCTCCTCGCCGAATACAGCGACTGCTTTGCGACGTCGTCAAAGGTGCGCCAAACCACCGTTGCGAAGCATCGCATTGTTACTGAGGACGACGCGCTCCCTGTGCATCGATCGCCATACCGAGTCTCAGTAAAAGAAAGGGAGGTCATACAGGAGCAAGTGCAAGAAATGCTGAACGACGACATAATCCAGCCTTCCAGCAGTCCATGGGCCTCTCCGGTCGTACTGGTTAAGAAGAAGGACGGAACGCTTAGGTTTTGCGTGGACTACCGACAGCTGAACGCGGTGACGAAGAAAGACGTCTACCCACTCCCCCGCATAGACGACACGCTAGACCGGCTGCGCCACTCTCGATATTTTTCATCGATGGACCTGAAGAGCGGCTACTGGCAGATCGAAGTCGACGAACGGGACCGAGAAAAGACAGCTTTCGTCACGCCAGACGGACTGTACGAGTTCAAGGTGATGCCTTTTGGACTATGCACGGCGCCAGCAACTTTCCAGCGTGTCATGGACACCGTACTGGCTGGGCTGAAATGGCAGAGCTGTCTCGTCTACCTTGACGACGTCGTAGTGTTTTCAAGCGACTTCGACGAGCACTTGCGACGACTCCGAGCTGTTCTCCAGGCCATACAGACCGCCGGGCTCACCCTTAAGCCATCGAAGTGTCGGTTCGCCTATGACGAACTGAAGTTCCTAGGACACGTGGTTAGCAATGATGGCGTTCGCCCAGACCCAGAAAAGACTCGCGCCGTCGCGGCATTTCCGGCGCCGACAGACAAGAAGGCCGTGCAAAGATTCCTGGGACTATGTGCGTACTATCGGCGCTTCGTTCGGGACTTCGCAAGGATTTCGGCACCGCTCACAAACCTCACGAAGGACGCTGAGAAGTTCGAATGGGCCGAAGAGCAGCAGCAGGCATTCGACGAGCTGAAGCGACGACTCCAGACTCCTCCTGTTCTTGGACATTTCGATCAGGATGCGGAAACCGAGATTCACACGGACGCAAGTAACGCAGGACTTGGTGCGGTACTGGTTCAACTACAAGAAGGCACCGAGCGAGTCATTGCCTACGCAAGTCGGACACTATCCAAGGCGGAGAAAAATTACTCCACGACTGAGAAAGAATGCCTTGCGGTCGTCTGGGCAATCACAAAGTTTCGTCCGTACTTGTACGGGAGCCCGTTCCGCGTAGTCACGGACCACCATTCGCTCTGCTGGCTTGCCAACCTCAAGGACCCGTCAGGACGCCTGGCTCGATGGAGTCTCCGACTACAAGAGTTCAACATGACTGTGGTCTACAAGTCAGGCCGCAAGCACAGCGACGCCGACTGCCTGTCTCGATCGCCCGTCGAAACACCTTCCGGCAGCAGCGACGACGATGAAGACGAGTGCTTCCTAGGCGCAGTGAACACCGACGACATGGCACGACGTCAACGAGACGATCCTGAGCTGCGCGCACTAATAGAGCACCTGGAAGGGCGCGGGAGTACCTTGCCACGTGTTTTCTCACGAGCCCTGTCGACCTTCGTCATGCGACAAGGTGTACTCTACAAAGAGAACTTTAGGGACAACAACTTGTCGTGGCTGCTGGTAATCCCGACTGACCTTCGAGAGGAGATCTTCCAAGCCTGCCACGACGACCCGACGTCCGGACACCTTGGTTACAGCCGGACACTGGCCCGTATTCGTGAAAAGTATTACTGGCCCAAGCTCCCCAAGACCGTCCACCTATACACACGATCATGCCACGAGTGCCAGCGACGCAAGAAACCTCCGACGAGGCCGGCCGGACTCCTGCAGCCAATTTCTCCTCCAACTGCACCCTTCCAGCAGATCGGAATGGATCTACTTGGCCCTTTTCCGCCGTCGACGTCGGGGAACCGCTGGATCATCGTAGCCACAGATTATCTCACGCGGTACGCCGAAACGAAAGCCCTTCCTTCAGGGACTGCCGTGGAAGTTGCCAAGTTTTTCATTGAGTCCATCGTCCTCCGGCACGGCGCTCCAGAAGTTCTGATTACAGATCGCGGATCATCGTTCATGGCACAGCTGACCCAAGAAATCCTCCGACTCAGTCACACCAGCCATCGTCGTACAACTGCGTACCACCCGCAGACCAACGGGCTGACGGAGCGACTCAACAAGACAATCGCTGACATGATCTCTATGTACGTCGACGTAGAGCACAAGACGTGGGACGAGGTGCTGCCCTACGTCACGTTCGCCTACAATACGGCGGTTCAAGAGACCACTGGATTCACACCCTTCCAGCTGGTACATGGTCGGAAAGTAACGACCATGCTGGACGCGATGCTGCCCCATGAGCCAGCTGACAGTGAGAGCGACGACGCCCAGGTGGTTGCTCAACGGGCCGAAGAAGTCCGCCAGCTCGCCCGACTCCTGATTCAAGACCAGCAACGCGTCGACGCCGGCCGCTACAACCTTCGTCGCAGGGACGTCCACTTCCAGCCCGGAGACAGGGTGTGGGTATGGACGCCCATCCGTCGCCGCGGCCTCAGTGAGAAATTGCTGAAACGATACTTTGGACCGTACAAGGTACTTCGACGCCTCGGGGAGCTGAACTACGAGGTGATGCCCGACGGAACAAGAACATCATCACGCCGCCCACCACGGCCTGAAGTCGTCCACGTCGTGCGCCTGAAGCCGTACTACGCCCGATAGGACTGTGCACCTTATACCTTCCAAATGACTGTTTAGTTTACCGTCCTTTTTATTTGCTTTGTTTTGTTTTGTGTTGCATCGGGGCGATGCACTTTTTAAAGGGGGGAGTAATGCCGCGAGCGCAGCTGACCAAGCAGGCAGCGCGCTCGTGGCCTAACGGTTATCGCGCGTGCCTTCCGCGCAGAAAGCCAGGGTTCGATTCCTGGCCGCGGGGACGCATTTTTGTGTACTCTGACGTAAATGTTCTGGTAAATTCGAGAACCGTGTTGCTTGTTCGAGGTCAGAATGTTCCACACGCAGAACCTTCTACGCCGATTCTTCCAGACCCACGCGTGTACATAAGGGGCTCCGCGTGGCGAGCCGCGGTCAGTTTCGCCTCAGCATTCGATCTTGCTGCTTCGCCGCCTTCGACGCCCGCGACGCTCTCTTGTTATCTACTCTTTTCTTCTGTTCCTTTCTTTATTTTTGGGCACAAGTTCGCCCCATTAAACGTTCAGTTTACTCAGTTATTACCGCCTCATCACTTGTCATTCGTGACAATATATCATGCTCAGCCTATACTATCCATGCACAAGCTGTGGACTAAGCACCGTATGAGGACTACTATACACGAAGAAAATTTTAGATTTTAGAAGATATCTTGACCTCTAACTTCTCTCTGGGAGGGGGATATCTGTACCAATTATTGTGTCGTTTTTTGTGTTTTTTTATGCGAAAGCATTATTTGTTTCTTGGAGTGGAGTCAGCATTGTTTGTAATCGCGAAAAACGGCAGAGAAATTCCCCCCGCGGAACGGCTCTTAAAATGCCTGTGACGGGGCCGGCGCGCCGGATAGTTCCAAGGAACGCCAGCCCACGGAGCGCCGCTGCTCCCGCGCGCTGCCGGAGCAGAGCACACCCACCGCACCCCAGAGCCCTGCCAGCCGGCGTCCGCAGAGGCTGCCCGGCTGACCTCTGCAGAGGATAGCGTGGCGCGCTGCTTGTAGGGATACGCTACGTACACGAATGCTTTCGCATTCCTACACGTAAGCAGTTTTAAGTGTCCTCTTTAATCTTTTTGTGATCTGGTTTATTTTTGTGAAGATTACGTCCTTGTGTACATGTATGTCCTTTATGCACGGCTTTGAGATCACCTTTTTTTGTACGTGGTTGTTCGAACTGTGAACTATCGGTTGGAAAACCCACCTTCCCTGTCCTTATTCTGACCTCAAGCTGACAGATACAGCTCATGTACTTGAGAGTGTTTGATTTGCGGGTTTTTCCCCTTCCCTGGTTTTCCATTTCGCTCTTTTTTGTTCAGACCATATATAAATGGATTCTGTGGCAATAAAATGTCAGCTGCGTTTGAGACTTCTGTCCTTCTTCCTGTCGTTTTTTTATCGTCACCGCAGTCTCGGGTAATTCTACAATTAATTTTTGTTCTTAAAGTCAAAATTTTCCCCGGCCAGCTACAAACGCCGGGTGCGGACTAGAGTGAGGAAAATACGGTATTCCCTCGAAGAATGTTTGGTCACGCGTTCCGACGTTTAATTCATGCCAGATAGTAGATCGGGTCGCAGCCTCAACCCCTGAAGTTGCGTCCCGTTTGGTTTCGCTCGGCTCAAATACAGTACAGAGATCAATTAATATAGCAATTTGGGCCAGTTGGTACATGATCGTAGGCAGGCGCCGAAAAATACAAGGACAACAAGAGACGTAAACACTGGCGCCAGTGTTTACGTCTCTTCTTGTCCTTGTGTTTTTCGGCACCTGTCTACGAATACAGAGATCGATGTTCAACTCACCTGCCACGGGATTCCCCCAAAGACCGTCATGGCAGAGATGTCCAGCAGCTGAGGGACGTCCATCAGCTGGATGCTGCCGACCCAGTCTCCTTGAGCTGACCCAATTTGCCCGACGGCCTTGTTGGCTAGGATGAAGGGTACGCAGGTCCACTGCGGAGCGAGCCGACAAAGAGCGTATCCCGCTGAATATACGACGGGCTCATGCGCTCCTATACTCGTCTTCGGCGCTGGCTGCTAGGATTTTGGCAGTAATCCAGATAAAGCCTTTGATAACGGGACACCTGAACACGATGTTAGGCAGTTTGAGCAAGGCGCTCCGTATAGGGCGGCCTTGTCACCGGAAGCTCGCGCTGCCACTTTGGAGCATGCCCTTAATCGCGCACCGAGCGCCGTGTACCTGTACCAACATCACCTAAAAACAGTCTTGCACAGGTTACTCGAAAAAAAAATCGATTATAATTGCAATTACTCTTTGTCAAACAGCATCCAATTAGATTACTTGGTTGCTTGAGAAAAAAAGTAATTGACCATCTATTCGTAAAAAGTAACCACTTAAAGACGGGTCTTTCGTACTGTGCATTATTGAATTTGAATCACAGAACCATAAACTACTTTATTCTTAACCCGCCCATTTCGGTAAGCCATCCTCGTGTCGCAGAATTTTTCCGATGATTCCTTGATGGGAAACTTGAACAAACAATGGGCGCCATTAGAAAGGGGAGAAAAAGAACAGCAACAATTACGAGCGATTTTATTACTTCCTAATGTAATCGGGTTATTGTTGTGATTACTTCCAAATGGATATATTAAACCATAGCCTCCTATATACTGACAAAGCCGAAATGTAAGTTGCTTGAATTCTACGAGAAAAACAGTAAGCTGCTTGAATTCTACGAGGAAAACAACGTCCTTACTCCCATACAGCATGGCTTCAGGCAGAACAGGAGCTGTGAGACAGCACTGTCTCCGATCATGCACAACGTCAGTGACGACCTTGACCGTAATATTTCGACTAATATGGTGAAACGAGATTTTAGCAATGCGTTTGACACGCTGAACCATGCTATGCTCCTTTGGAAACTAGGAAGGAGAGGTGTCCGAGGCCCTCTGCTTCGGTAGTCAGCTCGGTTCCTTATTGGCCGCACACACCAGGTCCTGTTCCAAGGATCCCGTTCTGAGAGTTTCGCCGTCTCAGTAGGAGTACCTCAGGGGTCCGTCCTTGGCCCTACTCTGTTCTCCACGTACACCAACGATCTTTACCAATCTATCTATTGACACACATGTAGTCTAATATGCCGACGACATCACTCTGCTTGCACGGACTACACCCCACGCAAGCTGCCCCAACCTTCAGCGGAACCTGTCTATAGTACAGCAGTGATCTTACTCAAACTGCTTTCTTCTCAACCCATCCAAGTGTGTAGTCATGCAGGTCAGTCACAGCAGCAGCTCTGGTACACCGTGTCTGCAATCCCTCTTACATCGGTCACATCATTACCAATTCTTGGTGTGACATTCGCCCCTGACTTGACGTTCTCTCTGCACGTTGTCAATGCTGTTGCTAAAGCCAGACGTTTTTTTGGGATTCGTGACACGGGTTTCCAAGGCTTGTGGTCCTACCACCTTCCGTGTTCTATAGACCGCACTCGTGCTTCCGCATCTCGAGTACTGTGGCGCTGTGGGGTGCCCATGTCAAACTAATTTGGTTGACAGCCTGGAAAGCGTGCAGCGGCGTGCTACCCGTACATTCCTTAATCGCATACACAACCCTCAAATGCCCTACGACAGTCGGCTGAAGAACCTCAAATGACATTCCCTGGCTCATCGGAGAAGAGTCCCCAAAGGGGGTCTTACCTGCCGACTCCTCGACGGCTCGCTCAAAAGGACGTGCCTTGCGACCATTCCAAGGATTAACAACAGATCGCGGCAGCCTGAACTTATTCGAGCGCGTTCCCTACGCCACAGTTCCTCGCTGATCTTGGCGGGCATCGAGGACTTCATCTCGGCCCCGCTCAGAATACGTTCGCCGCTTCCCCAAGAGCGGGAACTGTATCTGTGGCAATGTGTAGCTTGTTTTCAAAGCACCGATAGCAGCAGGCGTCATGACAGTGGTGTAGTGTGTGTGTGTGTGTATATATATATATGTGTGTGTGTGTGTGTGTGTGTGCGTGTGCGTGTGTGTGTGCGCGCGCGTGCGTGCGTGTGTGTGTGTGTGTGTGTGGCAGAGTGTATATATTCGTATAGGTTTATGTGGGAGTAACCTTACACTACATTTCACCTTCCCTTTTCTTTTAAAACATTTTGGGTTGTGGCTCTGTGTACAAATTTGTATACATCTGTGCATGTTTTTTTTTGTTTTTTTTCATGTTATTTCCACTTTTTTTTCAATTCAAATCCTGGGTGGCGGGCTGGCAGGCGCACTCGCGTACGGGTTTCAGCCTTTCTGCACAGCCGTGCACACACCCAGGATCACATTTTTGTATGGAAACAAGTATTATTATAATCATTAATAAATGGAAAAGGTGGAGCTGCAGACAAATAATGAAAGGACAGCCACGTGACTGACGACCCACTGCGGCGAGTCGCCGAAACATGCTTCTCCCAAGCGAACAAGTGTGTTTGGGGTCCTCGCCGCTGCAAAAGCTGTGCGCTGCCGTTCAGGTTCCCCTAGAGTTCCTGTATAGGCTCCCTACGGGAGCCAGAGTTGCGCGTTCATGCATGGCATGTGGATCCAGCTCCTCACGTGACTGAATTCGGCGAATATTAGCACCGCGCGTTCGAGGCGCGCGGCGCGCTCGAAAGCCGGGGAACGTACCCCGGGGCGCGTGCAACGTACTACTTTGCTGCACGACACTTGATACGGCTCCTCACATGATCGGATCTCGGCGAATAGCGGCGAGGGCGGCACGCGGCACGTGGAATCAAACGCGCAACTCTGGCTCCCGTAGGGAGCCTATACAGGAACTCTAGGTTCCCCTAGAGTTCCTGTGTAGGCTCCTTACGGAAGCCAGAGTTGCGCGTTCATCTCCGTAGCGCCGTCTTTCCTGCACGGCATGTTGATCCCGCTCGTCACGTGACTGAATTCGGCGAATAGCGGCGCCGCGCGTTCGAGGTGCGCGGCGCACTCAAAAGCAGGGGAACGTACGCTGGGGCGCGTGCAACGTCTACTTTCCTGCACGGCATTTGATCCGGCTCCTCACGTGATCGGATCTCAGCGAATAGCGGCACGGCGGCACGTGGAAAACAGACGCGCAACTCTGGCTCCCGTTGGGAGCCTATACAGGAACTCTAGGTTCCCCGAGAAATGGTTCTTTGACTGTTCTGTGCTGCCAAATCCTCGCGCTCTAAATCTGCGACCGGGCACTCTATGGCACTCTTTGAAGTAACTGCCAGGCTTTGTGAATATAGAGGAGGCTATGATTAAATTTCTTGCAAAAGTACTCTAAAAATTAATCGAACAGAAGTAATGTGATTACTTCTAATGAGTACCATAGAAGTGTGCCTGCACTCTCAGAGAAAAAGGTGTATTATTACACCCTTTGTCCCATATAATACACCTCAAAACTTCAGTTCGACGTACAGTGCACTGACGTCGATCGGACGGTACTAACTTTCACGAGAGGCCGTGTTTTACAACTTATTAAAATGGCTAATGTACGTGTTACTGACAAAAAAAAAAAAAAAAAATCGGGGTTTTTTTGGTCCTATTGCAAAACCCCAGTATTTCCTTTCAGTGGTCTTTGATGCGTACTTTTGCTATGTAATAAGCTATATCGTACCGTTATCAAGCCCCTCGTAAAATTTGGGGCCGTCTGTTCGACTATAATGCGCTGTACGTCGAATCGAAGTTTTGGGGTTTATTATACGGGACAAAAGGGTGCACGGTGACACCCTTTTTTTTTAGAGTGTAGAAGACAAAGCCTCCCCCCCCCCCAAAAAAAAAAAAAAAGAAAAAAACGTCGTCTTTAATGGATCCACGCAGCGTTTTCTAGATTTCGCCGGCACCTCTTCCAGTGCGTCTTGCGGCATATATCAGAACGAGCGCGACGTGTAGGACCGTACCAGGCCCACGGTGGTGCAGATTATCTGAAAGCTGTCGCAGTAGACGACCGAGAAGAGCCCTCCCAGCGACGTGTAGAACAAGATGACCACCGCGGACACGACAATGGAGAGTCCCGCGTGGATGGAAACAATCGTCTCTACCGTGGAACCTGCGACCGAAAGTGAGAGCACGTCATTCGACAAGACGTTTTAGAGCATCTGTCAAGGCAGTTAATAATGCCGCAGAAAAGTGTGCTGACTCGGCATTCCTGCAGGTCGAAATCGCAATCACCTGGTTTTTATTGACGGTCTTAAGGTTGGAAGACGCGTGGAGAAAAAACGAATATCAAATCGCGCACAAATATCGGAACTTAAAAACATAGTTCCTCGCCATTTTTTTTAAGAACTACGCGTATTTATATATATAGGTGAAGCAGAGTAGTTTGAGAACAATGGACCGGGAAAATGTAATAAGTCAGAGATCCGTACTTGTGGAGTTGCTATGCTAGGAGTTTATTGTATGTATTATGACAGTTTCGCCGAGAGGCTCGGCTTCGTCAGGAGATGGCATACATGTGACATGTCACACATGTGACAGGAGATGGCATACATGTGACATGTATGCCATCTCCTGACGAAGCCGAGCCTCTCGGCGAAACTGTCGTAATACATGCAATAAACTCCTAGCATAGCAACTCCGCAAGTACGATATATACTCTGACTATATATATATATATATATATATATATATCCATTGCAGGTACGTTTTTCCCGAAACCATATTTGCGTTCTGGATGTGCACATTTTTTTCCTTCGCGGAAATAGCGGCGAATTATCTTTTCGTATTCTAATTTTCGTAGAATCTTGAGTAGGTTTACCTCGCATGTTTTTTAGCCTTCATTGACGCTGTCTATTCACATACTCCACTGGAAATGATGCCGCCCATTGACAAGAACGTGACTTCTAGAAACGGGAAGCTCGCGCCTGTCAAAATGTGCAGGAGCAAGTGTAAGCCTGGTGGTGACAATGCGAAACCAATGAACAAGGATAAAGTGCATAGTGTTGAGGACGCGAATCAAAATGACTTTCTGGGTCGGTTCGTGGGAAGTGGCCGTGCAAGTACCCAACGTACCCAGCACTCGTTCCCTTTCCACTCGCTAGGGAATGCTGCCTTAATGAAAACAGCGCTGATAACCACATAGTGCAATTCCGAAACCCATTTTATGGCAGAAATGCATGTGTTTGATCAGCTGTAACATTGCAATAGAGAAGAAAAGCAGCGCAAAAACACATACAGACCAGGCAAGAAAGTGCCCTGTACGTGTATGTGTTTTTGCCGTGTGTCTATACCCTTCGCATTGTCCGTGTGTGTTTGCGTTACTAATCTGCACAATGTAACAATGTCTACTCATTTGTGTGCTCTAATGACTTTGCATTACTTTTTGTTTCGTAGCAAAAACAAAGGAAAAGAAACAGGTGTTTCAAATTTGGGTTGTATTTTGCGTACCTACAATTAAGTAAGTATTAATCGTTCACAGCTTTTACGTATATTGCTTCCACTGAGTTGCTCACGAAAGAGCGAACCGGAAATTTTAGATAGGTTGACACTTCCATGTATACATTTATAGGCCTCGCATTCGACTGCTCGTCCCCATTAATTTTAGAGCTATTTATCAGGAAGAAGTCTAGAAAGGCCTTTCGCAACGCCTACAATGCGATGCATAAGCCTACTTAAACGGCAGATGGCAGCGAAATTGAGGCTAGAGGCCGGGGGGGGGGGGGGGGGGGGGAGTTCTGAGGTGGGGTGCTCGCGTACTTTAGCCTAGGCAATGTTTTTCTTTTTTTTTCAAACTTTTTAGTAAGATTTGGTAAGTATTTGTACACTTTTATTTTGCCGCGATTCGGGGACCTACAACGTCGCCACATCACTCGAACTGGAAAAGGGGGATTCTTTTAAGCAGATTTACAGCTTTTTCAGAATTTTTAGCGGAACTATTGTTCATTATGTTTGTATTTGAACGTGCAGTTATCTTAAACAGATAACCTAAGCGATTCCTTTAATGTTGTATTAAGAAAAAATACATATAGCAGAAGCAAATTTACGGACCGTTCAGCCGCAGCGCTTTGTATTCTCGGCTCCTATTTGGCAAAACTCCTTACCGAGCGCGTATAGTATAGAGGCTGTCCAGCAGAGCTCTCCGGAGACCGCGGGCAGGCTGAGCAGGACACCCATCCAGCAGCCGTAGTGCTTCTGGAACGGGTCGAGCATGGTCAGGGACTCCGTGGCCCGCATCTTGCCGGCGAACATCCATCCACCTGAAAGCAACGGGACGGCCCAACTAAGAGAAAACAAGTAAAAACCACCAAAAACCACTAAACAGCCGTCTTAGAGGCGCACTAAAGTGGTTTAATCGTATTTTTATGGATCGTGCGTTCCTTTGTTACCCAAAGACTGCAGTGCTTTGTCAAACCCACTCCCTGCACTAAGAAAAAATGGAGGAAAAAGGTAGCAACGGCGCGTCTTCCTCCCTTCTACTGACGCGCCCCAAAGCGTACACGAGAAAAAGGGAGAAACGAAACGTTTTCCTCCTACTCCAGGCAGACGGGAGAAAGCTTTCGCCCTCCCGACTCATCTTTCGGTTTCGTTTTTTGAGCACGTCGCGCACGTTTTTTAATAAATGTGTTTAAGTTGATTGAGCTTCAGCGACAGCGAGGGCCGCCTGTAATTCCGTCTGCTAATCCAAACGTGCAGAACATTTCGGTTGCAGTGACGTTTTTATCACTAATTTGATCAAACGAGCAAACGAAGCCGCTAGAAACAGCATGGTTCTCGAGCAGCGCCAGCGGTGCTACGTACACTGGGCCGTCTCCGGATTGCGGGACCCACGCGGAATTACAGTAGAGGAACCACGCGGAACTGTGTCGACGTTTTTGACGTTATGGAAATCGCAGGAACTGCGTCCAAGACTTGCGAGTGCGAGGGCGAGCGTCGGGGAGATGGGGAACGGAATACTCGGCGGGGAGACGATTCAGGTGATGAAGAGCGGCGGAGGTAGTCCTCAATGTCCCGAGGTCGCTCTCCCAGACGTGGTCGAGGGTCGTTGGGCGCAAACCCTCGTAGGCCCAGCTGGCGGTAGGGGCATCGTCGGTAGACGTGGTCCGCTTCACCACAGTGGTAGCACAGGGGGCGTCGATCGGCCGTCCGCCACACGTCGGTCTTCCTGGGCGCTGGTTGTTCTCGCCGGGCGTACTGAGGTCGATCGTCGAGACGTTGGGGGTACGGCTGTGCTGGTGCGTCTCGTTGTTGCGGCGCAGGAGGTTGACGGGCAGAAGGTGGCGGTCGTCGGGCCATGGCAGCGTAGCTCACCGTCGGTTGTTCCGGTGGTGGCAGGTCGACGAGAGCCTCCTGCTGGAAGGCTCGCTGCACCCCCTCTCCCTCTACTGCCGTCATAGAAAGCGAGGCAGAGCGATCGGCAGTGGACAGAACCTTCCTGATTTCTTCCCGAACGACGTCGCGGATTATCTGGCGAACGTTGTCGACACCAAGGCTGCCCAGGTGAAGTGGCGACGATGCAATCGCCAAAGCAGCATGGGAGCCGGCGAGTAGATTGTAGTGGCTCGATCGTGCTTGCAAAGCCCGCTCCATGTTCGTGGCTTCAGCGACGAATTCAGCTACTGTCGTCGGGGGATGACGAACAAGGCCGCCGAAGATTTCGCTCTTCACGCCCCTCATCAGGACGCGCAGCTTCTTTTCCTCGCTGGCCATAGGGACGGCGCGGGCACTGAGGCGTAGCACGTCCTCAACGAAGCTGGTGACGCTTTCGTTGTGGCCTTGGGGCCTTGTGTGCAGAAGGTCCTCAGCCCGCTATCGTCGATGCTGGCTTATGAATGTTCGCTTAAGTTCAGCAATGCAGGTATCCCACGATGTAAGAGAAGCCTCGTGGTTCTCATACCAGTCCCTCGCTGTGCCCTCCAGCGAAAAGTAGAGGTTCTGGATGCACTGTTCTGTAGTCCATCCGTTATGTCGGGCGACACGTTGGTAGTCCTGGATCCAGTCTTCCACGTCCTCGGAGACCTCGCCGTGGAAGGTAGTCGGGCTTCGTGGAATGACGGGCAGGTAAACAACGGCGGGTGCTGCTGTGGTCTGCGTCGTCGATGAAGCCATCGTCGTTATCGTTTGCCTTGCTCTCGCCGGGAGTGGTCCGAGTTCAGGAGCTTGTCCCCGAAGTCGGCGGCTGGCACGATGCCCCGAGTCTTCAACGAAAGGTCGTCGGGGAATGGGGCTTGCAGAACGAGTTCTTGTAGGGGTACCTGCACGGGTTTCATACCCCGCACCTCCACCAAAATGTCACGAATGACAAGTGATGAGGCGGCAAATAACTGAGTAAACTCAACGTTTAATCGGGCGAACTTGTGCCCAAAATAAAGAAGGAAACAAAAGATAACAGTAGAGCGTCGCGGACGTCGAAGTCGGCGAAAGAGAAGAGTCGAACGCTGGGGCGAAACTGACCCCGGCTTGCCACGCGGAGCCCCTTTTGTACACGCGTGGGCTTCTGGAGCATTCGGCGTAGAAGGTTCGGCGCGTAGAACATCCTAACCTCGAATCCGCAAGACGGTTCTCGAATTTACAAGATCATCACATTACAGCCTCAGCACAAATGTGTAGCCGCGGCCAGGAATCGAACCCTGGCCTTCTGCGTAGAAGGCAAGCAAGTTAACCGTTAGGCCACGGGCGCGCTGCCTACTTGGTCAGCTGCGCTCGCGGCAATATGCAATTTCCGGGAGACGTACGGCCTACGCGCGCACAAAAACGCGTTGGTGTGGATCGCGCTTTAGCATCCGGGCTCCGCGGCCGAGCGCTCTCCGGTCGCGCAGATGAAAGCGAGGACATATCCGATGCCCCAGCGCGCGATAACGAAAGCTAGGGAACACTGAGCAGTCATCAACGTCGAGGATGACGCTGCAGGTCAGCAACAGTCAAGAATAGAAATACCGCGAACCTCCCGAAGTTCGAGGTCGGAAGGTTGTGAAAATTTCGATCCTCGTTAGGGTTCGAATTTCAATAATTCGCAACTTTAGAACCTCGCTGAGTTTGATTTCGAATAATTTGAAAATGGCAAGGTTTCTGAAAGTTGAAGTTCGAAGATTTCAAATTTTTTGACAGATCGTTCAAAACTTCGAACATCTCGAAAATATTTAAGAATCAAGTCTCTTTTTGTGTGAAGACAAATCAATAAACTTTGAATTTTAATTTCAAAACTTCGATAACTTCGAAAGTTTCGAGGCACAAGTTTGGGAAGGTTGAAAGTTTCAATTGTAAGCTCGTAGTTCTTTAATTTTACGGACGGAGATCAAAATCCGCACTTTCAAACTAAGTTTTCATGAGCTCTAAAAACGATCGCGAAATTCGCTGCAAGTTTTGCTGAAAATGTTGCCTATTTCTCTTATGCCCTGAATATACTCCTTCCTTATGTGCTGTGGTGCTGACGGTGCAACCTGTATTACGCGTTATTTGTCGTAACTTATGAAACAAGCGTTGAACTGATTGAACGGCTCCTCGAAAAGCCCTGAGTCGGTGAGATAAACGTACGGCCTACTTATTTGCGAACTAATAGCAATCATATCAAACGTCGCCTAGATGTAGTGCTGGTATAGAACAACTAAATATAAAGGACAACGCATGCACATAAAGGCGTCCAGGCTTCCCGAAATGTTTTAGTTCCTCCTGGCGTTTATTTTCGGCGGGATGACCCCTGGGATGGGAAGGTCACGACATGTTGTTATAGGGCTAACCATATTGCCGCTGCCTTGAACTTCTTCGATGAATGGAGAAATTGGCCGCTCTAAAATGCAGCCGGTTACTAATGATAATAAACTAAGCTCCGATTCAGCGTTCGCTGTAGCGCATCTGCGTCGCGCTCCGCGTGCGCCTTTCCTTGACTCGAGGAAATCGGAAGACTTGCGTTCAAAAACAACTAATGATATGAAGGACGCTCTCAGCGAAGCGCCTCGGTTGAATTGCAAGCCTGAAGATCAAGGATCTGTTGGCCCACAGGTTACCTCGAGGAGTTGTACGCGAAAGACGCTCTGTGCGGAAGTCGAAAAAAAAGGTGTGAGGTTCAGGCCACACCAAAGTGGTCGTTCAGCGCTTTACAAGCGAGCCGTTTGTGGCACGATAAGCTAAGTAAGACTCTAGTACAATGTCAAGTCCACTTCACACAATGGCATTTTGTGTTATTTATATTTGTTGCCTTGAACCGATTGAGATCATGGGGGTGAATTAGGTTTGAACTTCGTCGAACTTTTTTTCAGAAGGTTGAATTTCGTCGAACTTTTGAACTTAAAAAATTCGAAAGTTTGAAAATCTTGAATTTTTTTTTATTTTTTATTTTTACCAACCGACGTTTGCGCGCCTTCAAAACGATTTTTAATTGAATTTCTACCGCGCCCCTTGGACACACTCTGGGGACCAACACATATTTACGTCACTGCCCGAAATCATGAATGATCGTGTAGCAATGACCACATTAAGATGCCCAACGGACTCTCAATTGCTCGTGGCAAAGTACGATTCAGCAAAGGCGCTACTGTACGTCTTTCGAGGTAAAAGTTGAAACTATAGAAAGAAACCTCACAAAAGAGCGACCGACATTTTGATTTCACTGTTGAGAAAGATCATGTGGCGGTTATGCTACAACTCCAAAGAGGATAATCCTGCACCCAAACCAGTAACATTTAAACTGCACACACAGATCGGGTGCGATCACTCGGTAAACAGCAAAGCCTTCAAGTAGCGTCCTCATACACACGCGAATCTGTCTTGAGTGGCAACATTTTACACATCGATAATCTTTGTATCTGCTAAGTGGCACTACACACAAAGAAAATATGGCTCTAGGTACAGATCCTACCCGCCTCCGAGCAGCTACGGCACCACTGACCCGACTAATAAAGCGTAATCCATAACGAAGCAACAACTGCAATCGTGCGAGAGAATGGAGAAAGTTCCTCTGACCGACACCACGTGACCACGTTTGGAATCTATTTTCTTGACACCCCACATCCCTTTTCCGATGCTTGCTCCATCTAGAAGTAGCGCGTGCAAACTCTATTTTCTCTCCATTTTCAATATCCAGATGGCGCGCAGGAGGGCTAATGCCCCTTTATGTTTCAAAATTAGCGCAAGGTGCGTCGATGCACGAGGCACGTGCAACGCGCAGCCCTTGGGAAGATCATGGCGGCACAGCGCAGCCTTGAGCTGTATTTCAGACACCATGAATTTCCCAGAATTGGCACGCGGCACGCGCCTCGAGCACGTCTACAACAATGAATGGCGCCACTTTTCCCAGGATAGAGGGGCTTTAAGGAGGGCCTGTCCGACGCGCCATCTGGTTTCTAAAACGGGCGAAAAAAGAGAGGTTCCGCGCCCTTCTAAATTATCACTTGTCGCGCTTTTGATTTGTGTCACGGCATTTTTCCACACACATCTAGCTAAATAACATCAGTTTCGAAGGTTACGAGCTTTGTGCAAAAGTTTCTATAAATGATATAACTCTCACTGCCGCTGCAATATTTAGCCTAAGTAACTCCGTGCTAGTTAATAAAATGGACGTAAAAAGTATTACTTTTTCGTGGGTAAATTTTGATGAAGACCGCTATGAGAAGAACTAGCAGGATGGAAGTAAGCTGAAGTAGCCTGCCGTTCCAACGTTATTCCCGTACCAGAAGGAAAGGAAACGGAAGCCTCAAAAACCCAGACACGCAAGGCTCCAAACTCCCGACTTGAAGCGGGCATGTGGTGCTTTTGACCGGCCAAAGATTGTCCGGTTTATGATGTATAATAAATTATTAGTGCGAACGGAGGTGACCCTGGAGATAGGCTCCATTTACGTCTTCTCTCTTGACTTACCGATGCAGAGGCTGGCCATGTAGCCCAGAGGGACGTTGCAGAAGACCAGACCCTTGGTATAGATTACTTCGGCCGTTCTGGTAATGAAGCCTCCTCCGGCCCATGTCGCTGAAAAATAATACTGGTTGAGGCATATTGTTGCATATTTATCAGCGTCATTATGGCGATATAAATTTCGTTCAGCTTAAACCCCACTCCTCCTTCTCTCCCGAAAGATTCTTATCCATAACTTGAAACCAAATACATTACTAGGGGCCTACAGCTCACTCCACGAGTAGTTCATGCGGCTGAATTCGCCAAAGCCCCGTGGTTTTCAGCTTTGAATTGAGAGAGGTAA
Source organism: Ixodes persulcatus (assembly GCA_013358835.2). NCBI lineage: Eukaryota > Metazoa > Arthropoda > Arachnida > Ixodida > Ixodidae > Ixodes > Ixodes persulcatus. The sequence continues at coordinate 288,726 of JABSTQ010010431.1, forward strand.
GTAACGCCATTTATCGTCGTGGGAAACGAGGCTATTGGGTGTCTCTTGCAGCCCGGTGAGTGTCTTTGTTTCTAAAACGTAAGACAGCACAAATTTATTTATCTGGTTCATTAATTCAAAGAAATGTGCCGTCTCACACAATTGTTTTAAATTAAATAGATTAAATTAAATATTAAATTAAATAGATGAGCTATATGTCATGTGGGCAGACTTGTACACGTTACTCAAAAAAAAGTAAGGAATCACATTTACAACTACCCATGGCTAAATGTAACTAATTTAACTTACAATTACACTTACATAGAAGTGACCATTACTTCAAAAAGTAATCCGTCACTTTCCCGGCGTTACTTTCAACCTTACTGTCCTAGCGTAAGAAACAATACACAAGTGTTATGGAAGCGTTTATTGTTGCCACAACTGACACCTTTGTGACCTTGAGCAACATCTGGCTCTCAAAACATCTCATAGGACATCTTGCTTCATTTCTATGTGAATATGTCGTCCGCCGCACTGAACACCTTTCCAATCCACCTTTTTTTTCCAAATAGGTGCTTCCACCTGGACGCGCGACTTTTACCCCTGCCAGACGGGCTAATTTAGTGCACTTCAACCGAGTGCACTTCGCCTTTAGTGACATTTCTGCAGTGTTCAACACGGTTTCTTCCTGAGGAACACACTTCGCTCTGAGTGAGTTTGACAAACTCACTTCCCTCGATCGAGTGCGTGGCATCGATAAGAGTGTTTTAACAGTAAAGCATAACGATACAAAACCAAAAACGTGGCGTAATTTTTATTTAATAAAAAATAAAACATTCGTGGAAGAGAGGACATATAGAAAAGTGGAATTGCAAAAAAAAAAAAAATATAGTGGAGTGGACTGGGAGTTTAGGCTGATTTGAACCAAGATTAGCGCCGCGGTGAACTGATAAAAGACGACGACAAAGTCAGTCATTCCAAGGCTATCTTGGTTAGCAGAGAAAGATAGGGTCTACTTTTGTTTCAGCATGTAACTATTCGAGACAAACACGATAATTATGATCTATTTAGGCAGCGTCAAGGCCTCCTCGTAGACTTCCGCAGGACGAAGCGAAACGCCAAAGTTGGATATGCTTCTTTCTTTATCTTGGCTTGCGATGATAGATCAGAATCATTCAATTGGCGTAAAAATCGTTCATTAATGTAACGTTGTTTTAGAGCGCAGCTCCTAGGTACCTGTTTCTGGGTTCAGCGTAGCCGGCGTCGGCGTAACCGCGCGTTGCATTATGGATGTTTCCCAAAATTACGTCACACGTGACGTCACGTGTGTCGTCACGTGTGACGTCACGAGGGTAAAATTTTCCCGCTAAATTTGGCGGTAACGTTTTCGCTAAGTTTGTCAGAAAAATTTTCCGCTAAATTTAGCGGGAAAATATACCCTCGTGACGTCACGTGCCACGTCACGTGATGTCACACTTAAAATTTCACGTGACGCGTCATGTGACGTCAGACGTCACTTCAGCGTTAAAATTTTCCCGCTAAATTTAGCGGGAAATTAAGCGAAACTTTTCCGCTAAGTGGGATGGGAGCAGGAGAGGAATATTGGCGGGTACGAAGGGGGAGCAGCTGCATACGCTCTCCTTCGTACCCTCCCCCCTCCTCCTCAAAGGCTGCGCTCCAATTCGGCATTACAGAGAATTGTAAACATACAATTTTTTTAACATGTCTTTATTAACGGGTGTCGCTGGCCGACTAAGCTAGCGCACACATCAGATCGGAGTACGTAGAGAAAAGCTCGCGCTGCAGAACCCGGTGATCCTGAGTTCAATTCCCAGCGCTCCCCGAAGAACACTTCCGCTGAAGTGAGTTCGGGGAGCACACTACGCTCGCTCCGGTAGACCGAGTGTGTAATCTCGATAGCAGTGTTCAAAGAGTAAAAATAATAGAAGAAACTAACGCTGCGTAAAATTATTATTATTTCGATAGGAGTAATATTAGATGCGCACTTGTTTTCTGTTGGCAAGAAAGTAGTGCATTGTAGAAAAAAAAAGCGGCTAATCTAGTTTCCAGCCTTGGCCCCTGCGCGACGGTCAGCGACGGCCAGGAGGCACCTGCAAGAGTCCACAAGGAATCTGAAGGTGGCAGGAGAGTCGCGAAAGACCGTTGCCTGAAATGGAACTCGCCTAAATGGGGCAGGTGTCTTCGAACCACCGCTCGTTCCTCTGGAAATTCCACCGTTCTCGACTGATCACGGGTATGCTGTCCGTCATGAGAGCGGCTATGGTGAAAGCATTGACCTGCGGCTGCTGATCGATTTCACTCGAAATTCTTGCCTCTGCGTCGGCATCCAGCTACAGCTGCCTCTTATCTGAAAGCGTTGGGCTCTCGCGGAGAAAAGTGCTTCCACCACGCGCTTGCGCTGTCCAAGATCGCGGATATCGCTCTCCAGCTCGTCCTCCACACACTCCATGATGTTTTGTTGTGGCGAGTGGCCGAATGGGTTCGCAGCACCTCGCGCACACCAGCTCGGAGCACGAGGAGCGAAAGCTCGCTCTACAGAACCCAGGCATCCTGGGTTCAATCCCCAACCCTGCCCGTTTCGACCTGGATGAGCATCGTACCGGCGTGCGGTCGTGTATCACTAGTGCGTGGTGCACGTTAAAGGAGCTGTGCAACGATATTCAATTGGAATGTTTTTCACTTTACACGAGCTTACTGGCACTAGTGGGACTCAAGGATACTCGCATGCAATGCCACTGGCCAAGAAACTCCTTTGTTGCGGTGTAATTTCAAGGACAAAAGCGATCATTTTCATTCAATCTCTCCCTTGCAAAATTCGATGACGTAACGCGGGGATCGCAGTACACCCGTATGACGATATTTGAATGCGGTTCATAGATTGGACCCGAGCATTGCGTGGGCACTCGATTTAGGCTCGTGATAATTGATAGCTCGAGAAGCATTCGAGTAGTGGCCCGTGTCCAATCGCTGCAACGACGACAATAGCCGAGCCATAACAATGTCTGGAACTCAGCGCGTGTCCTGTGCTTTGCCAACCCCAGCGCGTGGCTATGATCAACATTGGCGGCATATAATCGGCTCCAGATCACGTGGCCGCTTGTTCTGGCTGCGAGTTGAGGGCGTGAACGCTGCTCGTTGTTTTTTAAATTTTTTTCTGGGACTTCTAATGCGTCGGGTGAAAAACGAAGGCGTGTTTCATAGGTCATTAACGTCAGGGATCCGTTCTAAGCGGTATTTGCGCAAAGTAAAAAAATTGTTGCATAGCCCCTTTAAAGACCCCAGGCTAGCGGTTGGACCGCGCTGGCTAAATTTCTCATAGCTGGGAGACACGTCGCCCATACACATACCCACACCCCAATTTGTTTTTTCGTTGTTGCGAATGAAAGTGATGTCTAGATTTTGGATTTGCCTGGCTTGTAATGGCTGATCATAGTCATCAAATTGGATTTAAATTTGGATTAAACCTCGTGACTTAGCGCAATGTTGTGTGGTAACGTGTTTTTAATATCACGACGAAGTTATTTATGGAAATATGCGTATGCACTTTAATATTTTGTGTGACAATTACTTTTCCCATCGTCATTGCCATCATTTCGGAGCGACACTAAGTTTTCCCTTTTAGCACCAACACACCTGGAGTGTGTTTCGACTGGTCGAAGTGTACTTGCTTGAAGTGGACTAAACTAGCCCGTCTGACAGGGGTATAAGTGGCTAGACAACAACGCATTCGCGTTGTTGTCAACCCGTTCGACACCCAAAACCTCAGCTAGATCCTGTTGGCCCATTGAGAAGCTGTGTCCTAACTACGGCTCCACCAAACTTCGCTTTTCTCCCCAGTGTAGATTATCTTGGTGCCTGAAGTTGATACAAAAAAGTCACCTTTTCTCTCTCTCTCTCTCGGCCAGAAGGAAGCAAAGAAAGAGTGAAGCGACAAAAAGAAAAGACGGCGCACAGATCCGCTAGACCAGCTCGCGTACACCTTGAGTTTTTTTTTTTTTTTTTGTTTTTTGTTGGAAGGAAAGACTTTGAACTTCGGAGCTTGCCTAATATTGCTTGCATAGAGAGTCCGGTTCGTTGTATCAGTGCGCTTCTTACTTCGTTGTGGGCGAGCAAGTTGACGAGTTACGATGTACAAACGATCAAACCCCACAAAAAACAAAACAAAAAAAGGATTAGAAACGAGGTTTTAGGTGACGTGAAGAAAGGCATTGAGCATTTAATGAATGACAGGCCTTGCGTTTTGTAATGCAGGTGACACTATGATTTCGGTAGAGCTTACCCTCAAATATAGACCTTTTCTGTGTACTCTCGTCCCCAGCCACCTAATAGGCATATCCGGCATGGGCGGCGAAAAAATACTAAAACGTTTCAACCTGAAACTGGTTAAAAGATAAGGGGGAGGCAAAAAGATAATGTGTGACGATTACGCTTTATCCTAAGTGTCTTCTACTGGCGTGGCGACGGCAAAACAATGTTTTCGCCCATACTGGAAGTGACGGCAATTCAAGATGGCGGCGCCCTTGAAGAAAGGGTCTATAAAATATATTTTTTGTCAATACTCAAACTTCCCGCATTTTTTCTCCGCGAATGAAAACAAAACTGTAACGGATTACAATCGTTCCCTTTCGTAAAAATGTAAAAAAAATTACTTACAATTACTTTCTGAAATATGTAATTATTCCTTTACAAAATCACAAATAAATCTAAGGGATTACAAGTAATTCCGTTACTTGTACCGGATAACGTACAGGTCTGCATGTGGGCACGTGGAATAAAAAACGTTAGCGGGGGCCCAGAGTGCACGAGGGTGTAGAACTTTATTGCTGGACTTGCTTAGATAAAGCTTTTTTTTTTTTAATGCGACAGCATTCTTAATATGCTTCGTTTCAGCTTAAAGGAGTCATGAAACGATTTTCCAACTGTTTCCTGTTTAGCTTTCCTCCTCAACTCATAAATCGCGCATTCTACCAAACAGTTCAAGAAGACAGAAAGTGGGGAGTCCCCTCTTGCTCGGACTCTCGTTTGTGTAATCCGGACACATTCATTCTCCCCCTAGAAGATTAGCCCGTCGCTCAAAATTCAGAGAAAAGTTGCTTTCCCTAGGGTGCCTTCATGTGCGCTTCGCATAGAGTGATGCCAACTGCCTGTTTCCCTTTCCCACACCCTCTGCACCGCCATTTTGTTCCTCTCATTGTTTTCCCGTGCGCCGGAAAGTGGCGTTTGTGTCCATCGGTCCTCCCATCCGAGGGGGAAAACGCTAATCCTCCCTCCGTGGGTTCCACAACGCTGCTTCGAACCTGTGAGATAAGGTGCCTGTTTCCGGGAGGGTTATAAGCCCCACGGATTATCGTCGAGAACCAAAATGGCTGCTGGTTTGTCGTAGAGTGGTATTACAAAGGGTGGCATCACCCTAGCAAAGCGTACATGAAGGCTCCCTAGCTTTCCTCACCCCGTTCACACCGAAGCTGACAGTGCTGTGGAAGCTACGTGCTCCTTGGGCCAGCCACACTTTTGCCACGTGATCACGCTCTCTCGCGCATACCCACGTGCAGAGAAGAGGTCAGGTGATGAAAGGGGGGCGGCTGATTAGTCCGGCAAGCGTGTAGCTTCCACCTCAATGTCAGCTTAGGGGTGAAGGGAATAAGTGAGCTCCAGTGTCGTCTGACGTTCGTTTGGGCCGGGTGACGCGCTGCGGGGTCCGCGGATGTATCACAGCTGAAAAGGCAGAGACCTCACGAAGGGAAGGAGGTACGAAATAGTCGGCTGTGCTTTCAAATTTTCGTACCGAAAGTCAGGCTTTTGACTTTCTACCTTTTTTTTCTTTTGGCCCACTGAACGATGTGCTATTAGTAAAATCCCAATATAAATTGATTTATTCGAGCCCAAAATTTGTTCCATGGACCCTTTAGGTGCAGACGCAGCCGATGCTACAAGCGCGCGCTCCGGGCTTTCAGCACCCTTGCAGAGCACGCGCGCTCGTGCAGTGCAAGGACCGTTCAGGGCCACATACTCGCGCTTGCAGCATCCGCTGCGTCTGGACTTAAGCTGAAACAAAATATACTAAAATTTTCAGCTACCGTAAAATACCGGGCAAGTGCCCACTCAAAATTTAGAGATAATCGCGAAAAAATGGGGGATTGGCGCTTGTCTGGTCATCAATTTTACATATAAATGTACTGTGCATATTTTCTCAGATCTTACAAATTTGGATGTGGCCGCTTAGTGTGGAATGGGCGGATGCGCGGTATTCTACTATGTAAATTCTGGGCTCCTCCTGCGCAGTAGGTATGCGCAATAGACAATTTCCGCTCACTCTCGTTCCTCCTTCAGCTCATCTCTCGTCGTGGCCGGAGGCGAGACAGTTACCGTCACTACCTGTCAAGGTTTCTAGACGGGCAGTACAAACGAGGCGTTAGCGACATCCACCAGGTGCTCTTTGCTAATGGTTTAATTCGTTTTAAAATTCCTTTTTGTATCTTTTTCAACAAGAGATTGGTGTGTCCGATGTGATAATGCTCCATTGAACAAGAATAGGCCAAGACATAAGCTCCGAAATTTCGTTGCAGTATCCCTTAAAGGTCCATACGCACATTCGCGTTTGAACGCGTCTGAGTGCGTTGCGGAGTCCTTGCGGCCAGGCGCGGAAGCTCGCGGCGCGACGCGCGCCTTCCCGCAACGCTCGGTAGCGCGACGCAAGCCAGTAGAGACTCGCTCAACTTTCCGAAGCGTTGAGGTGCGTTCGGGTGCGTTCGACCAATCAGAAGCCGAAAGAGGAAAGGGGGTGACGTGTTTGCTCGCCCCACCCGGCCGACTCGGCGAGACGTATCCGGTCGCCGGTCGCAGTGCTTGCTTTTTCGGTTTGGGGAGCGGTGTCGACTGGTTTTCCAAGGCTGCGATGTTCAAGTTCGACAAAATGTCGGGGAAGCCAGCGTGATTGTCCCAAGATCGAACACTTCGGCGCTGTCGCTGGGCGCCGCCATGTTGCCTTGGATTTCGCTTACTATTGGTGAGCCGCTAGCTACGATAGCGCGTTCTTATTGGCTCTTGACTGCGGTTGACTGCGTGTCAGCGCAGCTGTGTGTACAAGCTTGGCGCAAGCGCTTTTCGCAACGCAACGCGTCCGCTTGCCACTACGGAACGCACCGCGCTCAAACGCAGATGTGCGTATGGACCTTTAGTTGACAAAGAAGACATGGCGCGGTCCAATTAATGGCGGACGGTTATGGTTATGATGATGATGGTAATTATTATTTCAGGTCAGGAGAGCCGCTGCGCCACATAAAGTCCAGTCCCCGGTGCCATGAAGACCTGCGGTGCCGAGTCTAATGATGACGCAATGGCATTGTATAAATAGAAGAAAAATGGCAATCATGGCTCAAGTGTAGCTTGTGGACAATTGTGAGGGGCTGATGTTGCGGGTGATGACGTCCTCTTTGTATTTGGTCTGGCGCGGCTGGTTGTGGTGTTTTCTTGGTGAGGTAAGGGGGTTGCGATCAGGGATTCGAAGCATTGGTGGCCATCACTTATACTCGCTTCTTCTAGTTGATGTGGGAAAGTACCGTAGATGTTAATGCTAGGTTCGTCGCGGTGTACGTTTGTGTTCTCGTGGCAAACCACATGTTCTCGTGGTTCGCCAACAGTTGTCACAGAGTACCTGAGGAAGTCCAAAAAGAGATCTACAGTAGCGCCCAGAACGCCACTGGTAGTCTTCGGCGCATGGAAACACCTAAAAACGAGGAAATAGCATATTATTTTTTTTTTTTTTTATTTTTTAAACGGCAAACGATTAGCCAAAACGGGAGCCGAAACATACCCGGTCTTCTTCTCGGCCCAACGCTGCTGCGACTGCAATTGGACGATGACTATGGGCAAAGCTATGCACCGAAATGCTGAGGGAGAGGAGGAGACGCGAGGAGACGTCAGAACGCCGACCCAAACGCTGGACGCCAGCGTTCCGCGTTCTAACGCGTTTGAAGAGTTCAGTGGAGACAAAGACAGCTATAGCTTTAAGTCTACCGACCAATCGTTTCAATCAGAGCTCGGCGTTTTGATGTCCTCCACGCGCTCTGATCGCCTCCTCTCCCTCACCTTCTCGGCGCATTGTCTCGTTGCTCTCGGGCAGGGGGCGCGAGCACGTCCGCGAGACCAGAGCCATACATTGGGAGAGTTTGGCCAATAGGCGGAGCAAAGGCCGCCGCCAGCGCTGAAAATTCCCCCCGTGTTAAAGCGTGAACTAAAAGTGCGACACAAGGCACAGCAAGGATCGCAACGACGCAGTTCGCTCTGGTTGGGAGCGCATATTCGTTCATTCCATCTTTGAATAATGACGTGACGAAAACCTCACATGCTTTTACTCTAGCGACGCTAAAATGGCTTAAATTGGGGGAGTCGCATTTTTAGAGCTCACGACCACCGCTACACTCTTAATCTGGTTCCACATAGGTTCCACATAAATGAGCGTTCCACATATTTCAACTGGAACGAGCCAAGCCTTTCTGAGAAACGGCGATAATATGTGGAACGTCGATTCTTTTTTCTTTATTTTTGCTCCCTTGAAGTGGAACAGGGACGTTTTAATCGGATCTGGAACTCGTTCCGCCTATTTTTTCGACTTTCGCCCCAATCTGTTGCACTGAAAACTTCCAGACAGCATATTTGTTTGCATTTATGTTAGCTGGTTCCACTTAAAATTGTGTGCTGCAGTGGAATGCGACAAACGGTTTTATCATTCCATGCATGGAGTTTAAGGGCAGACTCAATATCATGTGACGTCATATTCTACTTTCTTCCGTGCACAATTGCCAAGTGACAAAAATCTATATGGGCTGTTTCGAAGACACCGCTGAAACACGTGACTACAATACATGTTATGCCTTATTGCTTTAGTCTTTCATGAAATTAAAGATCCAAACCACTTCACGAAGGCAATTGGATGGTACACGGCAGAGGAATGAAACCGCGGACACACCTGAGCAAGCCAATATTGAAGGTGGATATATTCAGAAAAGACAAAGCGCCAGAGAATGGAAAGCATAAAAGCGTTAACGGCTTCTCTTCACATACGTCAGGTTTTCTGATATGGCTGTCCTCTATAGACCTTTCCAATGTTTACAAAATGACAGTCCAGCGTGCGATCTTCACAGCCCAGCACGTGCGTGTTCGTCGCTTCGGAAATTGTGCAAAGCACGCGCCATACACACGAACACTCAAAATGGCACCGGCCACACGCTCTTTTGGCCGCCATATTTGAGGTAACTGTTTAGAGCGCATGCTCAGAACGAGCTCGCATTAATAGGCTGCCAAGACCGGCAATCTTGGTGGTGCGGAATGCACGTGGCGAAAGAACTGTGGAAGCTCGCGTTCAGCACGCGCTCCGCAGCCGAGCACACAGCTATGGCCGCCAGTGAATACTTCCTATATTTCAATGGGAAACAGAAAGGCTCTTGCTAACTATAATTTACTTCCACAAAGGTTCGGTTTGCGCGAGCACCTGGCACTTCGGCGCACTCGAGGCTAAAGCCCGGTTCACACAGTTGCGTTTGACTGCGTCTGACTGCGTTGCGGCTGCGAGACACCAGGACATCCGAGCTGCTTATATCGCGTGCCAAGAAGATTCCTTTAATTGGATTCCACGCTTCATACGAAGCACAGATGTGCCGGTGACTCTCTTTCGGTTCTCGCCGCAACGCAGTCAAACGCACTCAAACGCAAGTGTCTGAACCGACCTTAAAGGGCTGTTTATACTCCGACGTTGAGCGCACTGAACGCAGCGTAGCGCAGAACGCGCGCCTTTTATTGGCCGGCAACCAGGAACTCGATATCTGCAACCAATAAGTACCTGCGCGCGCTGCGCTACGCGGCGCCCGACGACGCTACGTTGGAGTATAAATGTACCTTAAGTCTTTCGGTACAGTACGCCAAACGAGACCAGGTCCACGGATGATGGAACAACACGGGAAACTGAACCCGACGTATTCGTAAATCCAGATGAGTCGTGGCTATCTGGTGGTTGACACATGACAGATTGAAACGGGGCGCCCAGAGCGCAGCGGCAGGCCACGGCGTGTTTACGTCGGTCGCGTAGTTTTTCGACCGAAGGACGGGGCAATTCGGCCAGACTACAGGGCACATAGCAATCACCAAAGCAGTTTTATTTATTTATTTTTTTTTTTTGTGTATGTGTGTGTGAGGGGGGGGGGGGGTTGCAAAGCTAACTGGTGCCATCGATAGTTACTTGTCTATTCGGGAACGTTCTGCTCGACGCACTTTTCATATTTGACCTGCTTGCTTCCGGACGGCGTTTCTGTGCGGAGGTGGAGGTTCTAACCACGTTGAAGGGCGCTGGCGCGCACGCTACGCACGTTCAACGACGGGGAAACTCAGAAGAGCGGAGGCTGCCGAGGAAAGAAGGACGCGCATTCTCGGAAGCTCGGGCAGGACGGAGAAAAGAATGGAGACAAAAAGAGCAGACGACGTTGACGGCGCGCCGAGGGGCTTGTTCGCTACGCAGGTACGCAGGAGAAACCACGAGAGTCTTAATGGACGTCGACGAATATTTGTTTGAAAAAGAAACTTTTATGCGGCATAAGACGGTGCAAAGTGTTTCGTATTTCAACGAGAATCTGCGGAGCGGTATCGGCTACGTTTGTTTTGAGTTTAAGCTAACAGCTAGCGCCCCTACTTTTTGTCCTGTGGCGACTGCCGGCCAGGGCTGTAACTAAGTAGAGGCTACGAAACGGCGCTCCAGGGAAAAAGCGACGGTGATCTGTGGCCTGCGTAGCATCCGGTACTGGCCTAATTATGTTTTCGCAGTGTTCCTCAGAAAAAACTAGAGCACAATATATATCTCCTTCGGAGCAGAGTAGCACAGAGCCGTGTATACAGAGAGTTTGGTCAATGGGAGGCGCGGACAGAGCCAGGGCGCGCACCAGACGCAGAAAGTGGGCTTGGCATGCTCTCTTGGCCTACCAGAAGCCTAACAGAATCCCCTAGCGGTGGTAGCGAGAAACTGTTTTAATCAAAGGTATATATTGGTGTATGGTTTTAATAAGCGCGTAAGGGTGAAGTGTAGCAACCCTTCGTGGTTTAAAATAGGGTGCACGTGATGTTTTAATCAGGATCATGCAGACAGATGTAAGAAACGAATGCGCCGCTCGAACTCTGTTTTGCTCGGACAGAGTATGACAGCTTCGGACGGCAGATTCTCGGCGCTTGGCGTACGGATTAGGTCGATCGTTCCGCTAGTCGCACTCTTCCACCAGGATTTTGGATTACCGTGATTGAAACATCACGTGCACCATATTTTCAGTAACCGAGAGTTACTCCGACGCACTTATCATGTTGGTTTCTCACGACCACCGCCAGGGTATTATTTCCGGCTTTTGGTTGGCCATATTCGAATTTCTGAAGACGCCCTCTAACACGCCCAGCCTGCTTTCGGCCTATGTCGCCACCTCATTTGTCTCCTATACTTCCCAACGAATGGCCAAACTCTCTACATATACGGCTCTGGAGTAGCGCAATCTAGAAAGCCATCTCTCGGCGACTAGCGGCGATCGGCCGGGGGTTCCAACTCCGGTCACAAATGCATGGTGAACGTGACAAAATCGCTGTTTCTTAAATATTCTGGCCATGTACGGAACGACAATAGTTTTTGACATAATAAAGAAACAGTTTACAATAATTTGCGCTAAGTTGTGTGCCATGTAATAACGTAATTTTTTTTAAAAATTGCCTGAGCGGCATCATGCAGCAGACGACACGGCGACGTCACACCGTTCACGTGACCCGCTCTGGCCAATCCATAACGTCCATCTCCGCTGCGTAAAACAATCGTCTGCCTTCAAACGCCATTGCCTTGGAAATTGCATTCTCAAAATTTTCACACGCATCCAATATTATTAAAACTTTGATAATGTGTTTAGTGCGTTACCAACTTTATGACAGACTAGTTTCGAAAAGTGTGAACTTCGCGTTTATTTTTTAATCAGCCGTGTTGCGTCGATCCCCATGCATTCTCCCATAAGGCGGGCCGGCTCCTGGAACCCTGAGTACCACGTGGCTCGCGCCGAGCTGCTCTGTCAGCCATGTTGTCGGCGAAACACGCGGATCAACGGACTGCGCTACTCTGCTTCGTAGGAGCTATATAGTGCTCTAAGAAAAACAAGACTTGGACAAATAATTCTGAAGCGTTAACCTCGACAAGACTTTGACGCAGCACCAAGGTAAGCATTAACCGCACATATACGTGGCTCTGTTTCGATAAATTCGCACCAAAGAGCAGCTTTTGGATATACAGGGTGTCACAAAAAAATATTTACAGGGTTTTTTTACCACAAAAATAAACTAGGCATCGCCGAACGCTCATTCTCCGCCCAAAGGTAGCGCTAGAGGTCACACCCCGATGCCAAATTTTCAGCCCTATCCGATACCTTAATCAAAAGTTATAAGTGATTTTGTGAAAATTTCAATGGGAAAATGGCGGCCGACGGAGTTTTCGAATACCCAGGCAGCACAAGATACTGTGCCAACATTGGTTTCGGCATAGTTAAGGTGGCCCTAGGTGGCCCCATATGGTACCAGCTTGACCAGTCTAGAGCCAGCATTTCATGATGCTGGCAGGGAACTGACTACATGACGGCAACATTTGCCGTTTCTGCCAGCTTCCAAAAGATATTGCAGCATCCCGGCTACGCGACGGCTGCATGACGGCAGCATTTGCCGTTTCTGCCAGCTTTTAAACAATAATGCTGAAAATATATAAAATTCTATCCTCGGTATACTAAAGGGTATGTAGGATCCTTTATTGCGTGACAGATAGATGGGTGTCTGTCACCGTCAAGATCCGGAATCGTTCTGTTGTCCACGAGCTTCCCTCTCGCGCCTCTCTTTTCCTAGTGAACCTTCTCGTCGTCTTCTCGTCGGTTCGGATTACCTTGCCGCTACAGGGCTCCCCCCCTAGCGTTGAGGCGCCTCAGAGGGGCCTCGAGCGATATCAGTTGTAGGAGCGTGTCGTGATGGCAGGCCTGGAGCGTTGCCGAGATCAAAACGAACAGTTCTTTGGGCATGCTTGGTAGCAGCGGAAGGGGAACTGCTTGACGTTGAACTTGTGATATTTGAGCTCGGGCGTTTTGGGATGGCTTCATCGATGTAAGCTGGTTTAAGACGGTCCAAGGAAACGACCACCTCTTTGTTTTTAATGTCAAGAGTAAAATGCTTTGGACCACGGTGAAGAATCTTGAAAGGGCCGTCATATGGATGTTGTAAAGGTTTGCGCACAGCATCCCGACGTACAAAGACGTGCGAGGAGGTCGCTAGGTCGGGGCTGACGAATACACGGGGTTGACGTTGTTCTCTTGGGCTACATGGTTTAATCGCCTCCATCGCTGCACGAAGCCTGTATGAGTAATCAAGAGGATCAGGCATTGTTGTCTGTGCGGAAGAACAAAAGAAATCCCCTGGTAATCGCAGAGTAGTCCCATAAACAAGCTCCGCAGCACTGCACGCAAGATCAGCCTTGATCGCTGTGCGAAGTCCAAGCAGAATAAGAGGAAGGCTCTCTGACCAAGTCGATGATGAGTCGGTCGCTTTCAGAGAAACCTTTAACTGTCGGTGAAATCTTTCCACAATTCCATTGACTTCCGGGTGGTAGGCAGTTGTGTGAATGTGGTGAATGCCTAGGAGTTTTGATAAGTTGTAGAAGACAGACGACTGGAACTGTCTGCCCTGATCAGTTGTGACAGTCGACGGTACTCCGTAACGACTAAGCCAAGTGGACAAGAATGCTTGGGTGACAGTTTCTGCGGTGATATCCGGGATAGGCATAACTTCCGGCCATCGTGTGAAACGATCGATACAAGTAAAAATATATCGACAACCTCCAGAAGATGGAAGGGGACCGACTAAATCGAGATGGACGTGGTCAAATCGGTCGTCTGGGGGTGTGAATGCAGCCGAGGGTGTGACGGTGTGACGACCGATCTTAGAACGTTGGCAACTCAAGCATGTTCGTGCCCAGCGTCTGACATCTGCATTCATCTTCGGCCACACGTAGCGCGTTGAGATGAGGCGTTGTGTTGCCTTGATGCCTGGATGAGAAAGCGTGTGAAGGGCATCAAAGGCTACCCGGCGAAATGCAGGTGTTAGGTAAAGTCGAGGCGCGGGACCAGAGACATCACAGATTAGGGGTTGTGGGCAATATGGCAGAGACACCTCTTCAAGCACTAGAGACGAGGATTCCTGGAGTTGCCTCAGTTCCGCATCATTCTTCTGCGCCATAGCAAGAGCTGTAAAGTCGATGGAGTGTCGCTCAGGTGTGTAGGTGTTTATCGCAATTCTTGAAAGGGCATCGGCCACTGTGTTTTGTTGGCCTCTTACGAAACGTATGTCGTGCGTAAATTCCAAAATATAGGCCATTTGTCGGATCTCACGTGCTGTATACGATGTGCTGCTAGATGTTAAGGCGTATGTCAAAGGCTTGTGGTCGGTAAGGATAAAAAAATCTCGACCTTCCAGAAAGTGACAGAAATGTTTGATAGCAAGGTAGATACCAAGGAGCTCACGGCCAAATGTACTATAACGTGATTCAGTTTGTGACAATGTCTTCGAAAAGAAAGCAACAGGTCGCCAGTGTTCATCAACGAATTGTTGGAGCACCGCTCCCACAGCGGTATCGGATGCGTCTACCATAAGTGAAGTTGGAGCGTCACATTTAGGATAGGATAGCAGTGACCTTCGAAAGTTCTTTTTTGATGCGAGTGAACGCAATTTCAGCGGCGTCATTCAACGGAATTTTATCATTCTTCCTCTTTGATCCACGGAGAATTGAGTTTAGTGGTTGGAGAATTGTAGCGCAGTGTGGAATAAATCGCCTATAAAAATTGACGAGGCCTAGGAACTCACGAAGCTTCCGCACCGAAGTTGGAGGAGGGTAGTTTTCAATTGCCTGAACTTGAGACCTGAGCGGGTGAATACCATGCTGGTCCAGGTGATGTCCAAGAAAATCCAGCTCAGATACTCCCAGTTCACATTTGGTGGCGTTGATTGTAATTCCATATTCGTCCAGTCAAGCAAAAATCTGGCGCAAGTGTTCTTCATGGAGCTCCTTGTTTGGACTAAAGATTAGAATATCGTCGATATAGGCAAAGCAGAAGGTCAGTCCTCGAAGCATTTGGTCCATAAACCGTTGAAATGTTTGGGCCGCGTTTCGAAGACCGAATGGCATGCGTAGGTATTCGAACATGCCGAAAGGTGTTACTACGGCAGTCTTCGGGATGTCGGCCGGTTCTATGGGAATCTGGTGGTATGCTCGTACAAGGTCGAGTTTTGAGAAAACGGTGGATCCTTCAATGGTGCTAGTGAAATCTTGAATGTGAGGTATAGGGTATCGATCAGGCACGATGATGTTGTTTAGAGCCCGATAGTCCCCGCAAGGTCTCCAGTCACCGTTCTTTTTTTGGCACCATGTGCAGAGGAGATGACCAGTTACTGGACGATGGTCGAATAAGTCCGAGCTCTAGCATGTGCTCGAACTCTTGCTTTGCAGCTTTTAGACGCTCAGGTGCGAGGCGACGTGGACGAGCAAACACGGGTTGTCCGGTTGTCGTTATGATGTGCGTCACCTGGTGTTTGATGGGAGTGTCTGCGGTGCAACGAGTGGTCAAGGATGGAAAGTCTGTTAAGAGCTTAGCCCATGTGGGCTCGACGTTCGGATTGAGAATCGTCGGACTGAGAGCGGGTGAACTGGATGCAATACCTTGAACGCGTAGGTGCGTTGCAGCATCCAGGAGTTGTTGGCTCCTCATGTCCACGATAAGATTGAAGAAACGGAGGAAGTCGGCTCCGATGATTGGATGCCGAACGTCAGCAACCAGAAATATCCACCGGAATGTACGACGGAGACCAAGATCGAGAGTTAGGGACTTCTCTACGTAAGTTGTGATTGGCGAGCCGTTTACCGCTCTTAAGGGTGTGAAGTCGAGCCGGTTGCGGCGATCCTCGGATGTTGGAGGAAACACACAGACTTCAGTACCCGTGTCAATGAAAAAACGCTGTTTTGTTTTCTTCTCGGTAACGTAGAGAGACGGCTCGCCTGCGAACCCACCACACTTGCCGTCGTCAGTGAGTGGTCCTTTCGTTTCCCGTGTAAGAGCAAGGCTGCACGCAGCTGTTAGCCCGCTCGCCGAATTTCCAGTGATACCAGCAGAGCTGATCAGCTGGAGGCGAGGCTGACTGAGATCGCGCCCTGCGACGGCCGTTAGATGACGAACGCTGTCGGCTTCTTGACGGGGAACGCTCTGATTGTCGCAGAACGGATATTTCAGTTGAAAGTTGCTCAACCTTGGCGCAGAGTCGATGAACTGCCTCACTCAGCGCAGCCACTTCGGAGTGATACGAAGGAGGCGTAGGAGATGAACTCCGATGGGTGGCAAACACAGCAGGCGTCCCAACTTCCATAATTTTGTCCGCCATTCTAGCAAGAGCATCAAGGGTGCAATCACCTGCCGTAGACAAAATCATTCTGACCTGATGGGGAAGGCGTTGTAGGAATAGTTCTCTAAAAATGGAGAGGTCTAATGTGTCCGCCTTATCTGCTAGGAGCTGTTGCATTTTCCGCAGCAAATCGGACGGCTTGCGGTCTCCCAGTTCTTCACTTGTGTGGAGTTGTTGTAGCCTGCGTTGCTCGGAAGCTGTTGTACGGCGGATGAGCTCTGTCTTGAGAGTGTCATAAGGAACATCCTGGGGAGGTGCGCGGAGGACGTCCCGAACGATTGCTGCGGTGGCTTGTGGCAGGGCTGCGACAACATAGTCATACTTGGTTTTTTTAGCTGTTACCCTGTTTGCTCGAAGAAGGGCTTCAATATGAATAAACCATAATTCCGAGTCTGCGGGCCAGAATTCGGGAAGCTTAAGGGTCATCGACGCGACGCC
Organism: Ixodes persulcatus; assembly: GCA_013358835.2. Lineage (NCBI taxonomy): Eukaryota > Metazoa > Arthropoda > Arachnida > Ixodida > Ixodidae > Ixodes > Ixodes persulcatus. The sequence goes on from JABSTQ010010431.1 coordinate 305,655, forward strand.
GAAGGTAGGTAGCGATCCAAGTGCAGCGAGGTTCGGCTCACCAGCAGTGAAGGCTGGGTTTGGCAGTTGTCCACTTGAATCTTCGTTACTCATCGTAGGGCAGTCGGTTGTTCCTGTGACCGGGTCACCAGTTGTAGGATCCTTTATTGCGTGGCAGATAGATGGGTGTCTGTCACCATCAAGATCCGGAATCGTTCTGTTGTCCTCGAGCTTCCCTCTCGCGCCTCTCTTTTCCTAGTGAACTTTCTCGTCGTCTTCTCGTCGGTTCGGATTACCTTGCCGCTGCAGGTATACACCTTTTTCGTTTAGCCTCGTACCCAGCCACGTTGTCCCCATATCCGGTATGCGTTCCGAAAAAAAGCAAGCGATTTCAACGCGGAAAAAGAAAGAAAAGTATGGAAAGGGCATAACAAGAAGGAATGACGGTTGCAATTAAAATGTTAACATGTTCTACTGGTGAGGCGAGAGGAAAGCGATGTTTTCACGCATACCGGAAGTTCCTGAATTGAAGATGGCGGCGCCCACGCAGAAAAGGTGTATATCGGGCTCTGTTTTGCAACTCGGAATGACGGCATTATACCAGCCAGATCGCGGCAACATCACCGGGATGCTTCCATGTTCTAGCAATATTTAGACACAGAAGCATTTTTGCCCATAAAACCTTAACCATCAGACTTTAAAACCTTAATTGATTGATCCTTCTTTCGTTTTAGAGCGCAGCCCTCAGGCGCCCATTTCCGGCTTGAACGGCGTCTCCGTCGGCGTAACCGTAACGCGTAGACTAACGCTTTTTCGTGATGCGTCACAAAAAGTGTTGCGCCGATGGGTTACGCAACGCGAAGGCGTCACGAAAAAGTGTTACGCCGACGCGTTACACAATACCGAGGCGTCACCAAGAAGCGTTACTCCGCCGCGTTACAGTTACGCCGACGGCGACGTCGCCGTCGGCGTAACGCTTTTTCGTGATGCGTCACAAAAAAGCGTTACGCCGGCGCGTTACGCGACGCCGAGGCGTCACAAAAAAGCGCTACGCCGACGCGTTACGTGACGCCGAGGCGTCGCAAAACAGCGTTACTCCGACGCGTTATGCGACGCCGAGGCGTCACTAAAAAGCGTTACTCCGGCGCGTTACGCGATGTACGCGTCAGGTAAAAGCGTTTTCCGACGCGTTACGCGACACCGACGCGTCACGAAAAAGTGTTACGCCAACACGTTACGCGACGCCGATGCGTCACGAAAAAGCGTTACGCGACGCGGACGCGTCACAGAAAAGCGTTACGCCCACGCGTCACAAAAAAGTGTTACGTCGACGCGTCACGAAAAAGCGTTACTCCGACGCGTCACGAAAACGCGTTACTTCCGACGTGTTGCGGTTACGCCGACGCGTCACGAAAAAGCATTACGCCGACGCGTCAAGAAAAAGCGTTACTCCGACGCGTTACGATTACGGCGACGCTGACGGCTACCGTAACGGTAGCCGTAACGCGTCGGCGTAAGCGTCGGCGTGACGCGTCGCCGTCGGCGTAACCGCGCGGTGCATTATGGGAAACGTGCCATAACGCACCGCGGTGACGCGCGCGTTGCATTATGAGACGTTCTCCATAATGAACCAAGCGGGAGGGAGAAGGGGGAAAAGGATGGAGGAGGAGGAGGGACGAGGAGGAGAAAGAGGCGGGAGGGAGAGGGCTCCCCCTGAAAGCTCCCCCCGCCTCCCCTCTACCTACATCACTAGTGTATTGTCGGCTGTACGGGATCTTGAAAATCTCAAAACCACCCGCTTTTACTGAGCAGCGCAACACAACCAAATTTTCAAACCGAACCAAAAAAAAAAGTAAATATAGATAATTTTTAGCACAAAATAAGAACTTAAACAAATATCCAATGATTAATTAAGCAATTGCATGTCTTCACAAATAAAAACTCAACTTAAATTAAGATGTCCAACACCTGTTTTTTTTTTTTTTTTTGCACATAAGTTGATGTAGATTTCAATAAGCAAACAAAGATTATTGGAGATGAAGCTGGGACATTATGTCTGCTCGCCCAAAAAAAATTGACTTCAAACTGCGTAGAGAACACGATAACTCCAGTAATAACCACGGTAGTGACACCGGCCACCGAAATATGAACTGCAATAGAGTTGGGTCGAAACCGAAACTATACGCCTCAGTCGTATAGTTTTGCAATCCAAAGCCACAGCCATTGTTTCGCCCCAATTCCAAAGCCACAAGCAGGGTTGCCAGGTTCGGCTATAGATAGCCAAATTGGGCTAGTTTTATTTGTAGTTGGCGGGGAAAAAGGGTAGTTGGCTTTTTGGCTAGTATTGGGCTATTTCTGACCTGAGCTAGGCACACAAAAATGCCTGAAAGCACTTGGGTTTATAGGTTCACATATGGTATTTTTAGAGAAATCTTCCTGTCAGACGGGCACGTTAAATGACATTTAAGTAAAATGACATTACAACTTGGCCAATCCGCGTACTTAAACGCCACGCTGCGCGTGCGCGCGCCACGTGCAGAACCAGGATCACGAGCTGATTCGCCGAGTGGTGAATGACATTCGGTCAAAATGGAATTTATACCCGTGCCACACGGGCAACTGGAATGTCATTTACAACGAATGACATTTGTGTGATCCGCGAATCAGCTTGCAATCAGTCCCGCGTGGAATGCGCTACTCCCGGAGTGTCGCGCGCTGATTGGCTGTCCGCTCAAATGTCATTCGTTGTAAATGACATTCCAGTTGCCCGTGTGGCACGGGTATTACTTTCCCGTCTGTCAGGGGTATAAGTTACGTGAACGTTTGGCGCTTCAGTCTGTTAACCTTGATAAGTATGCGACAGCAAACAAATGCGTCTGCTTTTTGCGCGCCTTGTGCAATTGTTTACCCCCGAATCTTGCCAGAATGCAAGCGTGTGCTGTTATTCCTCCATCTCAACCCAGTGACGGCGCAATTCCTTGCGGCCTTAACAGCGCCTGTTCTGCGCATTCTTTAGGTTGTCTGTTGATTGGCGTGCACCTATACATTGTGTTTAATTCTGCATAGTTTTCCCGTGACTTTATTCGGGTCACCATGCCCCGATAGTAAGCGTCCCATTAATACAGTGAAAGGTATGTTGTCATGCGCTTGTACGAGCGCTTCAAGAAGTTCGCCGAACGTGCAAAGAACGCCATTTCTGGGGAATTTCGGCACCATTGCAGAGCACACAACACGGTGTTCAATATTTATGTTCTAAAATCCTGGAGACTGGGGACAAAGAAAAATGGGACGACCCGTGCCTTTACACGTGGTTAAAAGATCAATGCACAACCGAGTCTGTACACACCAGATAACAGAAAGGACTTGGAACGGATCAAAGAGGCAAAGACCATCCGGGAGGTTAACTGTACCGATACGGAAAAAAAAAATAGGAATACTAGCATATCCTCTGTGCGTGCTTTTGAGTTGCCCTTTTGGAGATGGTACACTGTAAACGCGGTGTTCATTATTTTGGTTCTAAAATCTGGGACGATGGGGACAGAGAGAATACACATGTCTGTCTTAGCGCGTCTAGAAGTTCGTTCCACAACCGGATTTGTAAAGATAGATGGCAGATAACACAAAGATCCAGAAACGAACCGAACACTAACCAGGATGTCAACTAAACGTATACAAAAGAGAATATATATAGCGCTATAGAATAGGCCTTGAGATCAAAACCGTGTTGGCAGGCCACGTACTCAACCGGAAGACGAACCCATTGGACTGTTTTTGAAGTGGTCGTCTGTATTTTCTTTTCATCTGGTTTGCCTTTGTCAACTTTCGTTGTACTGGCCTGTTGGTTATCCCCATTGCACCTTGTCTGCTTGGTTAGGGTTCATCGTTCATCCTCTCATTCTTTTCTTGCCTCTGGGTAGATATTACTTTACAGTAGACTATCGGTCTACTCGTACTCTTTTGTGTTCATATAGTTGAAATCCTGGTTGGTATTCAGTCTATTCCTGGTTCCTTTGTGTTCTGTGCTATATAAGGAAGTGCATCACTTCTGTTCCCACTGGAAGGAAAATATCAGTCTCATCGTGACCCAAGGTGGTCATCGGACTCCACGCACTTCGCGAAGCCGCCATGGGGAAATGGGCGCAGTACAACCGGACGTACAGGAAGGAATGGGAAAAGGACCCTGAATTCAAAGGTATGTGCGACGTTAACTCATAAGCCTGTAATTATTTAACACTTACTGTTTTTTGTTATATAGGGCGTTTGTAAGAAATCCGAACCCGGCTTTTCGCACCGCAAAAATAAACTCGCTATCCCGGAGAGCTCAAACTCCGTCAGTACGTAGCCCCAGCCGTTCGAGCAAGATGACAAAGTTTCAGCACCAACCGTTATTTTATTCAAAAGTTAGAACCGATGTTTTGAAATTTTCAATGGAAAAACGGGGCCCATTTTTGCCCGTTTTCGGTTTCTGGCGCCATAGAGCTTCATGTATTCAAGAGCTCCGTCGGCCGGCGTTTCTCTATTGAATTTTCAAAAAATTGCTTATAACTTTTGAATAAGATAACGGTTGGTGCTGGAACTTTGGCATCCTGCTCGAACGGCTGGGGCTACGTTTTGACGGAGTTGGAGCTCCCCGCAATGTCTAGTTTATTTTTGCAGTGCGAAAAGCCGGGTTCGGATCTCTCACAAACACCCGGTATATTTACATTATGAAGCATCAGACATCTCCGGTTTGGGAAAGAAAGGGGGGGGGGGGGGGCGATGTGTTTGCAGGGGTTTAATTAAACCTCTTTTCTTTATTATAGACTGGCTCGCACCCTCTTCGTCAGGGGATATGGCCTCTTGCAGCGCCCGCAAATCGGAGCTACGAGCTCACGTGCAGGACCTCAGGGCACACCGAAGAACGGCAAAACATGGAAGAAGCATGGCATTGTCCAGAGCGCTGCCTCATCAACAAAACCAACTGGAGACCTATGTCACTTCACTGCCCAGGCCTCCAAGCAACATACGCGAAATCAAAATCGCCGAGTACCGCCTTGCTGCACATATCGCCGTTCACGGATCACTGGCCTCCGCGGACCACCTTACTCCTCTGATCAGCGACACCTTCAGAGACTCATTCGTTGCGTCCTTACTATCCATTGGCAGGACCAAGTGCAAGGCTCTCGTCACTAAGGTGCTTGGACCAACTTTCAAGGAGCTGCTTTTGGACGACGTAAGAGGTGGCAAATTGTCCCTCATTCTTGATGATAGTAAGGACGTTTTTTCGACGAAAGAGCGGGCTGTTGTTGCACTACTCTCGCGAGAAGAATGCTTTTTTACTGCTTTCCTGGGGCTAGTCTCAATTCTGGACGCCTCATCTAACGGGCTTTTCAGCCATTTGAACGAATTTCTAGACAGCTGCAAACTTTCCGTCAGTGACTGTGTCGGAATCGGTACTGATGGGGCAAGTGTAATGTGCGGGCAGCAGCAACAGCTTGTATACAAAAATGAGGGAGTTTAACTCTAATTTTGTGTTGGTCAGGTGTGTTTGCCACTCTCTCCACCTTGCGTGCAACGAGGCAGTGGACGTGCTGCCGACACAGATTGATTATCTAGTGCGAAAAACATTTAACTGGTTTTCCCATTCTCCGAAGCGACGAGGGTTTTATAAGAGTATTTATAGTGCCATTAACTGTGGCTTGTTGCCGAAAAAGATGGTAGGTGTGTGCGCGACGCGATGGCTGAGCATTGCCGGTGTTCTTCCTGCGATACTTAACCAGTGGACGGAGCTTAACGATGTTGCAAGGACAACTGAACGTTGCTATTTGGCTAAAAAGCTCTTCGAGATTTTCAATGATGAGCAGAACTTTTTGTTTGTCCAGTTCCTAAGAACCATTGTACACGAATTCGGCAAGCTTAACAGAGTGTTCCAGAGCGAAGACACAGATCCATCAAAGCTGTATACGGATGTGAGTTCGTTCGTGAAGTGTTTACTTCAGCGAGTTGTTCTCTCCGCTCACGCCTCTCCTGACTGGGATTGGGAAGGTCATTTGTTACATGTTAGGGCTTGTCACATGGGAATTCTTTTCCGCGATGATTTGGGAAAGTCCTCGCTCAGCGAGGACGAGAAGACTGCCATTATCGAATGGTGCCGTGCTTTTTGGTTGCATGCATTAAGAGTGTCCTAAAACATGTGCCTTCAAATTTGAAGTTATTAAGTGACCTCCATCTCTTGCACTGTAACAGTATTAGCAAGTTTTCTTTTGATTTTTTGTTCAAGGCATTTTCCCAGCTCATGAAGTCGTCCGATGTTTCCGCTATGGAGTCAGAGTATATCATTCTATTATGTAGGCTTCGTGACGTTCGTGACGACTCTGTCACGAAATTCGGGAAGAATCTGAAAGAAGCCACAAACAGTGCTGAATCGTGCATTTTTCCGCTGCTATTGCAACTGGCTGCGTCACTGCTTACGTTGCCACTGTCCAACGCTGCAGCAGAACGCGTGTTCAGCCAAGTCACCCTCACAAAGACGGACTTCCGAAACAGGATAGCGATGAAAACACTCGAGAATATTTTGTATGTTAAATTCGGACTGTTGGGCAAAGTGCAGTGCTGTAAGGGCTTTGTTCCCTCAGAGGTTTTTCTGCCACGTTTTAATACCGCAGTAATGTACCCATGCTCTGCCGTTTGTTCTGCGAACTAGTGATCCTAGTTGTGTGAATATTTCTATTTGATATGTAAAAATATATTATGTGTCTTGTGTTCTAAAGAAACGTTTCAAATGATTAGGTGTTTTTTTTGGAGGGGGGGGGGGGGGGCTATTTTTGGGCTATTTTTCTGGATCGGCATTTGGCTATCTTTTGGCTATATCTCGTAGAAGTTTCACGGGTTAGAGATCAAACACCTGGCAACCCTGGCCACAAGCACCTTCTGGATTCTTATCCGTTTGTGCACTGATCTCTATGTCTATTTGATGGATCGCGTTTGACCAGCTCCGCCTATGGACGGAAATGCGGCTACGGTCGGCAATCTTTTTGGTAGAGTTAGGTCATCTCTAGCCATCATAGTAATGTGGCCAACAACGCTACGGCGGCAGGCTGCCATAGAAATAGCCGTGGGTCTAGTACACTGTACCGCGGGTGATATTTTGTGCTTGATTGAAATTTTTCAACGAAGCAAATTCTTGAAACCCGGCGTGAGCGGTAGCTCCATCTTTGAGGACCCTGCGAAAGTTCTACGAAGGCGCAGAACCGGGGGAAAGCAGCGCACCTCGCATCGAAAGCAGACGCCGGTACGGCGTCTCCTTTCGATGTTTTTTTTGATGCGACTTTTGATGCGTGCTGTGCTGCTTCTCCTGTGCTGCGATTTCGTGAAACTTTCACCGGGTCCTCAAAGATCGGTCTACCGTTCACGCCGGGTTTCAACAATATGTTTTGTCGAAGAATTTCAATCAAGAACGAAATATCCCCCACGGCTATTTTTATGGCAGCCTGCCAGCACAACTGCCACAACGCTGTATGCCTTGGATGGATGATAGTGGCTGCACCAGCTGTACATTGGCTAGAGGTAATATAACTCTACCAAAAAGATGGCCGCCAGTGACCGCATTCGCGGAGTGGGCAAACGCGATCCAGCAAATAGACATAGAGGTCAGTAGTGAGCTCGCACAGTTTTTCTTTTGTTTTTTTGTAATGTGCATTCGATACCGTCAAGAGTTCCGGTCTTAGCTTTCAAATAATGATAGCTCGTCCTGAACATTTTCTCTAAATAGCGCACTCAAACATGGCCTGCGTGAAATACATCCTATTCGCAACTCGTCTTTTTTTGTTTTGTTTTTTTGTTTGGCAACAAATTTAGTAGCGCCATCTATTGAGTAACCCCGGCATACTTCCGGTTCACGTATATCTCCTAAATTTTTACTCATGAGTATTTTATCATAAGATCGGATTAAGTCTGACACTGCTATAAGTGGCCTTTTTCAGAAGATAGCGCGTGTATTTGATATCGCGAATACTGCGGAACCCGCCGTCTTGTTCAGAAGCGGAAGTGGTTGGGGTCTTTTTGCATACTGGCGCCACCGTGTTTCAACTCACGCGAGAAGGAGCGAATAGGGGCCGCTCTTATTCCTATCAAAATGGCTGTCATTGTGATAATCGTCGTATAGAACAGGAGTACGAGGTTCGGCTCGCGACGCTTCCGTAATTCTAGTTTTGTGGAACACGAGCAATTCGAGAGCCTTACGTCATGCTTCCACGTCAGAAAGGTGTAAGCAAGCATCTTTATCCTGAAACCGATCATCCAGGAGCTAGGAAGCGCACCTCTTGGCGAATATGTGCTGCCACCTAGACACGCGAATCGGTTCGAGACTAGGTGACTGGAAAACAACGCGCGCCCAAGGCCTCTCCCACCCGTTCATCCTGTTCACCCATTGAGGCGATGTGACCTAGATACGGCTCCCCCAAGCTCACCTTTGTCCCCATCGTGCGTGATCTTCCGCCCCGAGGTCGACACAACGAAACCGCTCAAAGGCGAGAAATGCAAGATGGCGGATTGTTTGGAACTAGATACTCTCGAACCCAGGCGCATGAAATACTCCGCGCATGCGCACCGCGTATTTCTACAAAAGGTCCATTGAATGGAAGACTCAATGCAGTAGGAATCCGTGTTACCTGTCATGGAGGCAAATCCAATGGCAAGCGGCAAGCATCTGTTGGCGACGAAGAAACGCAGAAGGAAATGGTCCACGCTATTGTCTTCCTTTCTGGATTTCTTGTCGCGGTGAACCCCTTTAGCCTGGGCCAGGATCTTGTCGGCGTGCACCTTGCGACCTGCCCAGACGCCCACGAACAGGATGGCAATGTAGTAGAAGATGATGCACACCGCTGCGAGCGTGTTTATGGCCATGGCCGGTGCCCGATCTGTCCAGGTCGGCACCAGTCGGGACTCGTTCAGGAATATAAACACGCGCTGTCTGCACGCGCTTTGATCCATGCGCGCCTTGCAAAATCTCGTTCAATAAAAAAACAAGAAATATATTATAAGAAATAAAACAAAATCCTTAATTTTTTTGTTTGCAGTTTTATGGTTACAGTTTTAGTTATGCATATTTACCCCACGATTCGGACGGCTCATCAGGTGTAAAGCAGAACTACGCTTTGTTTTACACTTATACTTAAAAATATAACGAGTGCTACGACCGCCAGGCCAAAGTAATGCGAGGCGCCAATGCAGCCCTCGCGCCTTCAAATCAACTGCTGAGAACCCTTGTTCTGTACCCTTGAAAAATTTGGTTGTGTGTATGTGTATAGCACGACCAACTGTATACTTACGACCACGTCGTCTGAACGCTCCGTGTGGAAGAGCCTGCTTCCGGCGAAGGGCAAATTTTTAGCGCTGCCTAGTGAGAGGCGTTCTCACTAAGCAGCTTGCAACGTGCAGCCCTTGTGAAGGTCATGGCTGCACTGCGCAGCACGCTAGATTTCAGACGCCATGTTCTTCCCAGAAGTGGCGCGGCACGTCTTTCGAGCATGTCCACAACAATGAATGGCGCCACTTTTCCCAGGAAAGAGGGTCTTTATTCGCAACTTTCAGCGATGGTGGTACCGCGTTGTGAGAATCGCGCACCCTAGCTCCTGGATGATTGGCCTCATAATAAATGGGCTTGCCTACACCTTCCTGGCGTGAAAAAATAACGTAAGGCTCTAATACTGCTCGTATATAGTAAAACTAGAATTACTTACGCGTCGCAGACCCAGCCTTGTACCGCTGTTCTACGACCATCATCCAGATGACAGCCATTTTGATGGGCATCACTGCGCCCCCTATAGGTCGTGAAAGTTGCGAATACTCTGTTTCATACTTAGCGTGCAACACTGTCAAAGCTACTGGCGCGAGCGCGTGGCTTCATCTATGGTTTTGTTTGCGCGAGAAAGCGTGCAAATTATCAACGAGATCGCTCGCGCCAGTAGCTTTGACAGCGTTGCACGCTAAGTATGAAACAGAGTATAGGTATGGTGCCTGGATCGCGTCTCCGACTGGTGTGTTTAGCGTCCTATCCCGCCCATACATCAAAAGTGGTCCCGAAGTGGCAACAAATGACGTCACAGAAGCCGGAGTGTCATGCTGTAGCCTGTCGCGATCCTGGCGGGTGGTCGTAGAAATGCTGGCCAAAAGCACAAGCGAACGCGAGTGTCGCTGTCGTCACGGCGTCCCAGGCGTCCCAACTTCCTGCTGCTGCAGCTTCCGTGGACTGCCGAAGTGAAGAGCGACCTGCAGCAGAACAGGCGTCTGCTACATCCACCACAGCTGCCGGGACACCGCCAGGGTCGCGACCGGCGACAGCATGACACTTCTATGACGTCATCAGGCGGAAATCGAGGGACCACTTTTTTGGACGCGGTAAACACACCAGTCGGAGACGCGTTCCAGGCACTATAGTATAGGTCCTCCTACCTCGTCGACTTCTTCTGTTATCCGTGGGTGCGTGCCAGTTGATCGCGCTTTCTGGTTCCAAGCGCGTTCACGCTGTAACATGTTTTTCTCTAACCCCAGGACACGAAACCCTAGCGGGTAATCTAGCGGCGCATGCCGCTGCCCGAGAACACTCTCTCCGGGATACCTCGCTGAGCGACCGTGCTCCAGCGGATACAGACGAGGGCGTTCCAAAAAGATACACTGACATTCTAGCGCATCACAGACTAGGGAGGAGAACCTACCCTCCCCCACATCCCACAGTATCCAGAGAGGACGCCGTGATACTTAGACAGCTACAAACTAACACTTTCGCGCACGGCACATTATTTCACGCAATGTACCCAACTCAATATGACTACGACTGTAAAAACTGTCGAGTGCCTAACACTCTCTACCATATGGTATGGGAGTGCAAGCACAACACTTCCGTACCCACCATTTCCCGACCAACCGCGGAGCAGTGGGAGGACCAGCTGACCAGCTCAAAACCTGAGGACGAGTCCCAACTAGAGTCCCAACTGGTGAACAGGGCCAGACTGGCAGCGCGAGACAATGGCATCCTGGACTGAGGCAGCCACCCACCTGGGGACGACCCACAAGCTTTCGTCTGCTCAAGTTACAATAAAGTTTATTCCTCCTCTTCCTCTATGTAAAGGATACGGAAAAAGTCCAATTCGTTACTTAGTGCTTTTTTTTTTTTAATTTGCGCAGCCAACAGCAGATGGTATTGGCTGCGCCCGCGCGCCGCCAACACCATATACTTCGTCTCACCCTAGCATGGACTAACCGCGAAGGCTGTGCTAGCGCGAGCGGCCAGCCTTGACAGCCTTGACTAGAGCACTTGCTGCACGAGCGCTCGTGCAGCCACCGCGGCTTCATTTAAAGCGACTAGCTCGCGCTTTTAGCAGGCGCGGCTAACAATAGTCCATACTAAGGTGAGACGAAGTATAGGGTGTATTCACTGGCGGCCATATCTGTGTGCTCTAATGCTGAGCACGTGCTGATGGCGAGCTTCCACAGCTATTTTGCAACGTGCACCACGCACCATCAAGATTGCCGATCTTGGCAGCCTATTAATGCGAGCTCGTTCTGAGCATGCGCTCTAAACAGTGACCTCAAATATGGCGGCCAGTGAATACCCCCTATAGAGGCCAACACAACCTGGTGCAACGCGTAAAAGACGAAAAAAAAAAAACGACTTCCAGGCCCCGCCACGAGGCGCCACTGAAACTCGGTTCTCCTAAAGCTTCTCTATCCAGGAAAAAGTGGCGCCATTCATTGTTGTAGAAATGCTCGAGGCACGTGCCGCGCGCTACTTCTGAGAAATTCATGGCGTCTGAAATCTAGGCTCAGTGCTGCGCTGTGCCGCCATGATCTTCCCAAGGACTGCACGTTGCACGTGCCTCGTGCATCAACGAATCTTGCTTTACTTTTGAAACATGAAGGTGCTTTAGGTCAACCGGGAGGAGCTTGGTGGAGTGTTTCCGGATGGATGGAGTATACACCTTTTCCACAAGCGCGCAGCCATCTTGAATATCGTCACTTCTGGTATGCGGTAAAACATCTTTTTGATCTCTCCCCGCAGCTGGAAGGTGTTTACAAAAAATGCGTGATTGTCACACATCCTTGATTTGCCTCACCTATATTTTCTCGCAGATTTCAGGTTCAAACGTTTTAATTTTTTTCGCCCCGCATACCAGATACGGAACCCACGTGACTGAGAACGACAGGAAACAGAAAAGGTCTCTAGCGGCGAGATATTTCGGTAGCGCCCTCGTTTGGTTACCTTTCGTGATGTCATTACCTTGTGAACAACAAGTCCAATGGTGTTTGTAATTAGCAGGTGGAAGCCTGAAATCATAGCGCTTTCAAAGCAACAGTGCCAACACCGTCAAAATTAAAGTTCTTACATCCCTCTTACTTCCGAAGATGAGGCATCCTTTGTTGACGTCATAATCAGCATTCGGCCAATTGTGGTGGGTCGACCACAGTGACGCTTTCGATCGCTCACGTCACCAATAGAGTATTAGCGACGAGATGTCTTGGTGACGCCCTTCTGTGGTTCCCTCTCGTGACGTCAATATCTTGCGAACAACAAGTTCGATGGTGTTTGTAATTAGTATGGCAGAAGCTTTAAATCATTGCGCTTTCCAAGCAAGACTGCCAACACCGTCAAAATCCAAGCTCTAGCATTCCTTTTATTTCTATCAATGCGAAATCCTTTGCTGACGTCATAGTCAGCATTCGGCCAATCGTGGAAGGCCGGCCACATGCGAAGCTTTCGATCACTCACGTCGCTAATACGTCGTGGTTCTTGTCTGCCTCAATGGGCGACGACCCTCCCAGCTGTTGATGAAATATTTAGCCAGTGCAGTACAACCGCTAGCCTGGGGTCTTTAACGTTCATCACGCAGAAGTCATACACGACCGCAAGCCGGTGCGATGCTCATCAAGATCGAAACGGGCATGGGTGGGAATCGAACCCAGGATCCTGGGTTCTGCAGCTCGAGCTTTCGTTCGACGTGCTCCGAGTTGGTGTGCGCTAGCTTAACCGGCCACCGATCCCCCGATTTAAATAAAATTAAACCCTTCACTGCGGAGTGTAGGAGCAAATCGGAGTTACGCTGGGGAACTCGCCACCGCCGGGGGAGTCGGAAAAGTTAGAGGAAGAGTGGGAAACTCGCCGGGGCGGAGTCAAAAGAAGCTCCTCCCCTCCACCGTTACGTCGCATCGGAGAGATTCTCGCCGAACTCGAGCTTAGCCCCCATGCCAGCAAGAACAACTTCTCCCCCCTCCCCCTTTTCCTTTCGCCTGTACGACAGCCCTCCTCCAATAGTCTGTGGTGTGTGTTTCGTCTTTGTTGTCCTCGTTTCTTGTGCGCGTTAATCTTCACAACGAATCACTACGAACTGGCCCAACTTTCCACCCTTCTCACAAAGGGTTTTAGCTAATGAAAATTTATACTAATTCAGCTGAATTTCACTTAAAGGGTGAAGTAAGAAATTCGACTAGAAAAAGAAAAAAAAAGAGAGAAAGGAAATGTCCGTGCGCCTTATTCACGTGCAGTTCCTTCCTGCTCCCGAACCTGAAGTAACAACATGCCACTCAAGGAGACACGTAAGCATGTATCTCTTTCTTCAATCGCGAACTGCATTACACTCTCAGGTGTTGTTTTGACGTCGTCCAACCTCCAAGATTGGGTCCCAATCCTAAGCCGTTTTCTAGGAACATTAGCTATACTCTAAAAAAAGCCCATGCGTCTACTTTCCCGCACAACACTCGGAGAGCCAATCACCGCAACTTACGGAGGCAGCTCAGCGAATGACGATTCCGAAACATATGTTTAGACCAAGAAACGCTGTCTGAGTTGTGACACAGAGCAATGCGAAACGTCACGCTTGCATTGCTTAATGTCACAACTCAGACTACGTTCTTGGGTCTAAAGATATGTGTCGGCATCGTCATTCGCTGAGCTGCCTCCGTAAGTTGCGGTGATTGGCTCTCCGAGTGTTGTGCGGGAAAGTAGACGCAAGGGCTTTTTTAGAGTGTACTGAAAATAGCATCTTAGCTTTGGGCCGGTTTCCTGATAAATGCGGGTATTTCTCCCGGCGCTTTAGGACAGGCTTCGTGGGCACAAGAAACTTAAGGTTTGTAGCATTCCATGCAAATGAATGCGTAAGCCCGTCCTCGCATCGATTATTCGTCTGATTTTGTGCTGTGAAAGAGGGTAAAGAGGCCTGAAATGCAAGTGGCATAAATCGCGTTCGTGTACTTTAGGAGGAGCAGGCAAGCTATTTCTGGGAAAAGGCAGGTTAAGCAAGAAATGAAAAAAAGAAAGGGAAACGGCCGGTGAGGCCAATTTGTTTCCTGTATACTATGTGCCCGTCGGACGGTTGAAAATGCAATGGCGACCACCATCCGAGAAGTGGCGCGCCGCCGCCGTTTCTTTGGGGGGGGGGGGGGGGGGGGGGGGGGGGGCGCCACCTTTGTTGGGGCAGGATAGGGACCCTAAAGAGAGGGCTCATCTCATACCATAGAGAGCGCTTCATTTGATTTCATTCGTTCTATTTATTTTTGCCTCGGCCAGGAGGCATTGCAGAGAGGAGTGGGCATTGTAACATAAACGTAAAAGTAAAAAATTATTTAATATATATATATATATATATATATATATAGACCTTTTCATCTCAGTAGTTACCCGACCGGCGGACAGAGGGCCCTGACGCACTCGGCGCCATTGGGTGGCTTCAATTTGGTTGGTTTCGGTTTCAGCGCACTCTCGGCTGTGTTTGTGTGTTAAGTCATTCTCGCCTAATTTCGCCATACAAATGTGCCCGTTATAGCGCACAACTAATAAAACTGTGGTACTGAGCCGATTGGAAAACCACGAAGTGGTTTCGAGACATATTCGAGGACTTTTTTACGAACGCTTTACGATGCATCTGGTCATGTTCGTCGCTAATTTCGGTCAGGTTCGGCGGCGTAACGATTACGATGCACAAGGAGGGTTCCATCTTCTACGGCCTGACCCACTGACCCTAGTTTCAAAAAAAAAAAAAAACTAATGAAGAGACTACTGAGTAGATATATAGTAAAAATGCATGTCCACAACCTGATTAAAAACCTCCTAAATCGCAAAAAACACACGAAGTCGCGAGTTCACTGACTGATTTTCGCGGACACCAACATTCTGTGAACTTTAAAAACTCGAAATGTCTCCTATAATACGCAGATATTCTAAGAAATAACTGATATTGTCTCGGGCTGTTTTCTTTAAAAAAAATTAAGTACTCGAGATATATTTCGATGGTCCGCGTCCTAGGTCGGGTGGGGAATTCCTTTAGCTATTGACCTTGCTAAAGTACTTACTAACAGCATTTAACTGCATTGGCGTTAGAAAATGTACTAATTGGTTTACTGACATTTGATTACGACGTGCTTGGCGCATGAGATAAGTGAGGCCCATCAATTGAAATCTGAAATTTTGTCTTTGTACAAACTTTGCCAAATAAAATTAAGGGTATACGAGAGAAGTGATCTCTCGTACGTTTGGTTGAAGTCGAATGCGAGGCACGAGTTCATGAACCTTCATGACAGATCTCCATGCAAACTGATGCGATTTAAAATCAACAACCCTGAACTTGGGTGATTTCCATGTAGATGGCTTCTTTTCGGCATCACATAATGCGAGCCCTAGGCACTCTCAAGCTGCCTGTGACAGATTATTTAACAGGGGTCTTTGTGTTTAAAATAAATAAAATGTATTAATTAAATTTTGTATAAAAAATGTTAGCACCCTTTAATGACTACATATATGTGACCGAGCATAGTGTACAGTTTCTATAAATTCATAAATAAACAAATCAAGCAAACGTTTCTATTGCAAAAACGATTTAAGACCGTCTAACAGATTTAGGTGTAATGTCGTGCACAAACAAATCGCCCGATGTGGACGTTACCATTAGCCCAAGCATCAGATAAAATGTGAGTTAAACGTTTATCACCTGTATATCTTATGTCCTATATAATCAAAAACAACTATTTTAAATTTGTTATGAAGGCAAGGCCGGAGGCTTTCAGGAAACACACATAGCTTCATATGCTGCGTAGTATTTTGGTCATATTTCTTAAGATTCTAAATGCGTGATTATACATATACATTGCACTATACTTATTTCGAATATTCCGCCACTATCACTGTGTAAATTTAAGTTGTCATAAATAATTGGGCTCAATATGTGCCAGGTATGACGCTGATTTCTGCATCTCCTCCCTCCTCACGCGTATCCGGTACGCCGACGGTGAAAATAGTCAAAAATCGGTTATAAAATTAACTGCATATGTAGTCGTGCACATAATGATGGCATGCGATTAAGTTGTAAAAGTAAGCATCGGGCGGCAATTTACAATAAGGCGAGAAAGGCAGTGAAACGCGACGAAAAACGCGAATGCCGCGCCTTCGCCAAGGCGCGGAGGGGAGAGGGGAGCGACGAGTTGAAGCCACCTTATGGCGGCCGTGTCACGTGATTCCAAGATGGCAGCGCCCATGCGACGGAGGCCGAAAAGGTCTATATATATATATATATATATATATATATATATATATATATATATATATATATATATATATATATATATATATATATATATATATATATATATAAGTAATCACAATTCTAAAATCAACAATATTAGTAATTGAAACTCTCACTGCGGGAAGGCGATTCAAATCAATTGAGGTTTAGGGTAAGAAGGCGTCTTTAAAGGCAGATGTGCTGCAATGTGGAATTCTAACTTTTAGTTCATAATTGGTGCGTGATGATATGTAAGATGGTTCTGAAAATACTTTGCGAAGTGTTGGGTTAGAGTGATAAATCTCGTGAAGCAGACATAGGCGATTAATTTCTCTACGAAGGGAGTGGTTAGGTAAAGATAAGGATGCTTTTATAGAGACAAGGCTCGATGTACGGTAATAGTTAGAAAGTATAAAATGAGCTGATCGATTTTGTATGGATTCAGCTGCATACGCAAGGATAATACCAGGGTCCCAGATTGAAGCTGCATATTCGAGTTTGCAATTTAATGGCAGACACTTCCTGCGGTGATCGTCGCAACTGCGCATGCGCTTGCGACCGATCGTATAAGCAGCCCGCGGCGATCCGAATAAACCGACATTGCAGAATATAAACAGCCCGGCGGTTTATACTCCAGCGTCGACGAACGCAACGCACGCCAACGTAAATGGACGTTCGTCGACCACTACGTCGCGCCACGTCGCGCCAAGAAGCGCCCGAAGCACTATGTTTTGAGTCCGGCGCGGTCCAGCGAGCCCTTACGATCTGTGCCATTAGGGAGTTTTCGTAGACCGCGTTTCCCGCTCTGCTAAGACCTCCGCAACGAAGAAGTCGCTACTGCGCCTGCGCGCCGATGGCCTTGACTGTACAGTTCCGGGTATCGTAGCGGGTTGCGGAGAGCATTTCGCGACGGCGAGAACCGTCTACGAAAACTCCCTATTAGGCGAAAGAGCTTCTCCATTGCAACCCCGTCGTCTCGCCCAGCGTATTTCCGTTTCTTGGTCAGTACTAATCATGCAAATCAGTCGATGTGGTTCATCCGTGTCGTCTGGTCATGCTTCGAAGCAGCGATTTGGGGCAGTGGTGAGCAATTCGAACAAGAGAAAAAGGGGGAGGGGGAGGGGGGGCATACAAAACTGTCCTATGATCGGCTATAGAAACTTTTTAGGGGCGAAGCTCCTTAGGGTCTAGCCATGTCCGTCTGGCGTCCGGTGCTCGTGCTCGTGCTCGTGTAAGGCAAAAAAAAAAAGATGAAATAAAAAAAAATGATGTAAAAAATGTTTGCACAGTCGACAGGATTCGAACCTGTGCGGGGCGAGACCCCAATGGATTTCTAGTCCATCGCCTTAACCACTCGGCCACGACTGCGGGACGAGTAGGGTGATCTGAGATGTGGTAGTAACTCAAGAGCTGGGGACGTCGTGGATGAAATGTTGCTTGTAGCCGCTCAACGCCTATACAGGAGAGGGCGCTGCGGTCAAATGCGTATATAATCGCGTTACACCTTGCATGCAAATTGGCTCACCGTTATAGACGAGAGGGCGCTGCGGTCAAATGCTCGAATGCGTATATAACCACGTTCCATACCACACATTCTCTTTCTGACATGGATGAAAACGAACGAAAGGCTCGGCATGCTGCGCTCAGCGTCTACGCAGACAAGCACCACCAGAGCTTCGCCCCAATCAACATCATTCACCACGTCGAGATGCGGTCAATTTTTTTGTATGGTCGGCTTTAGCTATTTGGCCCAATTCGCTAAAGAAGTTTCTATGGCTGTCTTTAGCATTTTTTATGGTCGTCTTTATAGGCCGCTTTAGCTTTGCCTATGGCCCTATCACTGCCCAGTCATAGCGCTCTTTAGCTTTTCGAATGGCTGGCTCTCTTGAGCCAGGATGCTATAGCTGCATATGGCTTCTTTTTTTTTCTGGGGGGGGGGGGGGGGGGGGTCTTTAGCGATTTAAACGGTCTGCTAAAGAAGGCTGTATGGGTTTTCCTATGGGTCTCTTTAGCCAGCGCGGTCTAAAAAAAAATATTTTCATGTTCCCCCGACTGTTTAACGCTACACGGTAGATACACATACATCACTGAACACACAAAATACACAGACAGAACACAAGCAAAACAAACTCCCACACAACATCAACAACGCAGCCGACACCGGACCCCCAACCCTCTCTGTTCGCACTACCTCTATATATGGCAGTCTTGATTTTGAATCCGACTTGGCCCGTGACTGTCATCATTTGTCGCATAAACACGGAGAGGCGGAGCAAATATTACTCGCACTTCATACATTATTTCAATTGTCTCTTGGAATAGCCCTCATCTCTTAATTCAGCACCCTGAAAAAAGCAAATCTAGATCGTTAGGCTAATTAACTAAAATTTAATAATTATATTTTTAATATGTTTGATGAATCATGTTGACAATGCTGTGATGAAATGCAGTACACTGGTGCTGAAGATTGCAATCAAGCTATTGCTTGATTGCCTTGTTCGGTGCCAGTGTAATGGATTTTCACTTTTTTTTTTCTTGGGGGGGGGGGGGGGGGTTATCAGTTTTAATTGTTGCACAAGTATTTCAATGGATTTTGCAAACAAACAATATTACTGGCTTTCACGATTCGTTGCAACAGTAGAGAACATATCTTGGGTCATGCTTTGTCGCCGGTATTACAGAAATGTAGTATTGCTTTAATCTTCTAACCTGGATCGTTTTTCCTAAAAAAAAAGTAAGTGCCGGTAGTGATTTTCTATAGGCGTGTAAAAAAAATTTATTGGTCCCCAGTCTTTAGATCGGGGCCGTAGAATTTGCTATAGGCAGGTAAAGAACATTATAGTTTCCCAGTCTTTAGACAGAGGGCCATATAATTTTTTATAGGCGGGCAAAGAAAATTTATTGGTCCCCAGTCTTTAGATCGGGGCCGTAGAATTTGCTATAGGCAGGTAAAGAACATTTATAGTTTCCCAGTCTTTAGACAGAGGGCCATATCATTTTTTATAGGCGGGCAAAGAAAATTTATTGGTCCCCAGTCTTTAGATCGGGGCCGTAGAATTTGCTATAGGCAGGTAAAGAACATTTATAGTTTCCCAGTCTTTAGACAGAGGGCCATATAATTTTTTATAGGCGGGCAAAGAAAATTTATTGGTCCCCAGTCTTTAGATCGGGGCCGTAGAATTTGCTATAGGCAGGTAAAGAACATTTATAGTTTCCCAGTCTTTAGACAGAGGGCCATATAATTTTTTATAGGCGGGCAAAGAAAATTTATTGGTCCCCAGTCTTTAGATCGGGGCCGTAGAATTTGCTATAGGCAGGTAAAGAACATTTATAGTTTCCCAGTCTTTAGACAGAGGGCCATATAATTTTTTATAGGCGGGCAAAGAAAATTTATTGGTCCCCAGTCTTTAGATCGGGGCCGTAGAATTTGCTATAGGCAGGTAAAGAATATTTATAGTTTCCCAGTCTTTAGACAGAGGGCCATATAATTTTCTATAGGCGGGCAAGGAAAATTTATTGGTCCCCAGTCTTTAGATCGGGGCCGTAGAATTTGCTATAGGCAGGTAAAGAACATTTATAGTTTCCCAGTCTTTAGACAGAGGGCCATATAATTTTTTATAGGCGGGCAAAGAAAATTTATTGGTCCCCAGTCTTTAGATCGGGGCCGTAGAATTTGCTATAGGCAGGTAAAGAACATTTATAGTTTCCCAGTCTTTAGACAGAGGGCCATATAATTTTTTATAGGCGGGCAAAGAAAATTTATTGGTCCCCAGTCTTTAGATCGGGGCCGTAGAATTTGCTATAGGCAGGTAAAGAACATTTATAGTTTCCCAGTCTTTAGACAGAGGGCCATATAATTTTTTATAGGCGGGCAAAGAAAATTGATTGGTCCCCAGTCTTTAGATCGGGGCCGTAGAATTTGCTATAGGCAGGTAAAGACATTTATAGTTTCCCAGTCTTTAGACAGAGGGCCATATAATTTTTTATAGGCGGGCAAAGAAAATTTATTGGTCCCCAGTCTTTAGATCGGGGCCGTAGAATTTGCTATAGGCAGGTAAAGAACATTTATAGTTTCCCAGTCTTTAGACAGAGGGCCATATAATTTTTTATAGGCGGGCAAAGAAAATTTATTGGTCCCCAGTCTTTAGATCGGGGCCGTAGAATTTGCTATAGGCAGGTAAAGAACATTTATAGTTTCCCAGTCTTTAGACAGAGGGCCATATAATTTTTTATAGGCGGGCAAAGAAAATTTATTGGTCCCCAGTCTTTAGATTGGGGCCGTAGAATTTGCTATAGGCAGGTAAAGAACATTTATAGTTTCCCAGTCTTTAGACAGAGGGCCATATAATTTTTTATAGGCGGGCAAAGAAAATTTATTGGTCCCCAGTCTTTAGATCGGGGCCGTAGAATTTGCTATAGGCAGGTAAAGAACTTTTATAGTTTCCCAGTCTTTAGACAGAGGGCCATATAATTTTTTATAGGCGGGCAAAGAAAATTTATTGGTCCCCAGTCTTTAGATCGGGGCCGTAGAATTTGCTATAGGCAGGTAAAGAACATTTATAGTTTCCCAGTCTTTAGACAGAGGGCCATATAATTTTTTATAGGCGGGCAAAGAAAATTTATTGGTCCCCAGTCTTTAGATCGGGGCCGTAGAATTTGCTATAGGCAGGTAAAGAACATTTATAGTTTCCCAGTCTTTAGACAGAGGGCCATATAATTTTTATAGGCGGGCAAAGAAAATTTATTGGTCCCCAGTCTTTAGATCGGGGCCGTAGAATTTGCTATAGGCAGGTAAAGAACATTTATAGTTTCCCAGTCTTTAGACAGAGGGCCATATAATTTTTTATAGGCGGGCAAAGAAATTTTATTGGTTCCCTGTCTTTAGACACAGGGCCATAGTTTTTTCTATAGCTGGCCGTAGCTGCATTTATGGATTTTTCAAGCCGACCATAGAGGGCCATAGGGGGTGATAGCCTGCCATATAATTTTCCATAGACGACCATAGTCCATTTTTGTATGGGGGGGGGGGGAGGGGGGGTTAACAAGTGCAACCTATAGCATTTATTCTTTTCCGAAATGTCACATAAATGTTGACGGGAAAACAAACAAAAAAAAATCACAACTCCGCGTCCGTCGCAGCTAGCCGCTTGGCAGGCTCGCTGGAGTCGTGTCAAGCGGCGCCGGTGAATCCGCCGAGATACTCCAATCAATGTGATGCACTCGTTATTCCACAGCGACCTCTTTCAGTCAGATTGCCAGTGTGCTATCATCATATCACTCTGAGAATAAAGATGGTCTGAAAGGACTAAAGTCAGCATTTGGTCCTCTGAACTCCCATTTGCTCCCCGAAGAGATCATCTGGTTCGAGCTAGGTATTGTGCGCAAATGCTGAGGACTAACTGCACTCGACCGGGACTAACCGAGAGGCGCGCAGGAGCAAAAGCAGCCATTAGTCCTCCTAAGAGAGGGTGCATTTGTCTGAACACGCGGACAAGATGGCGGCGTCTCCTGCATCGCCAAAGGCCAGCGTTAGCGACGTAGTGATTCGGAATGCAAGGGGAGGTATCCAGAGACAATCGTAGCATCAAATATTGCAGGAGATGGCATGTTTAATGGTTGAAGCTGACTTTATTACGATCGCAGACTCTGTTCCAGCACGTCGGGGAAGCCAGCGCGGACTCGAACGCCGCCATTGTTGATGCACTGGCCACGCGGCTTTTGACCGTTGTCCTGGCGTCCTTCCCCTTTGCATGCTTTAAAACGTGCTTTGAAAGCGCTTATAATTTCTTTTTGGTTTAACTGGGATGAAAATATCCACGTAACACGTGGTAAAAACGTTTCCAAAGACAAAAAAGGTCATTCTGTTTTTTTCTCTTTTTGTAGTCTTTAAAATCCGTTGTTGTTTTTTTTTTCGCGAGAGACGATACGGTTGTCACTGAGACGCGCATGCGCAAAGTGTGGCAGTCAACCCGGGGAAGCGAGAACATGGGGGATGGGAGACTATGGGGACGCTGCTTTATAGACTGTCACAAATAATTACTGTGTGTACCGTTACTTCTTAGTAAGAGGTACACTCCTTGGAAAGTTTAGCAACAATATTGGAGAAGAATATTTGTGCGAAAGCAGCACCATATTTGTAGCATCGTTCACAGTTGAGAAGGTCACTGTCCAAACGACTTCATTTCATTTTTCATTTCATTTATTATTTCCTTAAAGCGCCCGTAGGGCTTTACATAAGGGGAGGGCTTTGACAACAAACAAAAACAAAGAAAGAAAAAACACAGGGTTAAAGGTTGCTAAATATCGAGAAAAGTAGCAAGTGCAGCTCTGAATCCAGATGAGTCTTGAATTGTAACAATATGTTCTGGCAGAGAGTTCCATTCTGAAAGTGATAACTGCAGTGGAGAGAATTTAAAAAAATTTGTCCTTGGTATTACCAGATGAATTTTCTGAGAATGGTCTGTACGAGGAGAAATGTGATGGGCCGCAGGACAGTACAATTCTCTCTTTAAAGGGGCTTGATAATAGAAAGCGTGTAATGAAACTAGTCTGGTCAGTTTCCTTCTTTCCGCGAGCAGTGGAAGGCCGAGTTCTTTTTTTAGCGTAGTAATGCTAGTGTGTGTGTAGTTTTTAAGAATGAACCGAGTTGCCCTGTTTTGGATCGACTCTAATTTCTGTATTAGGTAAGCCTGGTGGGGGTTCCATGTTGTAGATGCATATTCGAGCTGCGGGCGAACAAGGGCAGTGTAAGCTACGAGTTTTATCTCCCGGTTAGCCATATGTAGTGTTCGTCTCAAACAACCGAGGCTTTGGTTTGCCTTCACAACGACGAGATTAATATGAGCTTCCCATGATACGTTTGACGTGAAATGAACCCCAAGATATTTGTACGTGTGCACATGTTCAATGGACGTATTAAAAAGAGAGTAGCTAAACACTGTGGCACTTCTTTCATATGATCAGTATAACAGGCGCATGGGTGGTCTTTGGGGGTGGCGATTGAGTTAGTGTGTCGTCGCCGTGTGTGTTGTGTGTGTGTCATCTTTGTTCTAATTCCTTCTCTATGTTAAAATATATAACACGTGTGAAAATGTGAAATAAGCGCTGTTCATATGTGAATGTAATGAGCGTGAACATATCTCCCCCAGTGATAACATACTTTTTACCAATTTTAAATTTGACGTTGACTAGGGCGCAATTCAGTAATGAATAAGGGAAGGGCGCAACATTTAGTCCCAGTGGCCTAAATGCATGGGTGCCAAAGTTAGTCCTGGGGGTTCAACTTTGAGGGACTAACGGGAGGGGCGCAAAAGTTGCTCCCCTCCCCGTAAGTCCCCCAGGGGACTAATGGTAGTGGCAGCGCATTTAGTCTCCGGAGGGACTAATACCCGTGCCACACGGCAAAGTTAAATGTCAATTTAATCGAATGAGTTTATGTGATCGGAGAATCAGCTCGCCCTTCTAACTTCGTGCACAGCATCGCGGCAGGAGTGGCGCGCGCTGATGGAGCGATCTCATGATCTCATTCGATCGAAATGACATTTAACTTTTGCCGTGTGGCACGGGTATAACTCCCTTTTTTCTTAGGGTGAGCTAGCCTTTCACGTTGACTCAAGAAGCTGACACCGAAAGCAGCGTACGATGCTTAAATTACGTAATTCACTCGTTCGAAATTGTAGCGTAGTTACGGAGCCCTTACAAACAATACAGGATTCAGTCCCAATTTCATTGCCGACTGCTACTATCGTTTACAAGCTGGGACACCCTAGTGTAAACTTTCTGGCCGGCTAAATAATAGTTAAGGTGGTTCAATGGTTTCGCCGTTCCCATACATTTGACGGCGCTGGTTGATTCGATTGGGAACGGCTGCCGGTGCGTACGACTAGCTCA
This sequence comes from Ixodes persulcatus, assembly GCA_013358835.2. Lineage (NCBI taxonomy): Eukaryota > Metazoa > Arthropoda > Arachnida > Ixodida > Ixodidae > Ixodes > Ixodes persulcatus. The sequence continues at coordinate 330,050 of JABSTQ010010431.1, forward strand.
ATATAATATATAGCAAAATTGTTAGATTATCTTTCATTCTATCTAGCTCTACCTTTGGCGCTTTGTCGAGCTTGCAGCATTTGCCGGCACAACGTGCACGTTCGTTCAGCTCGTTAGGCCTACGAAACTTCTCGGGGGTAGCGCATCCTCGGACCAGTCCACGTCGCACGCACTGGCCCAGTGGAGCGCACGAACGTTAAATATCCACACCGACACAGGAAACCGGAGAATAGCACACGAGACACGGCAACGACGGTAGGTTCAGATCAGACTTGTGCTCGTTACTTGAAAAATGTAATGGATTACAATTACAAATTACCGAGCCTCAAATGTAATGGATTACCGTTACAAATTACTTTCGCGAAAAAGCAACCGATTACTTTACTCGTTACGTTACAAATTACTTTCACGTTACTTTTTGCGTACACTTATCCAGAAAAAAATAATGACAATTTTGATATTTTTCAAAATAAGTTTTGCAACACTACTTTTCATTTCTCCTACGCCCAGAATATGGTATTCCTTGTAAAAATAAAATATTGTATTTAAGAGAAAGAGTGCAGGTGCACTCCGCTCACCTGTAAGCTGACAAGGCACCGAAAGCTGCAACCACACCCGCCATCCCGCTCGCTTACGGCCTCCGGAAATGATCCCTGGAAATGTGCAGACAAGGCTAGCGGTGCGCATGCTGAGAAGCAGCGTCTACCTCCGCTAGGAGATTCGGAGCGAAAAAGAAGCGATCTACGAAATCTCCTTTTGACTCGGGTGTTTTGCCTATTATTCACAAGAAAAGAAAAACTTGGTTCTAATGTTACAATGTATAGCCAATGCAGAATGCAGGTATCTCAGCTTACCTTGATGTGTTTCCGTAGGTTAGAGTTTGTTGGCCTTGCTGACGACAATGTGTGTTTTCTTCGCAAGCAAAGTATACTGAAACTCTAGGTTTCCGTTCTCCTTAATATCCTGAATTTTTAACATCTCATTAAGAGATGGCCATGGAGACGACAGATACTCCATGACCGAAAACTCGACCAGTGAGAAAAAGTTGCAGTTTCGGGTTATCGATCGTTCTTTGGTTCTCACTTTCATACCAATATTCGTGAAGACCAGGGGAGGGGAGGGCATAGAAGCGAGAGACGCGGTGGTCATCGGTCTCACAAAACAATAGAGGATCACACCACTTTTACGCGTTCTCTCTCTCTCTTTCTCTGTCAGCACTCCTTAGATGGCCTAACCCCCCCCCCCCCCCCCCCCTTTATGTTGACAGTTGACTGTAAAGGGAGGAGTGGACTCGACCACCATGACCAGACAAGGAAACCAAAACAAATATCGTCCGTACCCTCGAAGGCGATGCTCTTAGCCTCGCGCCGGGCGCTTTTCAGCCGTGCCTCAAGAGCATGCTTGAATACAGTAGCGCACATCAAAGACAAAGAGAATTCGACGCCCTCGCGCGAGGCTACATCGTCTGTTACGCGAGTTGTGAACACGCGAATCGAGGGTGTACGGACGCGCGTTTGATGTCCGTGGAGGTGGCAGGAGACGTCGTAGAAGTTGAAAGGGTGAAGCCGTGTAAAAGACAAAAACAAATAAACACGAAGAGCTTTCTCCTGCCCGGGAGAAGAAGAAAAACACGATGGAAGGCGACGGAGAGCGTCCTCGGCCTTGTCTCACTTGATCTTTGGCTTTCGTATATTTGTACATGCCTTGCCCGTTTTTCTAGTCGTTCTAGTGACCGGCCATACAAAAATCGTGTTTTCTTTTCGGCTATTCTTCCTCCTGATTTTTTCTTTTTTGTTTAATGAGCTTTTTTCATGCTGCTGAATGTTCTGCTCGTATTGCTCCAGTTACTGTATTATGCTCATATTTTTAAAAAGTAACAAGTAAAGCAATTCGTTACCAATATTTTTTAACGAAATTATATTACAAATTACTTCCGAAAAAGAGTAGCGTGACAATTACAAAATTGCTTGAAAAAGTAACGGATTACTTCCCAAGTCTGGTTCAGACCACAGAAACAAGCGTCTCGCACACTTCAACTTGCCCCGAAATCCAGATTCCAGACTGGGGCGTTCGCGCGAGGCCTTCTGGGAAAGCCAACGTCGTCGGTTTACGCTCGTCGACGACGCGGATAGAGTATGCTTTATTCTGTCGTGAATGACACCGACGAGCGCTGAGCTACGCTGCGCTACGTCGCGTTACGCATGCCGATGGAGCATTCGCCGCCAGCGTCGGCCAACGCGATCGAGCGCGTACTTTCGTGGACGTTACGGAGGAGTATAAACAGCCCTTTACGTCTGCTGAGCGGAATTGTTAACGCTACAGGTTCTTTCTCCCCACCGTTCTTATTACACTAACTATGTGTTCCAAGTGCGGGGCAAAGCATCGCAACAGTCTAAAATTTTGTTATAGACCCCTTTCGAAATTCACGTGGCGATTATTAGAAGGTCAAAACCACTGCACAATGGCGGAACAACTGACGTCGTGAAACGTGCAAGTCATTCTATATGATAGCGAACGTCGGAGCGCGGCCAATGCTAATATCCCACCACCCAATCAAACAACGTCAAAAGTGCAACGTCACTGCGCTCCTCACCTTGTTCTGTGGGTTTCTTTTTTCTTCTGCTCCAGTCAAACGCATAAAGTGTGCCGTGACGTTGCGGTTTTAGTCCGTCATTGTGCAGGGATTTCAAAGCTGCCAAAAGAGGGCAGTATTTCGAAAGGGGTCTATTGCGAGAGAAGCGAACGTCGCTCTTGTAGGAGACACGACGGAAGCGACGAATCCTCCGCGCTTGCGCCGTTGTACATCTCCCAAATCTCTCGGAAGCGCGCGCATGTCTGCGGTGCAGACGTGATCGTTGTGGCCGTCACTTGACGATTGTTATAAGCTCTTAGCATACGCGATGCTGACACAGCGGACGCCATAAAACGTGGAAGCTAGCTTAGAGAAAAGGGAGTCGTTTTTTATCGTTAGGTTTTCAATTTTGTGTGTGTGTGATTCTTTTCGTCCATGGTTGGTCCGACTGTGCGAGATTTTCTGAAATTAAAAAAAAAATGATATTGTCACAAATGACAAATGATGAGGCGAAGAATAACTAAAGAAACTAAACGTTTAATGAGGCGAACTTGTGCCAAAAAAAAAGAACAGAAAAAGGATAGCGCCGCAGGCGTCGATGGCGGCGAAACAGCAGGATCGAACGCTAAGGCGAGACTGACTCGACAAGGTCGCGGGCGGCCTCTTATCTAGAGTGAGTCACTATCTCGAAGATTCGGCGGAGAAGGTTCGAGCGTAGCGCGCTCGGGGCGAGAATAAACAAGCACTTTCTAGAACAACAAAAAGCAGGAATAAATGATAGAAGTTACGTCCGGAACAAGAATAAACGAGAAGTTTCTAGAGGTCCATGACCGAGCGTTGCTTTCTCGGCCCTGCGCGCGGCAATATCACAACCCGCGAGGCGAGAGCTTTCCCCTCATTAGGCCGGCATAGCGAGCACAAAAAGTAGACCAGGAGCAAACGAAGAAATGACAGTTGAAGACATTGAATTGCCTCTTCTAACATTGGCCCCTTCTATAATCTTAAACCTGTTTATTTGACAGCTTGTCAACTTGACCTCTCTGCCGATTTGTCTACAGTGCTCGACATAGTGACCAAGGAGAATCGCTGGCTGCTGAGGGCAAGGCTAATAGCTGCGTATGCCGCTCCTCTTTGTCTCATGCCCCTACTTGCAAAAGGAACACAGGCGAGTATGCAGTGCATCAAATAGTCGACTACTGTAAGGTATTCGGAATATCGGAAGTTTTTTTTTTCCTCGATAGTAAATCGGTAAACCCAAAGCCCACATTAGGCACTGCAAACTGCGAATTCGTGAAAACGTTGGGACGTTTGGATTGGCGTCATGTAGACGATCATTGCTATACTCCGATAATCAGATGCCCTTACAGCTCAAGCTCAGTCTATAAAAAAAAGAGCCCTATCAAGGCTTATTCAGACATGTGCGTTGGTTGCGTTTATAGCGTTGGTTGCGTTTATGGTTCGTATGCGCTGCGGGGCAACCAACCAAAGGAGCAGATAATTACACTTCGTCGCTTGCGACTGTCTACGAGTTGAGAAGATTCGTATCAACGGTCGCTTGCGAATCTTCTCAACTCGTGATTGCTTGTCGCTGTTACGCATAGCATTCGTTGCGACACATGGTCTTCTAAATGGCACGCCACCTTTATCATTTGGGTTGCAACGAACGCACTAGACGCACGGGTTACGGCATCTGACCGACGATATATCAAAATTATTTTCAATGAATCAATGCAGATTGTTGGGCTAGTTGGTACTGGGAATTTGACGTCATGATGGCGCTTAAGACGAGGACAAAAGGGAGACTAGACAACACGGAGCGCTACTTCAACTGTTTATTTTTGAAAAAAAAAAGGGGGGGGGGGTGGCATATATACACTCAAACCGCTTCACCTCAGCCAATCCCAGGCCTCACCGTCGCACTTATGACGTCAAATATTTTCAATGAACTTGATTCTTAATAAGCTGGTGTAGCCTGGTAAATTCTTAACGCAACGAAATTAAAGCTACCGTGAAAACGCTGACGTTCCCTCCCCCGGAACCTCGTCGGTGTGAACGACGACGTACTGGGAATAGGAATAACAGTGTTCGCAGTCCGTTTAGCGGTTTTTACTTTCACCACTGTAGACAAATTTAGTGGTCTATTCACTTGACGCTAAAGCTTTTAGCGACGAACTATGAATAAAAACAAAGGGATTCGCAGCCAAACCTCGATTGTTTGCACCTCCCGAGCATCCCTCCTTCCATCCGCCGTGGAGCTGACGTTATCGGCGACGTGCACGACGGAAAGAGTCGCTCTGATCGACCTTCCACGATTGGCCAAACACTGCCTATGACGCCTTAAGTAGGAGTATTTCTGCTCTCATCGACAGAAAGAAGTGCAAAGTCAGGATATTAACTCTGACGGTGTTAGGGACGTGGTGACTAGGCTTCTGTTGCGCTTTTCGCGCACTATCAAACTTGTCGCTCGATTCTAATAATATTAGTCGTGACGTCAGGAATAGGAACTTTACAGCATTAGTTTTACAAGCCGCACGAGATGGCGCGACCGACTGCGAGCTTCGGAGAAAACGTTCTGTTTTAATCTCGCGGCGTCAGCCTCGTGCATGGGAGCAACGTTGTCGTTGCCTTCGTAGGAAATGTTGGGCGGACGAACCCCCCCCCCCCCCCCCCCCCCCCCCCTCATCCCCTAGAGCCGTCGCCTTCGGGCCATCAGGCTGCACTGGACGGAGAGATCTCGTGGTTGCGACGATTCGAACGACGTGGCAAAAAGCGGCGTTGAAGTCCACGTGCGCAAGCCATGCAGGGAGTTGACGCAGAGGTTAGGTCTATGGGCGGGGTGAAGCAGCAGAGAGCGGACATAACCATTCGTTCGTGGACTCCACAGCACTACGATGTGCTCGATCGCAGTGTTGTGGATCGTTGCCGTCTGCTGTCTGCTTGATCACAAACGTCGACATCATCACTGCCTTCGTCGGTAATGTTAAGTCGACGAGAGGCCACAAAAACTATTAGAGGGCGCCACCGAAACATATCGTCGTCAGTAGTGCCGCACCACAAAAGCCTGACGTTTTCGACACGTGATTGCAGGGATTCCAGTGAGAAATCCCAGGAATTTATCCCTCATTTGAATACTGCTTTAGTTGTCAAAATAGCGAGGCGCACCATTCAACTTTTTTCACGGTGTGAACGCTGGAGTGTTAAATTCTGTGGGCAGTGAAGTTGGGCTGTTACTTTATCTCCCCCTCCCCCCGCGTCGTGCGGAGCTTGCACTCGTAGTCGAACTCCTGGAGTGCGGCCGACGCCTTGAAGTGCGCGGGACGGTCCGCCACGGCCAGGGTGCAGAGCGGCGGGAACAACTTACTGTGGCATTCTCGACAAGGCAAGGAGTGCGCGTGCAAAGCTTTCATCGACGTTTATTCACGCGCCCCCGTACTTTGCACTGCATAGCGACAAAATTTGTTCCGTCGCACCGCATCCTGGCCATGGCGGACTGTCCCATGCACCTTGAGGTGACGGCCGTCCTCCAACATAGCCTCCTCTGTTCTAGAAATCCTGTCAATTCCACGACGGAGCTATTGAGCGCGTGGCCGTCGGAACATTGCAAGGGGCAGCGCCGAACAGTTACCCTTATGGTAGCGCAGAGCCCCTTCTGGGGTAACCCTTCAGTCAGCGCCAACAATACGCGCGGTGGCCTTTCCGCAAAGCAACAACAAACCGCAACAGAGAGAGAGAGAGAGAGAGAGAGAGAGAGAAAGAGGCTACCGGCGCGTGGAGGAACGGGAGAGGGGCGGAATAGAGAAGGGTAGACGCAAAACGTTCTCCTTTACGAAACAGAAAGAAGCGCGTTCCTGTCTCCGAATTTTACCGCTGGGGCATTGTTTGGCGCTGCCCGAGAGAGCAAGAAAGCCCCGGCGCGCGCCCCCCTCTCTGATAACCTTTCCCCTTTACAGCGGACATTATTTCGTGATTTGAGAGGCTTTCTAGAATAAAGACGGCTATGGTTTCTTTTGTTCGACTGCGAGTGTAAGCTGCACACGACCCGGGGGGGGGGGGGGGGGGGGGGCACTAATAACAGCTTACTTTCAGCGTTTACAGAAACTATAGTAAAGATTGTGCGATCACAAGCTTGGCAAAGTTTCCTTAGTGCAAAAATTGCATCGTGCAAGGATTCCTTCAAGCTGAGAAGAACGGTAAGACGGCGGCTAATGCGTTTTATTTGTTTTTTGCTATTTTCGTGCACACCTCGTCAGGAGGCGAGATGCGGGTACTGCCTGTGCCTGATGTTCGCTTCATGGCTCCTGGAGACTGTGCCAACGTCCATGACTTCGTCCCTGCCCTTCTTCCTGCTGCCGCTGCTAGGACTTATGGCTCCGGACGAAGTGGCAGTCGAGTACCTCAACGTACGTGCTCCGTCCATTGGCTTCGAGGCCTTACTGTGTTCCATGTATACTTGGTATATGGTTTTGACCAACGTTACAAGATCAAGGTCAGTTGGAAAGCTTCTTAGAACCGCCTTTTCGTGGCGCACCCACTCGGTGCTGCTCGCTAAGCTATCCGTGGATATCAGTCCAACCCGTACTTGCAACTCCAACGCCCTGTAGATGGCGGGCCGGTAGTTCATTTATAGCCGAAGAGACGGGAATATATAGATTCTCTAAAACTTCCGGTGCGCCTGCTCGCTGACGCTGATCAGCGTGCTAAATTAATTCATTTGGCTACAAAAACGAAACTGTCAGGGCAGGAGAATATCATAGGGGACGGAGATGTTGACGTGCGTAAAGTAAATGAGCGAGTTTATACTTAAAAGTTGTGAAGGGGAACACAACATTGCCTACATTAAAGGGCAACTCCGCCCAATTTCGAAAAATTTAGGTTTACATGTGATTCCATTTCACAAAGCACTACTAAACAGCTCTGCGTCTTCGGATTCGCGAAATGTGGAGTATTATTTGTGTAATCTTAATTTAAACATCAGCTGATACCGAAACCGAAACTTCGGTTGCGTCAGACAACATTGGTCTCGTGTCGACAGAGTCATGGCCACGTCACGTCGAACCATGTGGTCTTGCGCCGTTCGTGGGTGCGAGGGACAGGAGTCACAGGACACGCGACGCGGACAGGTCGCTTCGCGTGGCGTGGACGGGGATGGCCCGGGGGACAGGGGGAAGGGGAGAGAGGGGGAGAGGAGAAACAGACCGATAAGCGCGCAGGACAGCGCAAACTAGCGCATCCGCGTTACGGTGATCACGTGGACGCCATTCAGCCAACACCGGGAGGAGAAAGTCATGACGTCATCGTTCAATTTCGCTCTAAGAAGCAAAAACAAACAAAACGTGAGAATGGCGTAGTCATGCCTCTGGCGTAGTGGGTCAACGTTGGCCGCTCCAACTCCGTCGTATTGACTGCGCTGACGATTGCGCCTCGCGTCGCACGCTAGAGTTGGCAGATTTCGGCGACTTGGCTCATTTGAAAGTTTGCTGGCCAGTTTATTAAATATATAGACGGAATTAGATCGTAATATTTGACATGGGGTCTTCCTATATGATGCTGAAGAGGGCTGCATAGTTTTCTAAATATCAAAAATGAAGCGGAGTTGCCCTTTAACGAACTCGCTTTTTTTTTTGTTAAAAGTGCATGATGCATGAACACTCCCTCCAGAACCACACAGTAACAGCAGCACCAGGGTCCACAGTACTTGTTACCATCTCCGCCTCCCTCCTCGCTCCTCTGCTTCTTTATTCGTCCGCGAGAGGGCGAGCGGCTTGTTAGAATTGCGAATAGACAGAAGCGACGAAACCGGTGAAACGTGGGATGCACATTGCTTGTGGTGTAAATTGTAATTCTATTGTCGTTTTTATGGTGAACAGTAATTGCGGCAAAGATTGCGTAAAAAGAGAGTCGTTCGAAGGCGGTCCTTCTCCGTTGCCCATGGGAACGATGCCCCTCGTGGCGCTGGAATCGCTTACCGCCCGTACCTGCTTGCGAGCGGGCAAACCAGAAGGACCACTTTTGAATGCAGCTCTTCCCTTGAGCTTTTCATCAGATAGGTCTAAGAACATTGGTATTGACGATGTCCGTAAATAGTAACGAAGCGATCATAACGCTCCAAGTTGCCTGAAGAAGCTACAATAACTCAACTAAAGTGGCGAAGCGGGCGAGTTGGTTCATGACATAAAATTTAAAAGCGCTAACAAAGACGAGGACAAAAGAGGAAGGCGAACAGGACGAGCGCTTACTCTCAACTGAACATTTATTTAAAAACAGCTAAAGCAAGCGACCTCCGACAAAAAGATACACTGAATCACTCAGTGGTGTCACTCATCACCACGCGTCAATAAACTCACTCTCTTTTTGGTGCAGAAAAATTGACGGCTGGCTGAGGCAGCCTTCGGTGCCCTCTTTCTTTATAGCATGCGCTTCAAGCACTTCCCTCGCAGCTTTTCCACGGGCCCTCCCCACGATCGTGGTATTTTGAAAGTTGGGCTGGCACAGACAGTCTCTGCAAGGAAGAGGCCAATGTTTCTGGCGCACTATAGCCCCGATGCTGCTGCGCCAAAAAAAACCCATACTACTACTACTGCAAGGAAGAGGCAAGTGTCCTCCAGGTGTTGAGCGCAAAGCCAAGTCATGCTCGCGCATCCTTTCATTTACGCACCGTCCTGTCTGGCCGATGTACATTCTGCCGCATGTCAGCGGTATTCTGTACACCACGCCCACGTTACAATCTACAAATCTTTTGGCATGGTTGACAGTGCATAAGCGCGCTCATCTTTTTTTCCTGAATCCGTGGGCATAATTGGGCCAACTTACATGGCGTCGAAAACACAAGCGGCACATCAAATCTTTCTGCCACCTTTTTTAAGTTATGTGAAATTTTGTGCAAGTAGGGGTTTACCTGAGGTCTCGTTTTTTGTTTTTTTTTTCTTTTTTACCCTCAAACTTGCCCTTGATCTTTTTCAGCAGCGTCTTCGCAACTCCAAGCAAAAGTGAAGTTGGATAACCGACATCTCTAAGTCGATTAACCTGCCGGCTAAAGCTGTCACGCATAACATGGTGGCATGACTTCTGAAGTGCCGCCTGGACACAAGACGAAGCAATACAACTATTTACTAATTTGGAATGTGCCGAATCGTAGGCAAGGATTCCCTTTTTGGAGCGCGGGTGGTAACTCCAACACACATGGTTTCCCGTGAACCATGTGTGTTGGAGTTACCACCCGTTTCTAGACTTGAGACTGCAGTTCACGGGAAACCATGTGTGTTGGAGTTACCACCCGCGCTCCAAAAAGGGAATCCTTGCCTACGATTCGGCACATTCCAAATTAGTAAAAAGTTGTATTGCTTCGTCTTGTGTCCAGGCGGCACTTCAGAAGTCATGCCACCATGTTATGCGTGACAGCTTCAGCCGGCAGGTTAATCGACTTAGAGATGCCGATTATCCAACTTCACTTTTGCTTGGAGTTGCCGAGACGCTGCAGAAAAAGATCAAGGCCAAGCCTGAGGGTAAAAAAGAAAAAAAAAAACAAAAAAACGAGACCTCAGGTCATCCCCTACTTGCACAAAATTTCACATAACTTAAAAAAGGTGGCAAAAAGATTTGATGTGCCGCTTATGTTTTCGGCGCCAAGTAAGTTGACCCAATTATGCCCACGAATTCAGGAAAAAAAGAAGAGCGCGCCTATGCACTGTCAATCACGGCAAAAGATTGGTAGATTGTAACGTGGGCGTGGTGTACAGAATACCGCTGACATGCGGCAGAATGTACATCGGCCAGGCAGGACGGTGCGTAAATGAAAGGATGCGCGAGCATGACTTGGCTTTGCGCTCAACACCTGGAGGACACTTGCCTCTTCATTGCAGAGACTGTCTGTGCCAGCCCAACTTTCAAAATACCACGATCGTGGGGTGGGCTCGTAAAAAGCTGCGAGGGAAGTGCTTGAAGCGCATGCTATAAAGAAAGAGGGCACTGAAGGCTCCGTCAGCCAGCCGTCAATTTTTGTGCACCAAAAAGAGAGTGATTTTATTGACGCGTGGTGATGAGTGACGCCACTGAGTGATTCAGTGTATTTTTTGTCGGAGGTTGCTTGCGTTAGCTGTTTTTAAATAAATGTTCAGTTGAGAGTAAGCGCTCGTCCTGTTCGCCTTCCTCTTTTGTCCTCGTCTTTGTTAGCGCTTTTAAATTTTACTGCAATAACTCTCCCGCTTGCAAGTCAGGTATGTGCACACAAAACAAGTAAACAATTACACGGACGATCACGCGACGGCATGCGAATGTACGGCGTCAGCTGGTGCGACATTTCGATAATATCGTGTAGTGATTGACTGGAAATTCCAGTAATGTTCAGTCACGCGGTGTCTCGCGTAAACCACGACAGATCACACAAAACAACTGAGCACAAAACACGTTCTCGCGGGCGCGCTGGACAAATTGCTTGGTCGCATCAGCGTGTTTATTCTTCGCTAGTTAACGTTGTCTTGTACGTCCCACTTCATATTTAAGAACAGCATGATCTTGACGTAAAATCCGTTCCAGCCTAACACCTAGGTTGAGGCCAACGGCGACTACACATTGACGACGTTCGCTCTCACGGGTGCGTTTACGCCGTTGAGCTGCCGCTGTTTGCTCCGGCGTATGCTTCGGCCACCCCATTCCTGCGCGCAAAGGCTTAGGGCACCCAGGGAAGCGTATATACATTTCGCCAAGAGCACAGAGCCGCGAGGAGGAAAAAGAGAGAGAGAGGAGGAAAGGGGAAGAAAGGCCGCCGTGATTGGCCCTTGTAGTCACGTGGTACGCGCCCGGCTGTTCTGGCCGTCACCCCCCGCAAGCCTCGCCCGCGAGCAGGCGCCGCCGGCGCCTTTGGGCTGCTGTGGCTGCCACGCCGGCCCCGCCGAAGTCAAAGGTACGCTGCGAGTGTGTAATTCAGAAAACTGAAAATTTAGAAGCGAGATCGACGCTCTCACAGTAGACAACACGCCCGTGACTCCCAATGTACAACCAGCGAACCTAGGCAGAGCACGGGAGGCACTCACTTGATCGAATGACATTTTAGCGAACGCCCACGTTTCACCGAATGACACTTTAGCGAATAGTCGGACGCCGCGAAGCGGCGTTTTCGGGTGGGCCAAATGGGTTCACATTTTTGTAATGAGCCGACACAGACTGTCGCCGCGAGGCGGCGTAAGCGCAGCGCGGCGGATGGGTTAACGCGCACCCCCGTTATTCGCTAAAACGTCAATTCGCTCAAATGTCGCTGTTCGCTAAAATGTCATTCGCTCATGTGATATGGACCCAAATTTTAAGTTTTGAGGATTACACACTTGCAGCGTACCTTTGACTTCGGCGGGGCCGGCGGGGCAGCCACAGCAGCCCAAAGGCGCCGGCGGCGTCTGCTCGCGGGCGAGGCTTGCGGGGGGTGACGGCCAGAACAGCCGGGCGCGTACCACGTGACTACAAGGGCCAATCACGGCGGCCTCTCTCGGCTCTGTGCTCTCGGCGAAATGTATATACGCCCCAGGGAACAGGCGACCGAACACAAGAAAGAGAAGGTGGCGAGGAGAGTGATCACATTACCCGCACCGCAATCGCGATTGGCAAAACCCGCTGCGCCTTAACCGTGGCCATTATCAGCGAAAGGGCGAGGGTATCACTGCTGTACTCACCCTCTCCCGGCATCGAAGCCACCTGCGACAAACGCCCGCATGCTCCTTTCGTTTTTGGCAAGACTACACTAGCCCAGTGCAACAACCCCAGTACAGCTGACGCTGTAAAACGGTCGAGTGTGGAAATTTAAGTGCTAGGCGAATTTGTGATGGCCCGATTTTACCAGACAGTTTCGCCACACCGCAACGCATCTAGGGAAATTGAGTGTTTTTGCTCGTGGGACAACCCCGCTGAAGCACTGCGCGTGCGGAGCATGACACGACACAAGGCATATTGAGAACTGCGGCCAGCCGCTATACTTCGTCTCACCCTACACACTAAACATCGTAACACCCTTATGGGTGTAAATGGCTTGTCCTATAACTAACACCCATATAGGTGTAGCAAAACGCCCGAAGAAAAGGGCGTTATACCTAACACCCCTAAAGGAGGGTGTTTTTCCCGAACACCCTTAAATAAAGGTGTGATTCCACAGTACACCGTTTTATTAGGGTGTTACGACTGCGCAGTACGCCCTCTAAATTGGGTGTACCGCCGCCAGAAAGGTAAGTAAAAAAACGCAATGACCAACACCCATAAGATAGGGTGTATTAACCCAAAAGACTACAGGAAGAAATGACTGCGAATGAGTCGAAACATGCCTGGTTCACTTTTTATTTTTCGATCAAGATTCTACTAGGTTCTACTAAATTCTCTTCAGACGATTGCAAGGAGGTCATCTGGCCGCAGCCATGTCTCTGCTTACTACGTTCACAAAGACGGAACGACCGGAAGTTACTTGGGACACAAGCGGCAGTTCATGTTTGTAAACAGTAAAATGGTCTATTGAGACTGAAGCAGGACTACAATCAGAAGCATGCATGCAGAGTACTTACATATAAGAGAGCGATCTCATGTAATCCGTGATAGATGCATAATCCGATTCGAGCAGCACAGAACAATTCGCAAACACAATGCCGGGGATGAAGGCGGTCGCTCACATTCCACGGAAGTATCGCGGTCACCGATGAGGAGCTTTCTGTCGTGATAGATGCACAATCTGATTCGCGCAGCTCGAAACAACGCAAACACAATGTCGAGGATGAAGGCGGTCGATCACAATCAACGGAAGTCTCGCGTCCGCCGAGGCCCGATGAGCAGCTCTTTGCCGAAACGCGTTCTACAAACACAGCACAATAATTCCATAGACTCCGACGAAATAAACGGCCATTATAAAAAAGTTGACATGGATGTATTCCGCCGTTCACGACGAAAAACTACGGTCGCGAAGTGGAACTCGTCAGGACCTGCTTGCACGAAAAACAGGAGAGCACTGAAGGACGCTTTTTGGAAACCGGATTTACGTGGTCCCTACAACTCACCATAACCTGGCAAACGGTGAAGGCTATGAGTCCAGTGAGCCCATCAGCGCGTCAGAGCGAGTCGCGTGACAAATTTTCGTCCAAGCGTTTTTGTCCTACGGAGAGCGGTCACGTGTTTCGCTCCACCCCTCTGATTCGCTAGAAGAGGCCTTCGCAGTCGCTCACAGCCACACGAAGACCCAAAAGGAGGTGTGGAAGCTTATCAGAAGACGAGGTCAAAGGGGGTGGACAAAGCAGCTAATCTCCCTCTGCTGCCTCCTGCGCTGTACAGGGAGGGTCGTTTGTGTGCGCGACCTTGGAGTCGTTGTTGTTCGGGTGGCGGTTCCCTTTCGAAAAGTGTGGAGCCGGGGAGTGGCTTGTGCTGTCTCGGTAGAACTCGTTGATCGTCGTCTTGTTTATGCGTTTGAGTTCCTTCTTTCTCTTTCTTTTTTTTTTCTTCATGTGTTGGGAAGTGTACTTATTGGTCCAGACAGGTGAGATTGTAGTACCCGAAATAAGGGCGCCACAGCTTGTTCAGAGCTTCAGCGCAGTAAAAAAAAAATATATATATATATATATTAAGCAAAACGGAATTTGTTTGCTTTTAGCCCCCGAAAGACTTCTCGGGCTAAAAGCAAGCAGATTCCGTGTTGCTTAATTTTTTTTTAACGTCGTATTTTAGGCGGTCAAGAAATAGAAATACCTCTCCGGCATAGCCGATTAACGCAGGATACTCTCAACACTCAACCAAAAACGGCGTCGCGTACGTTATGTCAAGATGGCGTCGGCGCGACTCATCCCATTCGTTAAATATTGGCTGAACCAAAATGGTGTGGGCACAATATTTTCGATTAGATCCAACATCGCGCAATACGGTATGTTTCCTGGGCTGTATATTTACACGTCTTCGGTCACCTTTTGCGAGCGAAAGTGATTTTTTAAAATCGAAGTTGAACTGATAAAACGGATGTACGCGCGACACGTAATTTTCGGCTCGTGTCGGATGGAGAGTTCGATCGGAGTTGCAAAAACTATTCTCTAGCACTTCCTAATCATACGCGCCTTCGTGTGGCGATTAATCATACTCGATGTTAGTACCGCCGTACATCAGCAACAGTTTCACCAAAGCGATAAACATGAACGGTTATGAAATCATGGGTGTATTCGACAGTATCAACATTACGCCCCTCTCATACCGTGTGAATGAAGGGCGTAAAATTCGCCCATACACCCCTTTTACACGATTTTAGAAACCATCGCTACAAGTGGGGCGTAAAAAGGGCGTGTAAGGGGTGTAAGACGTCAACACACCCTTTTTACACCCACTGATATTCAGAAATCGTGTAAAAAGGGTGTTTTTCCTAACTTGCACCCTTCTTACACCCTTTTTACACGATTATGGGTGTTACAATGTTTAGTGTGTAGCATGGACTAACCACGAAGGCTGTGCTAGCGCGAGCGGCCAGCCTTGACTGCCTTGACTAGAGCACATGCTGCACGAGCGTTCGTGCAGCCGCCGCGGCTTCATTCAAAGCGACTAGCTCGCGCTTTTAGCACGCGCGGCTAACAATAGTCCATACTAAGGTGAGACGAAGTATAGTGAACTAAAGTTATGGCGACGTCACGCATGCGCCAAACACTTGATGAGATCGGTCTATTACGAGCTGGTGAAGTTTCCGCTGCACACTAAGAAGTTTGACGCATTTATGGGTGTAAAAAGGCTGTTTCAAAGATTTACATGGTTACACCCTTTCAGTACCTTTCGTTGTTGTTTTACTATGGGGTCCCTAGAAAAGACTAGCTTGTCTCCCGTCGCCGCCCACGGCGGCGACTGACACAGTGGCGCTGCCAGATGTGAGCGTGCCGGACCGCACTTCTCTTCATCCTCATCTTCAGATGCTTTAGCCATTCTTGCACTGCTGCCCCACAGCTGTTCATTGACTTGGTGTAGAAACGGAAACGGAGGCAGATGAAGGACTTCAGGATGCTTGTGGTAATTGCCACGGCATGTGTGTGACAGCCTAGCAAATGTAAATATCCTTGCTTAGGAAGCAGAAAAGTCCACAATATTTTTCTCATGAAGCGTATAGGGACTTAGAAATGTCGAGAAATTGTTTTTAAACAGATCGACTGCTTTTTTCAAGGTTTCAGATGGGTGCATCAAACCCCCCTTCTCACTGGTGGGTTGTGAATAATGAAGTTTGGGCACGCGCTGTTGCAATACGTCTTTCAGTTTTCGAGGAAGACGCACAATTCTGGCAGTGAGCCTTTTTTAAATACCTGTCTAACCACATAGCCAGCCATGCAATGCAACGTGTCTCCAATTTTTTTTTTTTTCTTTTTTAATGTTAAACATAAAATACTCCTCGCCGAGCGCTCACTCTTTGCCCAAATGTGTAATGCTAACATTTCGGACCAGATGGCAAAGTTTCTAAACTATCCGATAATTTATTTAAAAGTTATTTTCTGAAACATTCAATGAGAAAACAGGGACTGTTCAGGGTAGTTGACACAATAGATCCCAGTATATTCGTGGACTTCGTGGACCATTATTTCTTGTTTATCCAAGGCAGTTGATGCATGGTAGCAGATGGCGGATGGCGCATGTTGGGGCAACTAAAGTTTGATTTAAAAGAAAACCCAACACCTAGCGAGTGCGCGGATTCACAGCGTCACCAGCAACAGCCACACAGAGAAAGCACCACCGACAGCGCTCCGAGTATGGTGCCTGCAGCACCTCTTCGACTGGTGTGTTTAGCGTCCTATGCTTCCCATAGATCAAAGGTGGACCCGAAGTGGCAACAAATGACGTCACAGAAGCTGAAGTGTAATGCTGTTGCATGTCGCGATCCTGGCGGTTGGTAGTAGAAATGCTAACGAGAAGCTGCGAGTAGAACAAGCGAACGCGAGTGTTGCTGTCGTCACGGCGTCCCAACTCCTGGCTTCCGAAGCTTCCGTGAATACCACAACGGAAAGCGACCTGCAGGAGAACAGGCGTCCGCCACAAACACCACAGCGGTTGGCACGCCGCCAGGATCGCGACAGATGACGGCATGACCCTTCTATGACGTCATCAGGTGGAAATCGAGGGACCACTTTTTTGGACGCGGTAAACACACAAGTCGGAGACGCGTTCCAGACACCATGCTCCGGCAGCACGTCGATCGCGCGCAGTGCCCCATGTTCACTTTATCTACGGTGCTGCCACCTCGCGGCATTTATTTATTTATTTGGTGATACTGCCAGTCTTCTGTAGAACGCCCAGGCAGGAGGTGCACAAAAGCAATATTCAAGAACAAGCGGAAGCAGTACAAACAAACAGACAGAGCCACTACTCAACAAAGTGCGAGAGTAGGACTTCACTAAAAGTATCTATTGATCTCAAATTTACAACACTTTCAGGAAGCTTATTCCACTCACACGTGGTTCTAGGAAAGAAGGATGCTTTAAACAACGTGGTTCGACACAATGGTTCGACAAGTGTTAATTGGTGTTTGCCTCTCGTGGGCCTTGTTTTGTTAAATGAAGTGTAATCACAGAGACGCAGTCGCAAATTACCTTGTATCATATTATAAAGAAACTTCAGCCGTTCTGTTTTTCTCCGGATTGCTAAATCACTCAATCCCGATCTTGGATACAAATCTGAAACGGATGACATAAAACCATAACGGTTGTACACAAACCGCAATGAAGATAGGCACACAAACGGCGGACCAGCAAGTGTTTCTGTTGACCATAGTAATACAATTAGTTGCAAAAAAATAGCATGGAACACAACTGAAATAAAAAATGACCGCATCTCCACGTGGTGAATGATGTTGATTGGGGCGAAGCTCTGGTGGTGCTGATGATACTGATTTTATTGTTCATAGGTAGTGCTGATGCTGCTGTTTTTTTTTTTTTTATTGCTCATAGGTAGTGCTGAGTTCCGGGTTGCGTTTCGACTTCATTATTACTGCTTTATGGTCGGTGAAATGCAGAGCCATGCATGCAAAGTTTAACGCGATTGTATATGCATTTGACCACAGCGCCCTCTCCTGTATAGACGTTGAGTGGCTACATGCAACGTTTGATCCATGACATCCTCAGCTCTTGAGTTACTACCACATCTCAGAGCCCCCTACTCGTCGCGCAGTCGTGGGCGAGTGGTTAAGGCGATGGACTAGAAATCCATTGGGGTCTCCCCGCACAGGTTCGAATCCTGTCGACTGCGCAAACATTTTTTTTTTTTTGTGAGCACGGACGCCGGACGCACGGACGGACGGACGGACGGACAAGTCTAGACCCTAAGGAGCTTCGCCCCTAAAAAAAGTTCTTTAGGGGCCTAGATAAAACACGCACTGGTAATTTTCCCCCGAAAAAAAAAAGATTCGCACAATATTTACGCCATTACACGCAATTTAAGTGGAGGTCACAGCCCTCTCTAAGTCCCGCCCATTACTACTGTGTTGGCTTGGACTGCTCGCCAAACCCTAGCCTCCTATATACTCACAAAGCCTGCAGATCGCCACGAGAAGCGGCCGCCGAAATGGAAAAGGTGGAGCGGCAGACAACGCATGAAAGAGGAGCCCCGTGACTGGCACCCCGCTGCGGCGAGACGCCGAAACACACTTCTCCCGAGCGAACAAGTGTGTTTCGGGTCCTCGCCGCTGCAAAAGCTGTGCGCTGACGTCAAGGTTCCCCGAGAAATGGCTATTTGATGCTCTGTGCTATCAGATCTTCGCGCTTCAAATCTGCGACCGGGCACTATATGGCTCCGTCGTCGAACTGCCAGGCTTTGTGAGTATAGAGGAGGCTACGGAAAAACACGCCCGCAAGCGTAGTGTCTTCCTGTCCGTCCAGTGCATCTTGTCTTGCGTTTTACACCGCCTGCTAGACGTGCGAGCAGACGCGCGGCAACGTCCGGCATCGTCTGCAACGGCCGTAAAACACGGCCATGATGCGGCGTGTCGACATCCGTTATCGCCCGCGTCCGTGTGCTTTTCCACCCCCGTGTAAAAACGTCTGCAACGCTCGCAAGATGCGACCATGAAACGGCGTTCTAGCATTCTATCATGCACGAGCCAGAGTCCAGTACAAGCGTCTGTCGATGTGTAATCAAAAAGTGACCGAGAGTACTAAAAAAATTAAACGAATAAATAAGCAGTCCCTTCAGCTTTTCTCATCTTGTTTTTTCGCTTGGCGTCCACGAGCAAGCCGACGGAGCGTCGTGACGTACAATTAAAACGAAACCTAAAAATATTCACTTTCGTGGCTTGCCTTTCGAAGCGAAATGGGAACATACCTGGACAAGCTTAATGTGAGCGAACGCCTGATTGCTTCTAGACAAATGGCTCGCAACTTCTGGTATCTTCTTGGTATTGAAACCAAAGCCGCCATCACGACGGTTGCACAGTAGAAATACTGTCCTCTGTTGCAGCTGTGAAATCCCTGTACAATGGCGGTATAAAACCTCAACGTCACGGCACACTTTATGTCTTTGGTTGGAGCAGAAGAAAAAACACACCCACAGAAAAAGGTGATGAGCACAGTGACGTTGCACTTTCGACACTGTTTGATTGGCTCGTCGGCTCCTAGCGTCGGCCGCGCTTCGACGTTCGCTATCTTATGGAATGACTTGCACGTTCCACGATGTCAGTAGTTCCGCCATTCTGCAGGGTTTCTGACCTTCTAATAATTGGCACGCGAATTTCGAAAGGGGTCTATTTACAAAGCAGCCGGACCACTCTTATGGAAACTAACATCTTTGTTCAGCGTCAACACGCGCAAACGAAATCAAGCCAGACAAAGCAAAATATTGTAGTCGTGAGACTCCGCGCTTAGGCTATTCCCGCCGCAAAAACGAGCACCCACACAGAGCTTGCGAATGCGTGTACTTGCGACAGTTGTTTGCTGCAAACTAGGTCGGTTGAGGAGATTTTGCTAAAAACACATCAATGGACGCAAAACGACTCGCAGGATAAAAGTAAACAAGCTGAACGAGCGCAAACGCCGGCAGCCCTGTTTGTTATTGTTTGAAACCAAAGCGGAAAAGGCAGTCTGGGGATATTTTTGAAAACTATAAGAACTCGCTCTAGATTATTTGTTTCTTTTGCATACAATGTTGTTGATAAAAAAAAAACTATTACGGAACGGTAAAAACAATTTTACAACGAACACTTCACACGTCAATTATCTCTCCAACCAATGAGAACCGATAAATTGTGCTTAGCTAGCTATACTTCGCTTCGGCTTAAGACCAGACGCAACCGACGCTACGAGATAATGGGATCAATAACGCAGCATCGAAAGCGCAAGTCACTTCGCCTTTTCTGTTTATCATTGGTTCAGCCATGATAGAACACGTAAAGAAACATGACGAACTCTATGATGGCGCGCTTCTGGCGCTGTCCGACTGGTCCCATTCAGCTCGTAGCGTCGGCTGCGTCTGGACTTAAAAGGCCACCAAAAACAAAATTGCACTCATGCGCGGCCGATTTACGTATTAAAAAAAAAAAATATGAAAAGTCCCGACACGTACCGTTGGCGCAGAACGGCAGATGGCGCTACCGAACCTTGCTGAATATGGTCGAACGACGGACGGCGATGGTCAGTCACTCGCTATCGATAAGTTCCCACGTGGGCGAGCGTATCGCTCGCCGAAGCGCCGTCCATCGTTCGACTATATTCATCGAAGTACTTCAGTGCCATCTGTCGTTCTGCGCCAGCGGTAAGTGTCGGGACATTTTATCACTTTTTTTTTAATACGGAAATTGGCAGCGGATGAATATAATTTCAGGTTTTTTAGAATGCTTAAAGCTCGTGCATTAAGTTATGGCCATAAAACGAGGATCTCAAAAAGCAACAATGTGACGTGTTGGGCTAGTTGGTTTGAGGTGAACATCTCAAACCGTCAGTGGCGTTATCTGACAAAGAGTTCGGGTACCTGCGATCGACTATGACGGGCATTACGTAGACACTGATTGGGCCTATCGCTGACATAATATGCTGCTTGGTTGGCACGTTTGTGTGTGTCTATATATTTTTTTCCGATTAAGATGCTTCTTGTTTTCCTCCTTCCCCCTTTTGTGTAATAAACAACAGTGATTTGTTCAGCGCCGTCCTGTCGTGTTTGTTCCTTTACTCTTGTCCTAGTTTCTTTGCCGCTGTTTCTTCCCAAGATGTTCATCTCAAAAAAGCACTTTAGTAGAACGAAGTATAAGCACCTTTCGTCATGCGTTATACACGCTTAAGTTGTGCCATACCGCGTAAATATTTAAACAAGAAATTTGATGGAAAAGTAAAAAAGAAAAAATTGTCCCATCTAGACCCTTTGAAAACGCTTTATTTTAATTTCATTGTCTTTTTAAGGTAAGCTGTTGTAACACCGTTAGGAAGTTACATAGAGATTTTAATGCACGCTGGAGGTTCAGCTGGGGCTAGTGTGCTGCTGCAAATTCAAGCAGACACCAAGTAGTGTAAAATTGACTTCCGGTAGCGCATTCCTAAGAGGAAAAAAGGGCGCGTTTTTTTCTAGGCGCTTGATTATAGGAGCGCGTATTACAAATAATTCTTACGCACGAAATAGCTTGGAACACGTGGACGAAAATAATAGTTAGATAGTGTGTTTTTGTATCAAATTCATGACTTTTCAACACAGTGGTAAACTAACTTCTTACATTCATTTAGGCGCACTGTTGGACACTGTTAGCTCAAACATCGCGTCAACGATTTTTGTGCAGGGGGATTCACGTTCGAAACCAACGAATGGAGTCTAAAAAATTAGGAGAGCCGTCAAGAACTACGCAGTACTGGATCAGTAACTCCCTGTACATGTAGACGATGAAAATTAGGCGCCAAGTAATTATAGACCGATTTGTTATAAGTAACTTGATTTATTCTCTGTGCTCATGCATATGCGAAGGTTCTTGTTTTAGCGTTAAAAACATGATTGGCGCGCTCGAAATCTTTAAAAATAAAGAGAAGCCATGAAATAGATGCCCGATAAAAGCTACCTGACATATGGAAGAATACAGAGACACCTTTTATAGCACACATACTTCTCGTTTCTCGGAAAGTTACATGACAGCGCCATTTTCATATAGTGACAGGGATGGCATATAAGCAATATATTGGCGCTTCGAAATGCTGGAGCGCCTTGAACACATCCTACATTATTTTCAATTGTTATTTTGCTTAGATTCGTCGCTTAATTTTACACATATTTAGTGGAACACATGTTTGGGCCTGAAATATAGCGAATTCATTTTTCACCGATGGAAAAAAATGCTTCAACTAAAGCAATTACACTTTTACAATATTAATAAAGGTGCATAATACGAGTTACGACCCAAATAACAAAGGCGATTCCTGGTAGTATCCGGCGAAGAGCCAAAATTCACAAGCCCTTCCCCGTAAGAATGCACAGGAACACCGGAGAAGTAGAAAGGTTGCTGTCCGCTTCAATTTGCATCCCAGAAGGTTCGTAGACACTAGCTCCAGGTGAGCCTCTAACAAACATTATAATAACTCTATGGGGCGTTGGCCCTGCGACAAGATAATTTACACCCTCAGAGGTGTTTCGAGTGTTTAGTGTTTTTAGCCAGATGCTAGTTAAGATTGGGCGAAAAACTGCATCTCCAGTTCGGATTTTCTACTTTCGGTATAACACTTCCGGTCTCGTGCACGCACGACGCGAAGGAGGCAACGAATGCGTGATTCTATCGGTGGTGCTTCTGACGCTTTTTAATTGGGCAGTGCCACAGGCTTAGTACCTTCACTAAATACCCCATAGAATTAATCCTTCGCGTTCGTATAACCCACGAAACAAGCGTTAGTTTTTTTTTTCCTCCGCGCAGTCAGTGCCACCTAAAAGACAATTAAAGGACCCCTGAAAAGCAAAAAAAAAAAAAAACTTTTTTTAAACAGTCTGTTTGGGACACGCATGTCAAAAAAAAGTAAATTTTACGCGAAAAACATTTTAGAGCAATATTGACGGCGAGAGATATATTTGAAATTCTGCGCGCAAAGTTCATGGCATCACGGAATGGTCATTCGCTCAACGAGATGGCCATTCGGCCTTTTCTCCTCAAAGTGAAGGAGAAGCCGATCCAACTCTGCTCCACGCGCCCGAAATGCCTAGAGAGAAAACAAGTGGAAAGGAGATGACTACTGACTAAATCGCGTGTCGCGCTGTCAATAGTGCTTTAAAAACATGTTTTTTGGCGTACAATTAATTTTTTGACACGCGTGTCCCTACTTAGACGGTTAAAAAAAAACTGTGGCTCCAATCAACGCTGCGAAGATGGTTGGACAGCGAAGCTGTAAACGACACCCTCATCGATTACCCATTGCGACGTCACTTGAAAATTCACACACGTGGCTCTACAAAGAGTGAAACCAGAGACAAATGAAATGTACTTAACCACACCCTTTATTAATTCACAACGACATTGACGACTACTTTATGATCAGTGTGATACACACTGAGATTTTCAGTTCTCACTGTAGAGATATTCTTTGCTAAGTTTAAATCAATGCTTGATCCATGAATGGCGGTTGGTTGAGTTGCATTGGTGAAGCACATGCTATATATGAAAGCGTGGTGACGTTACTACGTGATTTCTATGCTGTTGTGTACTTTTCCGCTCGGAGTAGCTTACGCAACCGTAATCTTTACCGAGAAACCCACGTGGGGAGAAGGAACGTGCTTCGCATTGTTCGCAGGAGCCGTTATCATCCATTATGCGGTTTGCACTTCACAGGAGGGCTTTGAACGACGTGAACCCCTTTCGAAGCAGCTGCAAACCTAATCTTTACCGGAACGCGTGGGAGGGTGTTCCTAGTGTTTACACGCGACTTATCATCCATCACCTGGTTTTGATGCTTGTTTTCTGGTTTTCTTTATTGAAACGGATACTGATCGAGCTGTATGCTGTATGTCTGATTTCAAAGGAGATATGCTGTTTTGCCTTCAAGTGTTCGCCGGGAGTTTTTTGCTTACAACGCCAACGACACGAAAATTTCCTTGGCTGGTAGAGGTATAGCTTCGCTGTAAAACATTTTTTTTTCTTTTTAGGAGTCCTTTAAGGCCTGCGCACGGCATCATCGTTAGTGTATCCTGCTCCAAGCAGCAAGCAGGCTGAAGCTTGACGGGAGTCAACGCAAAGCGGCAGACGCGTCGCGGGGGGAGGGGGGAGGAGGAGGAGGAGGAGAGGAGGAGGAGGAGGAGGAGGAAGAGGGAGAGGGAGGGGGGGGGCGGGTGAAGGCGCAAGCCTTCTAGGCAGTACTGGCGTAGCGGCGGTCGCAGACAAAAAGTGAGAAAAACAAGAGCAGCGTTCACCCCCCTCACACTCAGCCAGAACTGAATTTCACTGGATCCTGGAAAAGTAGCGCCATTGCCTTCTCTGGCTGCTAGCCGGACACAAAATTGGGTTGTGTGTATGTTTATATGAGAAATTTAGCCAGTGCAGTACAACGACTGGCCTGGGGTCTTTAACGTGCATCACGCAGTAGAGAAACACGACCGCACGCCGGTACGATACTCCTCCAGATCGAAACGGGCAGGGGATCGAACCTAGGAACCTGGGTTCTGCAGCGCGAGCTTTCGCTCCACGTGCTCCGAGCTGGTGTGCGCTAGCCTACTCGGCCACCGATCCCCCCCTAGCCGGCCACAAACAGACACTAACCGTGCAGACGACCAAAATCTCACAAGGCGATTGGCGGTTCGGTTTCTGTTTCCACAGCAATCGCTATTTCGGTCCTTTCAATTCTTCGAAGCTTAGAAAGGGACGTCCTTAACCACTAGTCGCATCAAACTCCCTATGTAGCATCATCGTACTGAAAGCGTGCCTCACCAATATAAGCGTCTTTGGCTCGTGCATGTAATGATGTTATCAATCATGGTGATGTCTACAAATATTTCATGTTGATATTGCTTTTCTTGCGTATTTCAAGACGGAAGTTAGTTTTCAATGCCGCCAAGCACCGACGCCGCATGTGGTGACGATGCGAAGATGTGCGCTTGTTTCGCAGGTGTGTCGATAACAAAATCTGGCTGTATACAATTGAAATACTTTTTTTCGAAAGCAACTCGTCACCGCGAATTTGAATCAGCTCAATAAGAATGGAAAAGTAAAGGAGGAACTGCTCATTTCATGAACCAAAATGGCGACTATACGGGGCTAGAGGCCGCCAATATTAATCATAGCCACACGCCGGGATCGGTACTAAAGAAATCTGGTGAATGTCCGCTGCGAGCAAGAGGTCAACCGCAAAGCGCGCAGCTATAGGGGGGGAACGCTCCCTACTGCAGAACACGTTCCTCTTCATCCTGGCCGTGGTCCTGTTCGCCCTGGCTGTGGAAGGGACGAACCTGTACACGCGGCTGTCGCTCACCATGCTGGGCAAGCTGGGCGCCGGCGTCAAGTCAGTCTTCACGGGCATCGTGGCCATCTCGTTCGGCACGGCCCTGGTGCTGCACAATGCCGCCTCCACGCTCGTCGTCTTCCCCGTAGTCGAGGCCACGCTCATCGAGATCGAGAACGACGCCCTGACCAACGCCCGACGCCGCCGCATGCTGCGCAGGGCGTCGGTTATCGCCAGGATCACCAGCCAGGAACACTCGTACGAGTCCACGAGGCACTCGTTGGGCAGCCCGGACCAGATCTCGAAGCATGCGGGGCACGACCAGTCTTCTACCGCGACACCGAAATTCGACCTCGGAAGTTACGGTGTGGAAAGGTTTATTTCGTTTAATTCATACGCCCTGTTAAGGCCTGAAGGGGGCAACGTCACTGAGAGCTCAGGAAACAGAAGGCCAGTCGAGTCGCTAGCATCTTGTGATCGTTCGGCGGCCAATGATTCCATAGGAACGCCGATTCGGAGTTGCACTTGAATAAGGATTTTTTTTTTTTTTTTTTTTTTTGGGGGGGGGGGGGGGGGGAGGGGGGGAACGTTATTTGCCACAATTTGTTTTAAATATTTTTGTTTCTTATTTTGTGAATTTGGACACATCCCGTACTAACCGTCGCTTATGTTGTTTCTCTCTTTGGGAACCATGTCCCTTGACTTGTGTTCTGGGTACTTGGATGACGTTTTAATGCGGAAGCATTAAGTGTCCCATGGAGAAAGCCGACGTCATCAGCCGCGCCAAATGGCAGATATATTCCCGAAGCCGTGATCTGAGGCATCCCATTATTTTTTAAGTATTTGGGTAACGGGGGTAAGTTCAATGGACCGGCAGAAAGGCGGACACCGGGGGTGGGGTGAAAATTGAGTTTCACAAATTTATGGATATGCAGTTGTCTTATATCATTAGCGCCGATTAAGTCCGATTTCTTGCCTTGCACTCACAATAAACATCGAGAAACACCGATTACGAAAAAAAAAGGCTGGAGGTACACCTAAGGACTTCTTGTGAGTTGTGAATGTGAAAGCATGCCCGCAGCTCTTCCGCTCCCTTATTGCGTCTGCGGCGTATTTGCATCGACGGTCAAACGCGCGCGTTCTCCTCGGCGCGCTGACCTTGGGCGTGGAGCGATGGAGCCGCTACCTCGAGGACACGCAGCGCTATAGGGTGGCGGTCATTGCAACTGACGCGCAGCGGCCAATGGGAGCCTCGTTTCTTGAAACTATGACGCGCGCCAGCCAATGGGACCGAAGCCGAAATCCATCAGCTTCACTCCGCTCCTTTGGGATCGGGGAAACTAGGTGCCGTTTGGCTATAGCTTTTTGCGTGGTTTCAAAGCTGGGAGCCGGCTTCACTTGGAGAAAGGAGTTTAGGTTGCCGTTTGGCTCGGCTTCAAAGCTGATGGCGTCGGCTCGCTCCATGGGACAGTTAATGCATTAATAATACCCCCCCCCCCCCCAAAAAAAAAAAAGAAAAGAAAAAAAGATAAAACCTTTTTCCGAATATGAAAAAAAAAAAAAAAAACGAATACACGAAAACCCTACTTAATGACTAGGCTTCTGTGTTTTCGGAGCTTATTTTTTATGAAATTCAGAGGGCGTTTTTCGGGGTTTTTTGTTTTGTTTCTTGCCAAAAAATTTTGAGTTATCGGAGTTTATTTTAGTTTGATTCCCAATTCTCCGAATTTCTGCGTATAATTTTGCTCTGTTTCCTATTAAAAGTAAATAAATAAATAATACACAGGTGAAAAGGTACGCTAGATAAAAAATGAAAGCCGTTTACAACTCCCTGTAACACCGAATTAGAGCGTAGCTCTTGAGGAGGAGGAGGGAAGGGTACTTAGGGGAGAGTATACCCCTCATCCCTCCACTTCACCTTGTCATCCTGACTGCTAGCCCTCGCTCCAAGCGGCGTCGGCGTGACCGTGAGGTCACGTGACCTTCGTGACCTCACGGGGGTCACGTGACTTCATGGGGGTCACGTGACGTCACGGGGGTCATGTGACCTGACGGGGATCACGTGACGTCACCGGGAGCACGTGACGCCACCGGGGTCACGTGACGTCACCGGGGTCACGTGACGTCACGGGGGCACGTGACCTCACGGAGATCATGTGACCTCACGGGGATCACGTGACGTCACAAGGGCACGTGACCTCACTGGGCTAACGTGACATCACCGGGGTCACGTGACCTCACGGGAGTCACGTGATGTCACCGGGGTCATCGTGATGATGTCATCGTCACTGATGACGTTATCAGTGACGTCACCAGTGACGGCACGCGTCCCATAATCCACCGCGCGGTTACGACGACGCGAGGGCGACGCCGCTCAAGCCGGAAACGGGCGCCTAAGAGCTGCGCTCTAAAAATAAAGACGTTTACAAATCTCTGTAACGCGAAATTATAGCACAGCTCTTGCGCAGGAGGAGGGGAGGGTACGGAGGGGAGGCTATGCCCCTTCTCCTCCTCTGTACCCTCTCCCCCTCCTGCTGTCCTCCTCTGCTCCTCGTCCTCCCCTCCTTTCCTCCTTGCCCTCCCCCCTCCTCTCCCATCCTTCTCCTCACATCCTGCTCCTCTCCCCTTTTTATCCACTCCCCTACTCCTCCTACTCCTTTCTTCTTCTCCTCCTCCTCTCCTCCTCCTCCGCACGTGACTTAAATTTTCCTACTAAATCTAGTGGAGAAACTGAATTTGTCCATAGGTGGCGTGACACCAAGTCATGTGACGTTATTTTCCTCGATAAATTTAGCGGGGAAACTGAATTGGTGTTTAGGTCACGTGACCTCAATTTTCCCGCTAAATCTAGCGGAGAAACTCAAGGTGTTCTTAGGTGACGTGACACCAAGTCATGTGACGTCATTTTCCCCGATTAATTTAGCTGGGAAACTGAATCGGTGTTGAGGTCACGTGGCGTCAATCTTCCCGATAAATTTAGCGCGGCTACGCCGACGCCGCGAAACCCGGAAACGGGCGCCTAAGAGCTGCGCTCTAAAAATAAAACGCGCTTGCTTCAATTATTATTTCTTCAGCTGGATTTGGTGTTGGTGACATTGGAAATACTAATTTGTGCCACGACAAAAGTCGCACACAAGTGTTGCTTCAATAAACGTCGATACCTTAAAATCAAACTCCTGAAGGCAGTAGTTTAGAAGCTCGTATTCATCCTATCCTATTTCATCAATCTACCCTGCGTCGCGCGAGGTGGAGTGGTAAAGGATGTAAGAAAGAAGTTCCATCTGCCCTTTTTCCCCATTTTATTCAATCTCTATGGTCCATAGCTTTCAATGTTACAAAACACAACCTCGCCTCCCATTAAAGCACAAATAGTATGGCCGAAACTGGAAGCCAGAAAAGTAGCTTTTGTCGAGACCCGAAAGTACAATCACCTGTTGTCCTGAATGGACGGATCTTGGCGAAATAAGCGGTAAGGCCCCTTTTAACGATGGTCCGAGATTTGAAACATGACGGTGGTGGCATTTACCCAGGACCATTGACCCTGTGCACTGGTCAGACTTAATTGTAAAATACCGTATTTTGTTGTTTTTTCTATTGGGGGGGGGGGGGGGGGGGGCATTGCACATTAAAATACCGTGTCTATAGGATAAATGCGACTGGAGCAAAAGTTCACCGGCGGGTGTTTTTCGGAGTTTTTCGGATTTATTCGAAATCAGGGAATCCTACTTACGACCTATCACGAACAGCAATCTAGACAATTTGAAGTGCCAGTTTTTTAACATCGCCTAAAATAATGAAAACCTGTGAACAGCCTCCCCTTCGTCTATGGAGCATAATATCACTCTAAGATAGCGTCAATTCTGCAAATGAGCCCGAGTCTGAGACCGAGCTGCTTTCGACGCATTGATTAGGGGACACCTTGGTCTTCAGAATTTTTTTTGTCATTTCTCATCTAATCTATCTTAAATTTTTACGTCTACTTGTGCCATGCACAAATGTAACTCTTTTTTTCCCCCGGTCTATTATATTTTTTGAGAGAACCTCAACCTTATCACAAATGTTTCTGCACATCTTTTTTTAGAACATCCCTATTCAAAAAGCTGACACTAAATACGTCAGCATGCTCTACAAACAGAAAAAAACGCAACAAAACCATTGTTTTAATTTTAGCATAACTCTAAAAGCGAAGCTATGTTCAATTGTGTTTGCTAATAATTAGAAACGAGTAATTAGTCTTTGCCAATCAGAAAATTTTGTTGTTAGCATTTGTCAGAGATTGTATTCTTGTTGTTGCACTGTAATGTATGAGGTCTTAACCACTAGAAAAAGTATTGAGGTCCAAGTTCTAGGTCGAACGATACCGTAGGTGAAACTTGTTTTGTGACAAAACAAAGAAAAAGAAACGAATTCTGAGAAACAGAAAAGTATTTTTGAAACATGCTTACGAACTGCCTGCATATGAGACTTTGAATCGATGCAACTATATAAGTGTGCACTTTATTGAGTATAGTACTTAGAACATATATTGTTTGCGACATTGATAAAAAAGGCTTAAAATGCTTTCTTATTTTTATATTTTAAGATCAAATTTGTCGTGTTCCAATTTGTTTCAATGTAATTTTTGTTTCACGACCGTGTTTCAAGACCAAGGCCAGCCCAGCCCAACGCTGACACAAAGCTCACGTCTAATTTTCGTCTGCGCTTGATCTCGCAGTCATGACGTAAACATTTTAGTTACGGGCTTTGAATATTTTAGGTGGTGTCAACTTTGCTAAAGCATTCTGTAACATCTCTACCTGCAAACGCCCTGACAACATGGACTCGGCTATTGCGGCCAGAAAATACCACCTTTTTTTCGAAGCTCTCGCCCCGTTGATTGGCTGACCCGACGAAAAGGTCGACTCGCCAAAGAGCAACTTAATAAAAACACAATTCGACGAAAGAGGCAAAACCACTTCGGGTTGGCTGTAAAGATGCCTTTCTGAGACGCTGCTTCAATCACTTAAGGTACGCGGTGGCTTGAGACATGTCTGCCTTTTTTTTCTGAATGACCTGATGAAAACTCAACAGTGCGGCAGGTCCCCAGCGAAAGGGCTTTCGCGTTTCCTTTGCAGTTAGCGGTTCGTTTGTAAAAAGTAGGATGAACCAGTTACTACTCCAGCATTTTCTTCAGGCTCCCAAAGAAGAGCGAGCGTGATGAGCATGGACTTTGCTGCCAAGTTTCAACAGGAGTCCATGTAAGTCGGTCTTTGAAGCACAGCGCGCACCACTCTTATCATGCACCCTCTCTCCTGCCAGGAAGTACCAGCTCATCCGGAGGATACTGCTCTTCTCGGTGGTGTACACCACCACACTGGGCGCCCTCTGCTCCATGTTCGGAAATCCTGCCAGTTACATACTGCTAGAGCATCTCCAAGAGTACGTACCGGTTTGTCGCGCTGTACAATATTTATTTTCCTAGACGGTTGGAAATAAATTACCAGTTATCTGCATATTTGGAGTCCTACGATGCAGTGTATACAGGATTTAAGGAGCGATATTTTGCATTCGTTTAGGAGGCATTAAACGGTTCTTTCGGGGAGTGAGTAAGAAACTGTTTATAAATTTCCCCTCTAAACATAACGACATAATTAACGTCACGTGATGAGGTCATGGTATCACGTGCTACCAGTACTTGGCACCGTGACTTTACGTGACCTGGCGTCACATCTGTCTGGTCACAGGACATGAATTTCCTCGATAGATTTCGTACAAAAATGCATCAATAAACGGATGGACGAACAAATAAACAGACGGACAAATTACGAGATTAGGGGGTTTTGTTAAAAAGCATTATAGGCTTTCTTAATTTTATGTAAGTCAAAGCACCGTCGAAATTATTGTAATAGTAGCTTTCGTCGACTCTTACCGCTTTCTGTAATGTCAAGTTTCGGTGCTCACATCGGGCTGCTGCTAAAATTGGCTTCATTCCATTTTTATATATCGGCGGCCGTGCGACTGGCATTTACATGTTTTTTTTTTTTTTTTTCAGTGGTTTAGCAATAATTATTACTAATATGCCAATATTCGGCGTCAATGCAAACACTGTTCTATAACAATTTTTTTTCTTGTGTTTATTCATTTCATTGATTTGAGTTTCAATCCTAGCAGACGTGAAGATATTAACAAAACGGCTCTGAAATAAAAATATTGCGTGAAAAAACAAAATATTCGAGAAGGGAACATTTGTAAGCTTTGCTTTATAAAGCCATTACTTTCTTCGACCGTCCGTCCGTTCTTAGTTAATTCTAGTAGCTTCTTACTCCCTTTGGGTAATCGTTAGTATAGTGATTGGTGCTATGAAATTTCAATTCAATCCCATCTGGTAATCACTATCGCAAAACTATAACAGTTTCGCAGTATCGGGATTGGGGGAAATTCTTGCTGTGCTGAGGCATATTCTATGAGTCATCACAGAGTGATTGCGAACGCAGTTGGGAGAGCACAAACGTGCCAATTTGTTATAACAGGATACAGGATGTCCTTCATCATAACCGAGGAATTATCGGTTAATTTAAATGTGTCTGATTTAACCAATTAAAGTAAAACCTTTTTTAAGATATTTTTTAATACTCTCTGGCGAGGATTGCAAGAAAAACCATCACTGCGGTCTTCTATTCACGATTTGCCAAAACCTCACTAGAACGTAGTTGGTCCGTTTTGTACGTTATTTTTTTTTTCAGTTGATATCATACTTTGTTTCACCTTATGATGTACCGCAGAAAAGGCTACAAGCGCGAGCATAGCGTGTGCCAACGCTATGAGCTCAGGCTTCTAGCCTTCGCTGCGGTCCAATATAAGCTGAAACGCAGTAGAGATGTTGTTCAAAAGTACGTTGCGACCACAGCAAGCCTTTTGCTTGTTTTTAGGCGCAACCCTACCGCTCATGCTGTTTTGCTTCATTTTTGGCGAGTTGTACTTTTTTTTAATATTTTTTGCAGTCATAAAGTTAATGCCAAATTAAAGAACCGTTATTTAGCTACATCTTTATGTTGTGATATTACGTTTATCCTTAGTTATTAGTTTTTTATTTAGCGTTTACTCGGCCACAGTGTCAGATAATAAACGTTTTCTTTCTCATGTTAAAGCGTTCCAACGTCCACAATGGTTTATTTTAACGGTTTATGGAACATAGTAAGTAAAGAATAAGCAAATAACTGTACAGAACATGTGTACTTTAAAATAAAATATAAGGTGGAAAATGGTTTTTGTTTCTCGTGCTATAAAAACTGAATCCCATCAACTAATCAAAAGTACGAAACAGTAAATTGCGAAGCATCTTTCAATATTTAATGTCCCAGAACTTGCATAACGATAGATTACTCATGAAGTCTAGTATTAACCCTAAAACATTTCCCGTTCAGTTAGGCAAGTTGCAGTTTCTTAATATCAAAAACAGATAGCGACAGGTGTTCAAGAATATCTTGACGTGCATTTGACGTCGTGTGCTGCTTGGAACACCATGTGAGAGAAAGAAACGCCACAAGGCTGCAGGTGCACCGTAGCTTCTTTTGCGCGCGTTCCTCTGTACGTTGGTACGCATGCGCCGCGTGATCCAAATGAAATGGCGCAATTAAAGGGATTCCGCCACCTACTTAATATCAAGTTAATGATTTTTTTTATTAATTACAGAAACCATTTTGGGAATCGGACTATGGCTTCTTAGAATGGTGCGACAATATTTTGTTGGCAGCCAGATGCTTTGCACACGCGCCAAATTACAGCCGCCATTTCTGACCCTCTCTTGTCTTACCGAGATGCGGAGCCACTGAACCGGTGTGGACGAGACTCCACAAAGACCTATGCTGTGGAGAAGGGCACAGTAGAGCATAAAGTGTGAACGAAGAAGGGCACAGTAGAGCATGAAGTAAAGTGATCGAAATAGGAGGAAAAAAAACTAAGGTCGGTTATGGCGGTGCTTGTGCACAGCTGTTTGAAAGCGCCTATATTATAGCGTCCACTCTACAGCACGCTTTACATCACAAAGAATTGTGGTGCGATTTGCGTGGCGCGCAAGGATCATCGAGCGGCGCGAGACAGAACTGCTTCGGCATTCTGGACAACCGACGGGCAGCGCTGGCCGACTCCATTTCACACAATGTCTTTTATAAATAGTGTACATAAACATGTAATTTGCCATTCAACTGGCCTCTATGTTATATATAAAAATACAAAATTGGTTCGACGATTAATGGGATTCATCCGATAAAAACACTTTATCATTTCCATCGAATTAAATTCAAAGAACGTGTGGCCTCGGCCCTTTTTCCGTCGTCGCTTTTGGATACGGTCAGCCATATCACTCGTGGAAAGAACCGCATTCATCGCCATAGCGGCAACTGAGCTGGGCGGCATTCCAAAGCGGCGCGGCGCCAGCTCGTCTCTGCTCCGCGCCAGCTGTGCGACGCTCGTAATGGTACGAAGCGCTGACACCAACACGCGTCACCGTCTTCATCTCTCCCCACCGCCGGGGTGTGACAATGAATCACAATACCTCCTCACGGGGGTTGGTGACCGAGTGGGCTGTCTCAACCAGCGCCACGATCAACCAGCGCCAAGATCAAGCGGCATTTGGAGCTGCCAGAGACAGGTGAAAGTGCGGACGATGAGTAGCTTGGCTTGTCCGATCAGCGTCCGAGTCATTTTAATGTGAAAAACCGAAGAAGCTGTATCGTTGGGAAACACCACGTCCCACGGTGTGCAAACCAACTCCGACCCAGCCCGAAGTAGGTTTGCACACACATTGACTACGGTAATTTCGTGTTTATTGGATGATTTTGATATCTTTTTCATACAGTTTTCAAACAAAGTTGTACCGCTAAATTGTGCTAGTTTCATTCTCCAGAGGCGTAAGCAGGGTCTCCTGAACACCTTCCTGAATGAGCGAGCAGAGCTTACACACATTCATGTCGAGCACGCGACAAAGTTCTTCGAGCATCTTTTTGAATTTTGATATTCTAGCGCGATCTCGCACCTTGCTGGCACGGTAATTATTGTCCCCAAGAATAAGGACATTTCACTCTTTCCTGAATGGGAAACAGACCGCAGCGGGAGAGTATGCGCAGTAGACTTGCTGCGCCATAGCGAAGTATAGTGTCACTGCACGCCCCCAACAAACCCGCGGAAAGGACAAGTATTTTTAAAACATACAGCAATACATTAAACACCCGCAAAACTGATAGTTGACGGGGAGTTCAATAGTATTCTAAACGCCAAAGACTGCGCGCGTGGTTTGAAACAAGATTCGAGCCATGGGCCACTTAGGAATCTTCTCAGAAAGCATGACGTGCAAGATCTAACTGAATTGGCGAATTCTTCCGAGTCCGGCTACACAGACTGGCAAGGGGAATTTCACTCGCGTTTAGATCGTGTATATGCGTCGAGTGAGTCGCCGAACCTGTCGACTTCCCCGACCACGCACTAGTCGAAGCGCGGTTTGGAAGGACGGAACCAGCGAAGTATGACTCATATTGGCAATCGTGAAACTTAACGAATCTCTTCTTGAGGGTGACAACGTAGCGAAGGACGTGAAAGAGCTCATTGTAAAAATCGCTAAAAGACAGGCGAAGATCGCGGCAAACTGGGAGCCGCTGAAAGCAGAAACTAAAATGAAGATTCTTCAGTGGGACAGGAAAAAGAGAATAGAAAGCGGGAAGAAAATAAACTTTTAACAAGGACCTTGAAGACGCTTATTCGTGCTGAAAATCAGGCACCAGGATTGTCTGGCATGCAAAGGCCTGCTATTGGTCAAATTAGAAGACGAATATAAAGGCGCAATGATCCGCTGCTCCGCTGCAGAGTGGAAACTTTCGAATAAGACGAACAGCCGACGAAATTTTTTTCTTTTTTTTAATGAAAAGCCGCGTGCCAGCAAAAAAAAAAAAAAAAAATCACGGCCCTCCAAGTGGGTGAATTGATTAAAAGGTTAAAAGACGCGAACAAACCGGACGAAAAAAGGCACAGGTACGACACGGACAGGCGCCTGTCTGTGTCGCACCTGTGTCTTTTTTCGTCCTGTTTGTTCGCGCCTTTTAACCTTTTAATCGATATGAACCAACTAGCCCCAACCAAAGTTTTATTGGGTGAATCGGTTGTTACTCAACAAGAAGCTGTCGAGCGCAAACTTGTCAAATTTTACGAGGAATTGTTTAAGGAAAAGCAAACTGTCAGGGAACATACAGTTCGAGCGTATATAAAGAAAATGACGAAAGTAGAAAAGGCAGTGGCGGAATTGGTTGAGCAATATGTAATAATTGAAGAGGTGCCCGCAGCCATTAAAAAAGTAGCGCCTCGGGAGTCGGCGGCCTTATATGGACTCGGAGCAGCTTTCTATATAAATTTCTCGGAAGAACTAGCGCCGGTGCTTTGTCAAGTTTATGCAGATATTTCTAAGAGACAGCTCCTCCCTCCTACAATGAGGCAGGCGGTGACGGTGTTAATACACCGAAAGACTGCCAATGAGAGAACGCGATCGGCCGACGATCGTCGACAGATCACCTTACTGACGACAGATTATGTAAGTCTCGCCAAAATATTGAAAACACGTCTCGGGAAAGCTGTGGGATCACTCGTTGTGGAACTTCAAACATATATGGATTTAAAGGACGCACAATTGGCACTAATTTTCGCATTATGCGGATGGTCGCCGAGACCGCGAGCGCGATGCAAACGAAGATAGCCGTATTGCAGGTAGATTTGAAGAAAGCGTTCGACAAGGTACCGCACTCCTCTTCATTGTTCTTACTAAAATATCGAATTGGGGCGAAAACTACGGGGCTTTGTGAAGTTGTGCTGCACAGATTTGAGGACTCATATTCTAATCAATGGCTGCAGATCTACGCCCATTCCATCGTGCGCTTTGGTAAGACAGGGCTGCCCCATGTCACGCATTTTATTCGCACTTAACTTAAAGCCGCCTTGCAGGACAGTTTGAAATGACGCCAATATGCCAGGAGATACAAGCGTAACTGCGTCACCTGTCAAGGTCTTAGCCTACTCTGATGGTGTGAGCATAGTGTGCTCATTAAGACCTGAGCTACAACTCGCACTCGAGCTCATAACATATTTCTGCAATATGTCGGGAACTAAAATGAAAGATAGAAATCCTTAGGGTCTTAGCTGGGACACTGGCCGTCCAAGCCAAAGCTGTTTACGGACATCCAGTGGACTGTTTGGTTGTCTAACTACTTAGTGATCGACCAGGACCCAGCGAGGCTGCGCAGTGGAAAAGGCGGCGTGAGGCTAAATGCCGTCAGAGCCAAAGCAGCAGAATGGCACGGAAGAAATATTTTTTTTTTTTAAACCGAAGTTTTGTATGCAACGCAGTCCTTTGTTTTCTTGCGCATGGTATTCAGCAGAAGTTGTGCCCTGCCGCAACATGAACGTGCAATAAATGCAACGCATTTGTGCGACGTTCATTGGGAATTCATCTTGCGAAAGAACACAACGAACTTAGATTTTTGTTAGCCCGCATAAAGGTGGCTTAGGACTGGTGAATGTAGATATCAACTTAAACGTGCACAAGTTTATGTTTTCTTTTTAGACAGAAAAAAAAAAACAAAAAAAAAACGGTTTCCGCTCTGCGGGCGCTTGAGGGGGGGGGGGGGGGTATTTTTCCGCTTGGTTGGACGTAAATAGCAATGACGAAACAGCAAAGAGGGCACCGGTGATGCTCTATTACAAAGAGAGCAGAAGCAGTGAAGTACTTTGAATGTAGATTTTCCAGGAAGTATTTACAAAAGGTTAAAAGAAAACGTCTCTATTGGGGCACGATTGACTCGGTAATGTCTCCGCCACTCTTCAGCTCGGGCTTTGCTAAAGGTGACGGTTCCGACATTTTTCGGCGTTTGCGAAGATACCATGTTCGCCAGAAGACAAAATATTTTTGTCAGGCTTTATATGGCGGTACTGCCATTGATATCTTTACAGGAAAATAAAGGTTTCTTCCTCCCGTGGGGCACAAACTGTGCCCTTTGCCTTTTTGAAGGAACGGTGCAGTATACTGCTTTGTACTGTAGGAATGCCGAATCAATCTGCGCTCAGCTTCGTGCAGCAAGTGGGATCGCGTTGTATCTAACGTGGCAATATATGAAGTTTCTGGACGCCGGGAAGCAGGAGCACACTCTGAGTTGTAAAATACTCACGTTGATCGGCTTGCACGCAATTTAATTCTCCCGAACTGACCATACGTTGGTCAGAGAGGGAGGACAATCCGGATGGCGTTTTAGAATACAAGGGTTCCATTATTTGTGCACTATAACGAACGAGAAGCACTTCCCCGAAAGGGACTTCTGGGAGGTTTTAATAGCTCCAATTAAATAACACGGGATAAAAAAGCCCACACAAAAGATGTGCTCTGAACTCTCGTATCCTGAGTTGAACTGAAACGCAAGTGTCTGACATTTGTCTCTCCCCTCATTGTTGTACTGACCTGTTGAGTGCGCTACCATTGCTGTCGGCGTTCTAGCGGTCATTTATGTGAGAGTACAGTCGTAAGCCACGACTAATCAGTTTTCTTACCTTGTACATTGTTTATCTTATGCAATAAAACAAATGTGGCCGGGTGGCTACCGCGTCTCAGCCCAGAGCGTGAGGCGAAAGCTTGCACACAGAAACTCCTGGGTTTGATCCCCACTCCCTGCCCGTTTCGATCTAGATGAGTTTATTAACGGCACGCTTTCGTTCACTCACTACTTTGTAGTGCACGTTAAATACACGAGATTAGCGGTTGCACTGCACTGGCTAAATTTCTTATCTACAGCTAAGAGACCTCCTCACCAGCCCGGTCTTCTTGCGACGTCATGCATGGCGCTGACGCACAATGCTGATGCATGAACACCCGCCGGGTCTTCATGCAAACGAGCGTTTTAATGCTAACGGATTAATAAAACATCTTGTTGGCTATAAGCCAAAGCGCTGGACTATACTTCGTCTCACCCTACGATGGACTGAAGGCAAAAGCTACGGGGCGCGAGATCCAATCACGAGCCACTTAGAAATTGTGCGCTATTTCGCTTCGATGCACGTATCGATGCCCGCGTCTCGGATCACTGATGAGGGGATGGGTGGACAGTGGTTCGAATCGAAGAGCACTGAGTGACTCAACAGTTTTACATCGCAAAAAAGCCACGACATATAGGCTCTTTGCAGCGTCGAAGCTATAGAAATGATGCGGCACTTTTGGATTCGAGCATTATTCGTCCACCCCTAATAAGTGCGAAGCGTGTCATAGTAAGGCGTGGAACGTGATTGGACCTGGCGGCCCGTGGCTTTGGCCTTTAGTTCATCGTAGGATGAGACAAAGTATAGGGGTTCATATCTGGCAGGTTCGAATACTGGGCGAGGTGCAGGCAATCTCACGGAGACCAATTACTGGAGAAGGCGCCATGTAACCGAGATCAGGGTTGCACGTTAAAGAATGTCCAGTTGGTCCAGCGCCAAATCTCGCGCTGCAAAACCCTGTAACCCTGGGTTGAATCCCCACCCCTGCCGGTATCGATCTCGACGAGCATCGTACCGGCGTGTGGTCGTGTATCACTGCTCCGTGAAGCACGTTAAGCACTCCAGGTTAGCACTCGTGCTGCACTGGCTAAATTTCTTTTTTACAGTCTAAACTCCTGCTGTTCAACCAACCAGAGATGGCAGTGTTGACATTACTCTAATGTAATTACAGTAATTAAAATACTTTTTGGAGTAAGTAGTAATGTAATGAATTACTTCTCTAGGCTAGTAATTCTGTAATGTAATAAATTACTTTCAGACAGTAATTTCGTGAAAATTACTCGATACTTTTGAAACTACTTTTGTCCTAAAAAAAGGTTCATTTGCATGCTTTAAAAAAGAAGAGGAAAATATTTTGCATGGTGAAATGTCGTAAAAGAGCATCAGAGGAAATAAACAACGGCCACCTGAGCGCAAAGCCACGTACAAAGAGTTGGACAGACGCACAACCCTATTGAAAATATTTCTAAAAGGCCCGTCAGCCTTGAAGGATTATGGGACCGCACAGGCCTTCAAAACCCTTCAAAAATACCCTACAGAGAAACCCTTCAGGGATACCCCATAGCAAAACCCTTTAGCCCCACAGCCCTTCAACCCGTCAGACCCTTTAGCCCGTCAACCCTTTTGACGCCCAAATGACTGTGAACCATACACAAAAATGCAGTTCAAAACATTATTGAAAATTTATTGCAGACATTTAGTTTTACATGCATATTACAACTCAAAAAGGCGATAAAAAGCAACGTTTGTTCAAACCCGGCGCAAGGGGCTGTAGACGAAAGAGATCATATCGAATAGGGACAACTGATTCTTTATCACAAAGAAAAATATCTTTCAAAGTACTCACAATGCCGCTGGGTATATTCCTGATGTACGGTAGTTCAGCTAATAAAACCGAGCAGGTGCACTTCACGGATACATACACAGTCTCAGTCAGCACGTTTAGCGAAAACCACGAACTCGCAAGCAGCACCCGCCGCCGTTGCGAAATCCTGAGCACAGTCACGGTTTCGTCCACGATGACGTCGCGCCGGCGTCTTCGGCGTATTTTTCGCTCGCTGGATGCTTCTGAGGTCGAACGGACGAAGAGGCGCAAGGAACAAGTCCGGACAGCGGCCGTCATCCACCGTCTGAGGACCCACTTTACCATAATCCCGGTGCGCAGGCACAACATGCGGTGGGACGCTGATCCCGCCTGCCAGGCTTTGCAGCGAGGAAGCCGAAACCGGCCACCATCTCCTTGAATGCGCTGAACACGATGGCGCTCGAGCGGTGTTGAAGGCGGCCAACGCCGAACTGGAGTTCACCTGCGTAACCAAGGAAGAAACTGCACGGATCAAAACAGATCAAGGGGCGAGCTCTCAAAGCCATGCTCACCTTTCTGGGGGAAACAGGTCCGTTCCAGATATCCACAGCGGTAAGAAGCAAACCGCCCACGAGTGGAACGAAAATGGCTATAGCGGCATCCTGGCCTCCTCTCACCACCCTCTCCCGCCGGCCGCTGGCCAGGCACCAGGCAGCCCTGCACCCTCTCCCCATCGCCGGGAGGAGAGAGGCGCTCTTTGGCTTTCCCGGAACGAGTCTCTCCAGTGCGCGTCCCTATTCCTGGAAAACGCACTGCTCTCGGCTTGTTTTTTTTTTTTTTTTTTTTTTTTTTTCTTTTTTTTTATGGTTGCACGGATTTCGCCTTGAGCGGACAGGACTGCGTTCACCTCAAAACGCCGCTCGGCCAACACTACTCGGCCGGCGCCTCGTCAATTCTCCACATGGGGCGGTCGCCCTGAGTGGCCTCCTTGACGACCAAACAGCCGGGCAGTGACAAACAGGCCCAGGAGCCCACTCGTATTTGATAGAAGAGCAGTAATAAAAATAGGACCGTACACACATACGATCGGCATTCTACAAATACTGTAAACGACTAAATTTTCGCGAGGACCTAATTTTCGCGAATTTTGCGATTCGCTTACCTTTCGCGAAAAATACGTCCCGCGAACAATTCGGGCAATATGTGAACGCTACGGAAGCTACACTCAATTCGCGAAAATTAGAACCCGCGAATAATTTCAAATTTTCAGCTTTGGGCCCGATTCCGCGAAATTTTCTAGCACGCCGAATTAAGTAGTTACAGTATATTTTTTTCCCCGTCGCGTACAATAAGCAGCTGTGCTCTAATCCTCCAAAATGTGTTTTTCTCCACCCTACAACCGTTTGCCCACAGACATCTCAAGAAGCCTGAAGGTTTTCCCGACTCCATTAGAAAGTTCTTTGACAGGCTTACAGACATTTCAAGGCATTGGTAAAGGGGCACTTCCAGGAATTTCAGGAGAGCCTCTGACGGGGCTAGCGAACCCACCAGGAAATATTTGGTGCCCCCTTCAAACATCTCAGAAATTCCTGAAGTCCCCTTCTACACCCTTTAAAAAATCCTGAAGTCCCAATCAGAAGCGATTTTTCAATAGGGTATAGATATACATATATGTATATTCTCCACCAAAGTTTCAAGCGGGGACCGCTTTTCTTCAGGATCCGACCCTGAAGAAAAGCGGTCCCCGCTTAAAACGTTGGTGAAGTAAAGGCCCTTCTTGGAACTCCTCACTGTTCGTCATATAGATATATATATATATCCTGACGAAGGCCCGACTCCGGCCGAAACGTTGAAGAATAAATCGTCTGTTGTTGGTGCTTTCACCAAGGGCTTTTTCTTCCCAGTTATATTCGCGACTCCAGCGAAATCGACGCCGCGTAGCGGCAGCGCGGAGAACCTCACGAGAGGAGGTCGTTTCGACTTTGTCGTCTGCTATCGCTGCTTGGTTCTCGTAGGCAGCATAGAAACAAACATCGTTTCCAGTAATTCTTTTTATGCTTCCGCCGTGTAATTCCTACGCACTAACTAGAAGAAGGTTTCTACCGTCGAAAAATCGCTTTGCTTTCAAGTGTAAGACTGATTTTACGCTGCGGTGCAGAAATTTGTGGTGGTCCGCGTGCTGAACGACGAAAACGACCTCCTTTCGTCCGCCACTTGCATGAGCAGCGCGCCCTCTATAGTTCGCTGGAGTCGCCATGCCCGTTATCTGTATATATATATACAGTAGACTCCCGCTAAGGCGAACTCACTTAAGCGGAATTCTCGGATATGCCGAACAAAGTAAGAACATTTGGTTGGTTTCCCATAGACACAATGCAAAAAAAAAAAAAATCGTTTAACACGAGCCGCTTTGCGCGCTCATTTTGATAACTCGAACTTTCATATGTCCCCTTCGCGATGGCACTGCACCGACGGCGACGCCGCGCATTGCGCCGGCCGAGGTGTTTGTCAGATATACCGTAAAAACCCGCATATAATACGAGTTTTTGTTTTCTTTTTTCAAATTTTCAGCTTTGATGAGGCTCGATCTAACGCTGTTTGACGTAGTTTCGGTTTCGAAGCAATATGGCGCTCAAACAGCTATCATCATCATTAAGATCACAATGTCCGAGGCGCCACCATCCGTACACAGTCAGGCTCAGCAATGGAGTCGGCGCGAAAACAATTATCGGTCGCCTACAAAAGAAAAGTTCTTTTGCTTCCGGAAGACCTCGGTAACAGTGCAGCCGGGCGACAATTCGCCGTAAATGAGGGCAGCGTCCGCGGATGGAGACGACAAAAACAAGCTCTGTTCGCGAGCAACGGAACGAGAAGAAGCTTTAAGAGCCCAAAGAATGGCGTGTTCACAGACGTCGAGGCAAGTCTCAGCGACTTTGTAAAAGAGCAACGAGAACGGCACCTCGCCGTAACTTTGTAAAAGAGCAGCGTGAACGGCACCTCGCCGTAACTTTGTAAAAGAGCAGCGTGAACGGCACCTCGCCGTAACTTTGTAAAAGAGCAGCGTGAACGGCACCTCGCCGTAACTTTGTAAAAGAGCAGCGTGAACGGCACCTCGCCGTAACTTTGTAAAAGAGCAAGGAGAACGGCACCTCGCCGTAACTTTGTAAAAGAGCAACGAGAACGGCACCTCGCCGTAACTTTGTAAAAGAGCAACGAGAACGGCACCTCGCCGTAACTTTGTAAAAGAGCAGCGTGAACGGCACCTCGCCGTAAACATCGAGCTGCTGCTTAAGAACTTGGGCGAGCCGACATTGGGTTACTCGCTTTATGCGCCGCGCCGGGTTTTCACTGCGTTGGCGCACGCTTGTCGCTCGTTCTTTCAAGAAGTGCGGGATTTCAAATGCGCTCGACGGCACTGAAGACTACTGCCTTTGGGAGGAGGGGTCGGACAAGGAGTCTGATGTACGTGATGGCAGTGATTAAGGTTCAATTATAACATGTGGTTCATGTTTTCTCAGGAACATGGGCCACATGTCGTCTTTCATCGGTAGACACCGATTTGCACAGAGCAGGCCGCTGTCACAAATCACCGGATGAATCGGTTCCCCCACCAGTGGTGTGTGGAA
Source organism: Ixodes persulcatus (assembly GCA_013358835.2). Classification (NCBI taxonomy): domain Eukaryota; kingdom Metazoa; phylum Arthropoda; class Arachnida; order Ixodida; family Ixodidae; genus Ixodes; species Ixodes persulcatus. The sequence goes on from JABSTQ010010431.1 coordinate 372,938, forward strand.
CATTATTTTTTTCTTCTTTTGGCATGGTAAGCCAAATAAATGTCCCTTTTTAAGTATCTCTTCTTAAAAACTAGCTATAGCCGCTTCTATGGCTCTCTATAGCTTTTCCTGTGGTCTCCCCTATGGTTGTCTATAGCGGTTTCAACAGAACTTTCGCCATTGAATTTTGTATGGTTTAATCTATGGGTCTCTTTAGAAAGGAGGCTATAGCCGCCTATGGCTTTCCTTTTGGTTCCTTTGTCCGTCTATAGCTTCTTGTAAGGTCTGCTATAGAGATCTCTATGGCTTTCTCCAAGGATCTTTTTAGACACCGTGCTATAGCTGCCTAAGGCTTTTCCTATGGTTCCTCTAGACGCCTATTGCTCTTTGTATGGTCCTCTATAGCTCATTCTATAGTTTGTCCTATGGTTCTCTATACCCATCGTGCTAAAGCTGCCTATGGCATTTCCTATGGTTCCTTTAACCGCCTATAGCTTCTTGCATGGTCTGTTACAGAGATCTCTACGGCTTACTCTATGGATCTTTTTAGACACCTTGCTTTAGCAGCCTGTGGCTTTTTCTATGGTTTCTTTAGCCGCCTATTGCTCTTCCTATAGTCCGCTATAGCTCATTCTATATTTCGTCCTATGGTTCTCTTTACCCATCGCGCTACAGCTGCCTATGGCATTTCCTATGGTTGCTTTAGCCACGTATATATTCTGTATGGTCTGCTATAGAGATCTCTACGGCTTACTCTATGGATCTTTTTTAGACACCGTGCTATAGCAGCCTGTGGCTTTTTCTATGGTTTCTTTATCCGCCTATTCTCTCCGTATTGTTTGCTATAGCTTCATCTAGAACTCGTCTTATGGGTCTCTTTTTTTACCGCAATCGTATGAAAGGCGAATCAAATTATTTGTTGTCACTGTACATCTTTAAAAAAACCTTGTAAGACGTGTCGAACTTCATAACCCCATTTAAGACAAAGAGCTAACATTTCAGCAAAAAAAAAAAAAAAACACAAAGACAAATGCACTCACCCAGGTGTTTGCAAAAGCACAGGTAAACAGACACAAATTGTTTTCAAATCTCCTAGAAGTTTATTACACACAGCTCATTCTGTAGACAAGCACAAACTAAACAATCTGTAATGTGAAAAGGCACTACTGAGCTGTTATACAACTGACAATATTGCAGAGCAAACAAGAATATATAGGCAATTCCAGGGTAGTGTCTAGTCTCCCGGCAGCCGGCTGAATTCCTCCCCCCCTGAAATTCTACTGCCAGTCGCCACTCATTGGCGATGCAATCAGTTCATCGAACGACGTTTCATCGACAGATCGTTTCATCAACACGTGATGTTTGTAAACAACTCAAAATATGTTTTTTTTGTTTTTTTGTAATGAGTTGCTGCAGACTCGCCAACAAGTGGCGTCAATGGGTGGGCTGAATCGGTGAGCACGCGCCTCAGGAATACAGGCGCGACGAAATGTTCCTGCAGCGTGCAATTCGCGTAACGAGTGTCGACGAAACGTTTGTGTCGACTAAACGTGTGTCCAGGAAACGTGTTTGCACAAAACGCAGGGAGAATAAGACAGTCAGTGTCATAACTGAAATTTTCACATGATTTCAGACAGCTAAAGGCAGGCGACTGCGGTAGGATTTCGGGGAAATTCTTCTCCCAGCTTTCAGAAGATAGGCACTGCCAGCAGATAGACACTACAGAACGGTCAATTGTCGCCGAGTAGGTTGCAGCGTACTTACGTTGAAAATACTGGACTTGAAAGATGTATTCCGAGATTATCGACACGGGCACTGCTGAAAAACCACAAACACGAAACCGAAAAGGAAGGGATCCGTGAAGATTCACCACGATGTACCAGAAGCTGTCATTTGCCGAACCGAACAATGAACGCATCACAAGAATGTATTGGGCTTCTTTGAAGAAAACGCTTGTTGCAGACATACGGGTATGACCTTTCCATCGAGATGCCCTTTACCAAAAAGCTGCGGCGAAATCAACCGCAGCACCGCGGGCCGGAGGAGAGGCGAAACTAGGTGCGCAAGCAGGCATTCTGGGATTGGCAACGGCTAATGCGTCATTCGTCAAACCACGTGATCCCGCTCCTTCCGTTACATGCGCAAAAAAAGCAGAGTCAAGCGATGAAAAGTCTACGGTTTATTGGTCCACCGAGTGCGCACCTTCGAAATGCTTTCAGCTTAGGGAGAGGGTGAAAACAGAGGTGTTGAAAAGCAGAGCTCCTCCAAGGCCAGAACGGGAGCGCGATCACAAAGACTAATCTTCAGGGGCATACCAACAATGAACACAACGAGAGAATGTGTCACTTATATCCTGTTGACAGTTTGACCCAAGGTTGATAGTGCAGTGGATGCTATGTGTGGCCTTGGACTTAAGGCAGGTGCCGTGTTCAGCGTTATCACCAGGTTCGAGACAGTTGTCACGTGACCCTAACCGGAGACACGATTGGCCTCAAACACGGATAGCGTCTACTCTGCTGTCACTACCGAATGAACAAGACAGCTCCATGAAGGCCAGCTTTTGGACTTCCAAAGCTGCATTTCCCAGAAGTGACCCAAAACGGGGCAGGTGTGAAGAAATCATATTTTACGCCGTGTAACCCACATTAGAATTTAAAATGAATTATTAATGGTGAATGCTTTTTTCTGCACAGGATGTCGACAAATAAGTATATATATATATATATTCTTTTTTTACACTGTTAAGTTCGCATTTTTGAACTTCAATTTTAAATCTTTGCATCGTTGTGGCATTTCTGATTGCATGGTTTAAACAATTGTTTGCCGTAATACGTTTTTCATCCGTGAGTTCAGTCTATCTGTCATCAATTACAATCTCTGCGCGCCACGATGACACATGGTGGGGCTGTGTGCTCCAAGAAGCTGCAACGACTTTAATATCTCATAATTTAAAGAAAAAGGAGAAAAATTAGCCACAGCACTTGCTTATTTGTGGAACTCTCAGAACAGAGAGATAATAGGACGCACCTAGGGTAGCGCGTGTCTAACGATATTAATTTTTTTTCGACTGTTAACTTGTGTCTGTGTGTATATTTTGCCGTTCTCGACACGGGCGTCGACGGACATTGCATCGCTGCTTACGCCCCCGCCGCGGTGAGCTTTTTATTGTCACGACACTCTATCGCGATATAGACGCGTTTATTTAACGCTCATGAAGTCTCGAGAGAACTGTGTCAATTGTTTAGTCAGAGCAACGACGCAGCAATCGCTAAGCGAGAGACGACTGCGCCTCGATCTGGCTGCCCGCGTTCGCTCTGATAAAATGTAGCGTGGGACTCTCGAGCAGCGTTAGCTTGCTGATGATGCAGGGCGCTGCTTTGTCCTGAGAATCTTTGCCCTGCGAACGCCGGCGAAAACGTTCCAGTGCTCGGCGTACCCTAGGCAGCAGCGCCTGTCAGCGACCGCCCGCGCAGCATCGCAACCTTCCTGGAGCCTATTGGAAATCTGCGAGCGCCGACGATTTATCGTCGCGACTTCAATTGGAGCATTTTATGAATCCCCGCGAACATGAACTCCCGCGAACATGATCCCCGCGACGACGAACCGCCGGCGCTCGCAGACAGGAGGTTCTGATGCTGTGCGAACGGTTGTTGGGAGGACGCCGGGCGCTGGAACCGCTTCGCAGCCATTCGAGGGGCAAAGGATTCGCGACGACGAAGTAGCGTCTTGCATCTTCAGTGAGCTAACGTTGCTCGAGAGTCCCAAGCTTACACTTCCACAGAGCGAGCGCGGTCGGCCAGATCGAAGGGCAGTCGGCTGTCGCGTCGCGATTGCTACGTCGTTAGCTACATCAGTGTAGCGATTGCTACACTGATGACATGTGCACCGGCATTCGTAACAGCCTTCTCGAGACTTTATTCGAGTCCAATGGACATTTTATAGTGCGATAGATCGTCGTGACAAGAGTAGAGCTCACCTCTGTAGTGGCGTAAGCAGCGGATTTATGTTCGTTGACGCCGCATCGAGAACGACGAAACATACACAAAAAACATTAAATATATTAAATACAGAAGGCAAAAAGAAGTACAAACATGGCAGGACCCGGAGAAAGTATAAGGCGCTCTACGAAATACATATACCTACAAATACACTGGAAAAGACAGATATTAGAGCTAAAAAACGGAAGATTGAGATGACGTCAACGCCGAAATAAGGCAATGCGCAGGGAAAGCTGCCAGCAAAACTGCAATAGTCCTATAGGCAGCTAAGGACGCTATTGTGATCGCGGGCGTATAGCCGCGACGACGTACGCCCCGTTAACCTGGCTAGAGAAAATTCTCTCTCCGATCGAGTGCATGAATGACTCTTCCACTTTTTTACATCTGCAGTAGGGCTGGGCAAGTGATCGATTAACCTAACGATTAATGAATTAATGCTTCAAACGCGATTATTTTTTTAACCGTTAATCGGTAAAATTTTTACGAACCAAAAAAGTAGAAATTACAGACTTTCACAAGCAGATGTGGACGAGTATACCTTATGAAGGGCACACTTTAGGTCAAAATTCTGCCTAAGATAAACTGTGAAGCAAGATTTGTAACTCCTGAAAGTTCAAAGGTTGCACGTGTCCCGGCCACTTCAACGCCGGTCGAGTATCCATTTAGCGCAGAAGAGACTGATGGAAAAATCAAAGCAGGTCGCTCATCCGGAGAATGCCAGCGAACCTCTTGCCTCATGCGCAGAAGCAATAATCTGCGTGTTAATACCTTTGAACATGTTCTTACCTACACATCGAGGTTGATTCATAATCAAAATTGTATATTGTGGCCTTTACCCCATATTCAGCAAAGGCAAAAAGAGGAAGCAAATATTTATTTTGACTTTTTTTAAGATATTATGCATAAGAATAAACCAGACCGATTAATCGACTAATTATTCGATTAAGGGATGGCGATTAATCGAGTTAAAAATTTTATCGACGCCCAGCCCTGATCTGCAGTAAAAAAAAGGGTCGCGGGCAAAAAAAAATTGGATGGTCGCGAGTCTATAGCTCGAGAGACATACATCCCTCTGTAGCCGGCTAAAGCACATTGAAAGGTCGGAGGCTATAGCTTTGGTGACATAAAATACGATTGAGTCGGCTAAAGAAAATTTAATGGTCATGATTCTATAGATTTAGGAGATACACCACTCTAATAGGCGGCTAAAGCACATTCAATAGGCGCGAATCGATAGCACTAAGGACATACATATTTCTATAGCTCACTAAA